>VXBX01006198.1:534144-623464 GCA_013400415.1 Scytalopus superciliaris
GGGATCGCAGCCAGGGATCCCAGCCGGCGCTCCCCTCTCGCCTCTCGCTATTTTTTATTTTCGTGCGTTTTTTAAAATCGTTATTTTTTATCTTCACACAAAGAGCGCCCTTCTCGCAGTCCCAAGCATCCCACGGCGCTGTCACCGGCGCTGCCCGTCCCCGCGCCCGGGCCCTGGCTCTGCTCTTCCGCGGCCCCTTTTCTTCCCGGGGAACTGGACTCTGGACCCGGTGCCGCCCTGCCAGGCTTCGGGGGCGTTTGGTCTCGGCATCCGTGTGCTGCTGGAGAAGGCAACACGGGAGCGTGGCCTGGCAGGTGCCTGGGGGGCCGGGATCTCCCTGCTCTGCTCTGCCTCCTCTCCCAAAAGCGCCGTCCCCGGCAGCGGGCAGCCCCGGTTGCAGCTGAAGAACAAAGTACGGCCGGGGCGATGGGCAGGGAAAATGAGCAGGGCAACGTTTTGTCTTGCGTTGGGTTTCACAGAACCGAAAGCGGGTGCTTTTCCCCTGCAGGCGAGCGGGTATATGACTCAAATACGTCCTCGCTCTCCTACATGCATCCCCTCCGGTTCTCTTAATGAAAGGGTACAGCAGCACACAGAGTCGCGAGGAATTTTCATATAACCCCTGCTGAAGACTTGGTAAGATCCTCTATGCTGCAAAATACCTTTTGCATTGTGGGAGCAGAGTAGTGGTGAAAAGGAGATTTTTGAGCCATCTGTGTTTCACAGAAGCCCCGCAGCGCTAACCTTGCACTGGGAACGGCAGAGATGGACCAAAGAAGGGTGAACAGTCCCCACAGCTCTGCTCTCCAGGCTTTCCCTGGATACATAACGCTACCTTCCTACACCACAAACTAGGACAGCAGTCACTGGGAGCCCACCTCTGGAGTCCATCGCCTATGCATAGGCTTCTAGGGGAGCAAATTCCATCACAGCAGTCTCTAGGGAGGTCTCTAGGAGAGGCTGATTTCCTGAGATGGTTGTTGCAAAAGCTGCACCCCTTCTGAACACTCCTTGCTGTCAATACTGGATGCCAAACACACTGTGCCACAGTCACACATCCAATTTGCCCTGACTCCCAGTGCCCTTGTGATTTTCCAGTATCTGAGCTGATTTCCAAAATGAGTAGGTTTTTAGCTGAAAAAGAGACAGAGGTAAAGGATATGTGCAGCTAATTGATGACATATCTCCACTGAACCGTCTAGTTTAAACTCATAACGATGTAGTCCATGCTGCCACCTACGTCTTCTGATTCAGCTTTCTTGTGTACTGCAGTTTCCATTCGTAGGCATCCTTCAGAAGGCAGCTCACATTTTGTGAGGTTCCACGAGGGACCACAAACAGGCAGCCCTGGCCACACTAGGGAATGAAGCAAAACATTTCTCGCTGGTACAGCCACTTGTTTAGTTGCAGTGAGGATGCCGCGATGCAGATTAGGAACCAGCAGTCACATCGGTGAAATGTAAGTAGCGGCTGGAGCCTCGTCTGTGTGAAGGATCCTGCCAACACAGCTGTACCAGTGACAGCAGTGGAATATTTTGCTCAAGTTCTCTAGGGGAATCAAAGCCTGTATTTTGTCTCTGGCTTTCTCTTGTTCTGTTCCTCCTAACTCGTTAAAAGTCAGACACACGAAGCACATGGTTGCTCTCTGTGTTTAAAAGAAAATGTTTGGGGTAAAAAACCAACAGCCAAAGCTGTTTTGAAGTCAGAGGTGTGTACACAGTACCTGGAACTAAGTGGAATAATAATAATCATTAGTCCTTTTGTGTCACAAATACGCACATGGCTGTCTGCTATTTCATTATGAGACAGCACAACTTCTGAGAATGTGCCTGATGAATATTTGGGGGAACTCTGCCTTCAGCTGCAGCAGTGTATGGCAGCACTAATGTCTTTGGCTCCTCTGCTCTCTTATGTAACCGAAATCACAAGTTAGAGCCCGAATTACAAAGCATAAACATGTGTATAATATTAAGCATACAAATGGTGCCTGAAATTACTATCCTTTTCACATAGGTCTGGTTTTAATCTGTTAAAATTTTTGCTTCTGCAGATCTATTGACTTCAGCATGTGCTGATGCCATTCATAGCACAATCAAGCCTAACCCCTTAAAAACCCCACTGTGAAGACATTAACCCAAACTTAACTAAGACAGTCCAGAATCAGTCTGGTTAAAGGTTGATGTAGTTCAAATGACTTGTATACCAGACCTCGAGTGTATCCAGTATTAAAATGCTACAGGAAGCAGAATACCTATCCCTGGAGCTGCTTTGGTGACCAGCCAGGGTGGCAGGTTTTTGCACCCCAGCCCAAGGCATGGGCTAGCCATTACCTTCCTTTGCGTTTTCCCTCTTTCTCAGAGACTATTTTTGCTATTCCCATGCTGATCTGCTTTCTGGAGTTTTAAGGTGTTGGGTGCTGATACAGCGAGTGCCTCTTGTTTAATCCGATAACATAACTCTTTTTTAATCTCCACGTCTGGGTCACAGGGTTTAAAAAAGACACTGGGCCAAATCCCCAGCTTGGCTACAATGTGTGGAAATCTACTGAGATGGCACGAAAGTCAGGAGAGATTCGCTGTATTTGCACCCGGTTAAAGAGGTCTCGAGGGGCAGGGATGTGAGTGCCAGGTTTCACAGATGGATGCATATTAACACAAGAGTGTGGCAGAGTTAGGTCAGGTTTATATCAGGTGAGTTGGAGGGAGAGATATCACACCAGGATCTCAAATATGCTCATCATTCATTTTTAAATTGAAACAGATTTAATATTTCTTCATTTTTCAGGAGAAGAGTTTGTTTTCACTGTGTGGCTGCTAAAGGGAACATGATGTGTCATGTAGTCAGGACTAAGATAGGGCAAAGACAGGGAGAAGGTTTTGCAGGAACTGGGAAGATTTTGCATACGAACATTCAGGTAAAAAAGGCAAAATTCATCCAGGCATGAAATCCTGCAGAAAGCCAGGAGAAAAATGGATAGCATTGTCTGTGAAGGATTGTATAAGCAAAAAATAGGAAAAAAATGGTCTGAATAAGTCCCTTGCAATAATGATTCTCTAGACATGAACTTCCTATACAAAACTATATGGGGTCAACATTCGGGGTTCCCCTGTACAGCAGAGGATCCTGAGCTTAAAAAAGGAAGGCAGATTTTGTAAAGGATTTGCATATCATGGAGTGACTCTGGATTTTGCAGATTTTAAGCATTACTAAATTGGGGAATAAATTGTTGCTATTGCTGTTACATACCAGGATATCTCACTAATCCACCCAATCCACTAAGTTGCTGTAGTTTTAGTCTGTGTTTATTTTACATGAAATTATGGCCTGGACAGTTAATTTTTCTTAGTTTATCCATATAAATCATACATAAATAAAATATCAAACAGAAATCAAAACATGACCTGTGTTTTTGGTACACTCCCTGTCATGTGAACCTGCCAGTGATGGAGCCCTGCACACAGTTTACAAGTCAAACACAAAGGCAACTAAAATCCACAGGTCTTCTTGAAAAGTAGCCAATTGGCATTAAATTCTCTCATTTTAATGCTATGGGTGGCCTATTTTGCTTATATTTGAGACTGCCTAACCATTATGGGATTGCCTGCACTGGTCTTTTCCTTACATCGAGCCAATTATATATTAACTTGAGGCACTTAGCAAGTCTGAGAGGCTGGAGCTTGTCCTTTCTGAACACCAGCTGAGTTTAGAAATGCCTGGTGCTTTACAGGGGTGGATTCCTAAACTGAGAGGCAAACACAGAGGAACCAAACAGCCTGGAACCAAAGTGGTCCCTCTGGCTTTTGAAAAAAGTGAGTGTCTGAAGTTAATTGACAGTCAGCTACCTGGAAATAAAAACCTCTCATATATCCAAAGGTTTTCACTGGGATTTTCAAGAGCTCCTGAGCAATTTAAAATTCTTGAAAGGAATGCACTATAGAATGAAAAATATATGTATTACTAAAGAATGTCTCCAAACTGAAAGCCAGCCAGTTTCATAAAAGTGAGCTAAAAAAGCAATAACAGGTACTCTGTCTCCTGTTGGATGCTGTATGAACCGTATGTTTTGCATTTTGGAAGTCACTCTAAAGCAATGCTTCTTTCTTCACTATTGCCATTGGGAAGAACAGTAAAAGAACTATGCATAAATGTGGTTTAAGTAATCTAATTAAAAAAATAAACAATGTGCTTTCATCATCAATTCATATCCAGTCATTTGAGATTTGACTTTAAAAAAAATAGATAAAAATTCCGAAAGGATTTTGAAGGACAACTGTTTCCCTTTAAGATTAATGATAAACATACTTGTGTGTTCAAGGGAGAATAGATCTAGTGTTATGTAACAGGATAAAGAAACTAAATCCTTTTTCTTTAAATTAAAATAACCAGTATGTGTGTGGATTTTAGTCAATCACTGAAAATTCAGGAAACCCATTTTCTTTCACAATTGCATTCCACATGCTAAAATTGACGTCTTTTAACTTTTAAACAGAATCACAATTAAAGACAAAAAAGATTTGTTTGTTCAGTTTGACCACATCTTGCCAGTAGAGGATTGTTCCCTGGGGAAAATTCTGTGGCACTTGCCCTGTGCAAAAATCCAAATATGTGCTCATCTTTTTATTTGATGTGGCATTAGCAAATCCAGTTATTGCACTTCCCAATTTTTCTTTTTCATTTTTAATCTAAGTACCTAGTACTGGATGTATTCTACTTCATCTTTTTTAATCATTTTTTTGCCTGAACTAACTCTTACATAACAGTTCTTATAAAATCTTGCAATGCATGCCTAAATTTGCTAAAAATGTGACAAGATCAACAGGTAATGGATTTTTTTTTTGATGTTGGCATTGTTCTTTGCTGGCTCAGTCATATAAAATATGTTTAAAAAAACACAGAAGAAAATAATTTTCTACCATAGAATCTGCATTTTTCCACTTCTGTATTTTACAAAACCATACCAGAAATTCTGCATCAGAATTTGACACATAAAGTTCCTCTTTACCACATGAGTTCCATTTTCCAAAGAAAGAGAATTGACAGTTTTAATAACCAAGATATAAACCCCAAAATGGCCAAGTCTCTGAATGTATTTGCTGAAAAAAAAAAAAAAAAAAAGAAGTTATCTTGTTGGATCTAATTCTGGAGCCATTATTTGACACAATGCATAACAGTTGGAATTTACTTAGAAGGGCACTGCTGAGTTCAGGTGATGTTCACTCGTGCATGAAAGAAGCACATATGTGCTTTGCTGAGCTACTCAGAGCTTTGTCTGCAGACCAAAGGAAATGCTGCTTGTGTTGGCATGTCCTTGCACATGTCCACACTTAATGTTTTCAGTCCTGAAAGAAAAGCTTCAGGTCTGAGCAGTTTAAGTGATGTTCCCTCAGTGGACTAAGTCCCCTGTCTGCCCTACTCCAGTAGCATAAGATGTGCTTGGAGATGATGCACATGTTGAACATGCCTCTTTCCCTGCTAATTACATACCCACCGTGCTGCAGCTAATTATTCTGCTGCTGCATGGCCTGCAGAGACTTCCTTGGCCTCGTGAGCAGAATAGCTCCTGCAAAGTCAAAATGGTTACACAGGTGCTACAAAGGTGATATGAAAGCTGTGAAGTCACAGGAGATGTAGGCTGGGAGATGGGGAAGTTGTGGCAGACCCACTCTGAAAGCAATAAAAGGGCAACAGAGTCTAAGGCTACTGTGTAGAACCACTTCCGTTTCCATTTGGAACTAGTCATTGAACGGGACAGACTTGGCTTGACCCCATCCCAGGTGACAGCGGGCATCACCGGGGAAAAAAATCCAAAAATTTATGGTGATGAGCTTACTGAGGCCATCGAGCCCTACCAGCTTATGCAATGGATCCAGAAAAGCGGATGGATTAAACCCACTGAAGAGGAAGAAGGGTGATCTCTTGAGTGAATTCATACATGCTCATATTTCTTTCTATTTGCTTATGGGTCCCTCTGCTCCCTTTCTTCTCAAAATGATGGTGAAACAGTTATGAGGAGTGTATAAAAAATGGTTTCAAATTACCTAGTTTATTCTGACAAATTACACTGGTAGGTGTAGGCAAACAGTAAGGGAAAATATTGTAAGAAACAAAACCATTCCCAAATGCATGTTTGTACGAGTTCAGACAGATTGAATTTCTAGCTAGGTGCAAGCAGAGAAAGGGCTTCAAATGAGTGTCTAGGAAAAATAAAAAATTTCAAATGAACCCTGCAAGCTATCCAGCAACTGCTCATCCAGTTACATGATTTTAATTAACAGAATTGGAAAGCAAACATATAACATAAACTCAGTGCTTCAGTTTTCCGGACAATCAGTCCAAATGCCAAACAAATTGCTTGCATCTGGTGGCGGGGAGGCAGAGCCGGCACCCAGAGCGTCGCTTTTGCCCGGCCGGGTGACGCAGCAGCATCTGCGGTGCTACCCACGTGTGGCTGCTCCGACCTCTCCCGGCACGCCCGTGCCCGCCGTCCTCTGGCACAGCCTGGGCACAAACACTCAAAGCATTGCCCGCGTGCCCCGAGGAGGATGCCTCGGCTTCCACCTCGGTGGCAGCACGCTGCTCCGGAAGGCAGCAATGCCACTGAGGAGAGGCCAGCGGCTCCCAGGCCTGGGTGACCTTGAGCCTCCTTAGCAGTTACCTTTTCTGGGCCTTTGGCGTGCTCTCAAGTGATCTTTCATCCGGAATCTCCGCTGCCTAAAATACATTCGGCAATATTCACTATGGCATCCCAGCACTTCTCTTTTGGGATACCTGACGCTCATCTCCCAACCTAGCCTGATACAGGTTTTGGAAGTTTACCCGGGTGCTTGCTGGGCAAGGAGCTCCTGGCCTGGCCTGAGGCCAGGGTGACTTATTTGATGGTGTTATGAGGAAGGGCAAAGTTTTAGGGAGTTTTCTTGCCTGTCTCTATAGGCTAATGTGTACATATATGATGTGTTTAGGGGCAGTCTTGACAATGGTATTTTTACAAGGTGCTTCCTCCCACCTCCTGAAAGACCAAGAAGAAGGGAAGCTGGAGGGAGGAGAATTTCTTCTCTGACCTTTTCTAAGCCTTTGGTGTGTTGTCTGTGGTTTCAGGGGCTGGTGGTGAGGGACAGGGCTGCAAGGCAGTACCCCCTCATCCCAGGATCTACATGGCTCTGCAGCAAGCAAACACAAATACTAAGGAGACAAAAATACCCCAAACCCCACACATTGGCCACCTCCCCCTGCCTGGCCAGTGCACACATGTACATGTCACATTCCCAGCCTTCATTTTGAAGGCCCAACATCCCTTCATAGAGTCTCTTCTCTGCATAAGCCCAGCCAGAAATAAGGAAAGTTGACAGGACTGATGGACACAGCCCAAGACTCAGGAGCAGCCACTGCTTTGTGTTTGGCTCCTGCCTGATTTTAGAAGTACCTTTTTTGCTGAAAGTTGGGAGTTATTTACTGTTCCTTAAAAAAAAAGGATGTCTGATCTTCCCTTCATATGCAATTAATAAAATTTGCTAACAGTTTGTTTAGAATAGCCATCTAAGCAAAGTAGCATATAAACATGAAGCTGCATTAATGTAAAGCAATACACAGTATGAGCTTGTAAGATCTTCCTCTGGCAGCTACCTTGGGCTCAGGGTTGTGGGATGCACAGTAGTCCTGCAGCTACTATGTCAAAAAAGACACAAAGCAGTAATAATGGGGGGATCACACAAGGATACTTCCAGCCTGCAGCTACACATTCAGCTGGGATTGCCCCCATAACGGGCCTGTTTTCCCTGCCAGGTACCCAATACTGGTTGCATGAGTCAAGAAAGTGGAGCACTAGCCAGGCCCTGCATGCAGGCAGGTGGCATTACTCAATTTCCTATGGAATAGGCTCAGCACAAAGCACAAGAAACCCAGATTTATGCCTCTAAATCTGTTTTGCCAATGCCAGTCAGCTCTGATTTGTATCAAAGCCCAACCTTATCACTTGCAGATTATTAAATGGGCCACAAATGGTTAATATTTTGTGAATGGTTGGTCACAGGTGTCCTGGAGCACTGAGTAATTTTATCTTATTGTGTCAGCCGAAGTCCTCAAGTTTTCTTACTTTTACTCCTGCAAGTTTGCCTGTCGGGCTCATTAAGTTTATGGAAAGAAGTGTGAAAAGTCACTCAAAGACTCCCACATTTCTTTGGGAAGTGCATCCCAGCAACCTGTGGAGCAGCCAAAAAAAAGTGGATTTGGCATGCCCATGAGACTGACAAAGACAGTCTTGGTCCGTGTTGCCCCATGGCAAGTGCTGGTGGGGGGGCCCACCATGGCCAGGGGGAGCTCTTGGATGAACTGCATGGCCAGGCTGGGCGTAGCAGCAATCAGGCATCATCCAGAGCAACGAGGGCCTGGGGTTGCCTGATCACAGAGCTGAGTAGGTCATGGAGCAGAAGCACATAGTGGAGGGTGTGGTGGGCCCCTGGGAGCTTTTCCAGCCAGTTCCTCTGGAGGTGCTGTGAGGCCATGTGGACAGCGGTATGGCATCTATGCAGGCACATCCACTGGCCTGCTGGAGCTCAAGGCACAGGTGCCATGTTCATCCAGAGGAGAGGACACTGCCACATGCTCACCCCACCTGGCTTCAACTCAGGTCTCTCTTCAAACTGAATTCATGCCACCCTGGAGCTCTTGGCAGCTTTGCAATTGTTGCTGCCTGAGTTTCCCTTCCCTACTGGGAGACTAAGCTCACAGTTCTCCCAGTAAGATACAGGTTTAAATCCAGGTCATATTTCTGCTGTCCTCCAGCAGCAAAACAGCTGTTTGCTCCAAACATGAATGTATTTTTGTAAGAGCAAAAGCATGAATTATTTCAAACTTGCCTCAGGATGAATTTTCAAGGGCACTGCAGAGACTGTTTCCATAACAAAATGGGAGCTCTTCTCCTACTGAATTGTTCATGTTACTTTCATGAATGCTAGAAAAAAGGCTGGCTTTTTAAAAATGTCAGCAGACACCTGGAATGGGAATTTGTTTCCATAAATCCTTTGGAAGCTATTGTTGTTGGTGTTATTGTCTAATCTGACCAAAAGTTCAATTTGGCAATTTCTGTTGGATCTTGCTGTTAGGCAATGAGTTTAACAAAATATCAGATAGAATCTCTGCTGTGTTTGCAAAGCCTGTTGCTCTAATTCTTACCTGGTGGGAAATGGCTTTGGAGGAGCACAGCCATGTCTTTGTAGCTGTTTACATCACATTTCTGACAGAGTTCCACCCTGCTTTCCCCATTTGTACTTTGTTTTTCATGAATAAAGGTCATGGCATTGGCATCACAAAAAAATTATTGTTGCTGTAGAAGGAATTTAGCTGTCCCCTCTGGGCAATAAACAGTGATGCACTCCAAGGCTGGCAGGGCAGAAATCAGAGATTGAAGAGAAACCCAAGACCCATGCAGCTATCCAGCATCCCACAAGTCAGCTGTCTCCCTGGCCTGTGCTGGGCCACTGCAGATTGTATAGTCTCTAATATTTCGCCTTTTGACTGTTAGAGAACCGATTCCAGCAGTGTGACTGGCTGGGAGGCAGGTACCCACAACAGGCTCACTGCTTACAGCTGGGGTATGCTTAAATCCAGGCAGGACATTTTCTTTGCAATGATGTCATACCATTAACCCAACACCTTCCTGCAGGTTGTGTTGGGCTGGGGGTTGTGGGTACCACACATGGTTGGCAAGCATTGATTGCCTCTCCTCTGGAGGGCCCTGCAAGTAGGTGCTGTGGCAAAAGCACATCAGTGCCAGTAGGTAGTTTAGTCCACTGGCTTGTGAGGGACTCTGATCTGGCTGTATCCCAGCTACACAATACATCCTTTTGGCCATGTTGTGTCTAGATCAGGAAATAGTGTATGGGAACTACATCCCTTGACTCAGCTGTAAAGTAAACGAGATTTTCCCCATGTTTCTGTATAAACATCCACACTTCATGTTTGTTCTCATCAAAATCACCACTTGTCTTTTGGTTCAAAAGCCATTCTTCTAATCTTTTGTTATGTGTGAGGCTCTCAAGTTCTCTGATGTTTTCTCTTCCTTTCAGTCTGCCAATGCTTTCCAGCAAGGTGATATTTTAACTAACTGCAATATTCCAGGAGTAATTTCATTGCAAGTGCTTGTAGAAACATGTCTGTGGTTCATGGTTTTATGATTCTGTGGGCATGGACCAAAATCTGAATTGTTCTGAGAATATGAGGGAAATGAGAAAAAGTGTCTGCATTATTGCTGCAGACAAGGACACACAACAGCCAATGAGCAAAGGCTCAACCTCAAAAGCATCGGGAATACTTTCAGCAGAAAACTACTAAAGCCTTCCCAATTCAGTAGGAAGTGTATTGGAGAAAAAGCTCCAGGTTAAGCACACCTTGAACTTTCTTTCCCAGGATCACACCAACTGAGTAACAAATCAAATTCTACAGAAATAGTTGGGGATTTTATTAGTAAACAGCCTAGAGGTGAATTCCTTGTTTTTTCTCGGTTAGATATGCTTGAAACAGAGCATTGTCTGAATAATAATGAATACTTGTTTTCACACGGTACTTTAGCATAATCCCAGAAATTATAATTTAAGGAGTGCAGGTCTTTCATGTTGCAAAGCCCTCAGGACTCCTATGGCAATAGCCAGAAATCAGATAAAATAGAAGGCAATTAATAAAGTATTTCATCATTAGAAAATTTTCCAACACCGGAAGGTTTTGCAAATTACCCAGCAGGTTTTGTACATCCTCTGGCATTTGAAATTTTGTCAGTAATGAAAGGTAAATGAATGTTGAATACAAGTAGAAGGCTTAAAACGATATCACATGGGCTCGGTGTGCACAGAAATAGTATTTTAATGGAGTTGTTCAAATTAAATCAAAAATGTCTGTTTTCTTTATAAAGCAATCTCCTCTCGATTATGAACAGATTAAAAGCTATCTCAAAAATAAAGAGATAATTTCCCTTAGCATTGACTAAACAGTAGTTGAAATTACATCCCTATTTAAGGTTTCCACATGTCTCAGTGCTTTGTATTGTATTTCCTCCATGAAGTTTCATAACCTCTGCTAACTGTGTAGGCCTGGGAGGCCCACAGAGCACATCCATGCAGGAAGTGGTTTTGGTGTTGCTCTAGCAAGCCTAAATCAGTAAGCAATCTACCAAGGAAGCAGAGGTGCTGCTCAGCAGAGAAATTACACAAATGTCTGCACATCCTCGCCGTTATTAAGAAGGGAGGCAGCAGTTACAATGATCAAGCCTAATCCACTTCAAGGAAATTGCAATTCTCTCTTTTATTCCTCCTCTACGTTTCAATTGATACAATTTCTATTCCTGGTACTGCTTGCTGCAGTGCACTCTGGATGACTGGGGGGAGCTGTTCCTTCCTTTGCTCAGTGTCCCCAGACAGGAACTAAGGTTAGATAATGATCCTTTGTGATTCTGCAGTAATGCAAAAGGAGGAGGATCCCACCCTCTGGAGAATCCAGGTCCTCTTTTACTTTGAGCCAGAGCTGACTGCATTTTGGAAGAAAGAAATGAATCCTTTTTTTCCCTTTTTTTTTTTNATGTGAAGCCCCTTTAATTCACCCTTTAAAGCATTTGGGGATCATCTGATGAAAAGTCCTAAAGAAACACAAGGCATCCCTGCTGCTTGGGTTGCAAAGCTAAGGCTCATGCTCTGAAAAGGGAAGTGTGCTTAGAACAAAGAGGTTTTGAACACAAAAACAAACCATGGCAATGCATGGTGACAAACATTTCTTCTGCCTGCTGCCATTTACATTTTTTAAATACGCATGGAGTACTGTCGAGGGCCTTGGTTACCTTGGTCTGTCACCGACCCAAGCCTGTTTAATCCCTGCTGCCACTCAGGTATTATTTGCTGCTTTTGTTTGCCATTTATCTTTGAATTGTTTCCTGTCTGCAAACACCTTCCCGGTCCCAGAACTGAGCAAGATATTTCAGGCAGTCTTCTAAGAACACTGAAAGAAAGTCTAAGACTCCCTCCCCCAGGACTCTTACATAGTCAACCCATATCCTTTTGATTTCAGACCTACTATTGGGTCTACACAAGAAAAGCGTTGCCATCTTGAATTTGGTTTGGTTGTTTTTTTCCCTTTAGTTTTGATTTCTTCCAGTTTTCTGGATAGATTTCACACAGCTTGCCACCACAGCTCTAGAGGACAATAAAAAAATGTATGGGAACTCCTCCAAAGTACGTGTTTGCAAGGAGTGCTGTGCCAGGAACATCATTACCAGAGCCCCAGTAACTAATCCAGAACTGATGCCATAACTTTTATGTGTACCAGGGGCACTGAAACCCATGCTGAAATACTTGGCAAGTCTGCCCTTAAATTAGGATATATTGTATTGATATTGGCTATGATCGACCACAACATTCCTTGGTTTTGAGGTAGCATTTCTGAAGGGGGAGGGTTTGTGATGCCAGTTCTTGTCATATGTTTTCCTGTCTCACCCTATCTCCAAGCCCAGCTAATCTGATGATATCCAACTGTCCTAATGAGCTGCATCTACTGCGAGGCTGAAGCGTTGACAGCTGCCTGTTCTATTGCCAACAAAAACTTCTGAGACAACTGTATCTCATTCCTGCAAGTACGCAAATTGCTTAGTTTCTAGCCCAAATATGAGACATAGTGATACTTCTTTTCATTGATCCAGGTCTAAAAAAAGGTGTGTGAAGAAAGCAATCCAGCACTGAATCATTTCCTCACGTGCAGTTTAATCCCTCATCTGGAAATGAGGTTTTTATCGGTTACAGAGAAATCAAGGGCTCGTGTCTCTTACAGCAGAGGTACAGTCACATGGGTTAAGGTCAGTCAGAAGGACATGTTCCTCCAATTAATGTTGGCATGTGTTTATTTATATTTTCACACACTGATAGTTCTTCCATTTGCTGCTCTGGGATTCAGAGAAGATGGCAAGAGCTTCAGCTTGTTCTTATTCATGTAAGATTTAATGCACTTAAATCTTCACCAACATTTTGTCCATCTGAAGCACATTGGATTTGCTTTCTTCCCCAAAGCTGATGGATCCACAAAATCATCAGCTTTTCCTTCCCCTGGGCTGCAGGTGTTGAGCACAGAAACTGAGTAAAAGGTGTGTGGGTAAGACCAGACTCCCAATAAACCATTAAAAACTAGTCACAGCCTTCTGGAGAGAAAGCTACCTAAACCAGAGACTGAATTTGCAGGATAAATTTTATCTTGGAGACCTAAAGTGTCCACAGGAATAGTAGACAATAATTCCCAAAGATGGGGAAGATACACAGAAACACTGATTTTGTTTTAAATGCAGTCAGAAGAAACAGAAGCAACACCTCCAGTGACAGCTGATTAAGGCAGCTCATCTCCAGGCAGAAATAATAGTTCTCCTTGTCAAAATGAAAACCCATGTCTACCCTCTGTCCCTCATAAATATTACAACTTTCCAGATTCCAGGAATCAGAAAATACTACTGAGCCAGGGTCAAGGAGCAGAAAAACTAGGGGAAGCAAATCTAGTCCTGACAAACCCCTGTAGCACCCCAGGTCACCTCTGCAGCCTCTCCCCTGCCAGCCTTTCACACACTGTTTTCACAGCTGAAGGTAGGACCTATATCTTCAATTCAGCTTTGCCTTAGTAAGTTCCACACACACATACGAGCACAAAAACGCAACTCTTGCTAAGATCAGGCTGAGAAGGAAGAAGGAACAAGTTTGTTATTGTTCTAGGAGTTTAATTTGGTGTTTTTTATTAATTCTTGGGATATGGTCAAAGACTGCAATGGTGGAGACCATATAAGTAGCTAGATTAGAGCAACAGACATAACAGTGGTATTGGATACAGAAATAGCAGCCATTGCCAGTTCCACAGTAAGAGAGGACAAGTGAATAAACATTGATCATAACATCTGAAACCACCAGGCTTGGAAAAGCCTCTTTATTTAGGAATAATCCACTGAAAGATGCCAGGGCTAGTTCTGGCATCTGATTTTTTCTCAGGAGTATAATTGCTATTGTGGAAGAACAGGATTTTTGAGAATCCATAAATCCAGGAACCTTCTATGTCATCATCTTTTAATCACTAAGCCCTATGGACAAATACAAAGATTGTTTTATCTGGTAAGGCTTATTTTTGTTTTTATTTTAAATATGTAAGTTTTCCTAAGAATTTTCTTCAGATGTTTTTCATGCTGAAAAATTGCATGCACTCCCAGGAATGCAAAGGCAAGCAAAAAATCCAAATAGGTCTAACTCCTGGTATCTCTTGAATACAAGATGATCTCAACTCTACAGGACCGTCTCTACTGTTAGCAGATCTAATAGACCATCAAGAATAAAGCAGGGAAGAATTCAGAAGAAAATTGTAAGTATATATGGACTGAATGTCAATGCAACTGTCCTATAAGTCCTGTTACAGCCTATGGGACTGGAAAGGTATTCTCACTGTCTGGTGTAATTTAGGAAGATGTTTCTGAAGAAACACAGACTGTGCCATTTTGGGGAGGGAGGAATTGGCTTCTTTAGGATTACTGAAAACTTACTAAATAAGAAGCTTTCTGTATTTCCTCACAGCTGGAGACCAATCATTGCAACAGAGTTAGAAAAGCTGGAGGCTGAAAGAAGAGAAATTCTCTGATTTAACCCGAGTTCCTTACATTACAGCTGGTGTGTGCAAAATGCATCTGGCTTCTGTGAAGTTTGAGATACTGAATGTCTCTGTCTACCTCAGCAATATTTGGAGCTTTACAGTGAGCTGAGTGCTCAAATCCCAGAAGGTGGCATTGGGAAGCCAATCCCTTGGGACATCATTGGTGACAAATTCTTTGAGGATACTTGAGTAGGCTATGCAAAGGGATCACTTAGTGTATCACAGGGAGGTGACATTTACCTTCTATAGGGCATGAAGAAGACCATATGTTATAAACTTGTGTTCAGCTTCAGTTTCCTCAGCAAAAGAAAAATACTAAAGAATAAGTCCAAATGTAACTGCAATGCAGTTTTTAGAGGCTTGAAATACTGATTCAAGATGTGGATACCCAAAATACACTTTAAGGGTGAAATGCTGGCACCATATCAGCAAGAAAATCTCCTGGTGACTGCATTGGAACTACATCCATACAGTTTATCCAGACAAAGACAGTATAAACACCAGAGGCTCAATTGTCCCTGAGCTAACAGTGCTCAGTTGTTTAAGCGCAGGAAATGGCCCACCCTTTTCCCACCTTTGTACACCCAGGCAGGGGTCAGACACAGTGTAGCTGCCACAAGGGCAAGGCTGATGTGAGTTAGTGTCTGGCACAGGGTGACTGAGGCAGTGGGATGGCAGAGCTGCTGCCCTGGAGCTCTGCAGGTGATTGCAGAGGTGGAGATGAATGGGATGAATATATGGTCAATCTGTGAAAGTGCCCTTTGGCCAAGCAGATAGAGAATCTGGGTTAAACCACTGTTCAAGACATAGTTTTCTTTCTTAGAGTATAAAGTCAATACTCAGGTCAAAGAAAGGTTTCAATAGTTTTCTTTAATAGTTCCCTTATAAGGGGAAGCAGTCCAAGAAATCAAAAGTACCACTGTCATTGACACAACAAAATCTGACCTCCTTCCAGTATCTTTTGCCACCATAACAGGATCCTGCAGTAGTTGGTTTTAATTCAGGATTGAGGTGATTTCATCCTCCACATTCATTATTTGAATAAACGATTACATACTTCTCTCATTCTTCATGTTTGTCTTGATTATTCACCTTTGGTAATGGAATATATAACTGGAGTGGGAAGGTGTGAGTTCACTGCCAGGGAATGCCTCCACAGGCAGAATGAAATGCAGTTACCAAATCAAAAGCCAGGATGGAAAACTAATTTTTCATTTTCTCTTAACTTAAAAACTCAAGGTGAAATAGTTGTCCAGCCCTCTCCAGCAGATCTCCACATGCTAAGTGTTGTGAAACTCTCATCTTGGGAGCAGTGGGAGCAGGCATTGAGAGCTGAATTTCCATGCTACATAAACATGCACACATTTCATCCAGTTGTGGTTTTCTTAATATGCAGAGATCCTAAAGTCAGCTCTGGTTTGACTCATCAGTTCCAGCTAATTTTTAAGCTAAGGACTCTAATAAGCAGATTCAAGAGAATCTGGGCAAATTTAGCTCCAACCAGTTTGCCTCAAGAACATCCTTTGAATATATTTGCATAGTCTGTTCACAAAGCTACATGAAACATGCTTTGCCAGCTGTCGGCTGGGCCCCTCAGCCTAGCATGCTGCTGTCACTGCTGAAGATCCACTGAAGCTGTGACAAAGTGCTTACAGTCATTCACCTTTCCTTTAGTTGATACTAAGTGTATCCCTGTACAGTGATGTGTGACAAATGCCTGGAATAATGGTGATTTAAGCACTGGTCAGGCAGCCTGCAACAGGGGGCTCGTGCCCCACATCACTGTGCCACAACCTTGACCTGATGACAGGGTGTCTGAGAGTAAGAATGTAGTCATTGCTAGCTGGGCTTGGCTTTCCCACTGCAGTGTAGTGCCAAATTTGATAGTCTCTTTGGTGATCCAGGCACATGCCCATTAAGACAAATTTATTTTAAAGAGGTCAGGTAGCAGCTGATGGGCGGTGGGAATCTTTCAGTATTCCAAAACAGGCAGTGTTTGAATGAACAGTCTACAGATGTGAACGTCAGCAGATGTACTGGCAATACCCTGTGCTAGGGTCTCTGTGAACTTTGAGTACTTGCTGTTTGGTGCCTAATTATAGTCCCTGTAGCAGTTCATTGCTTCCAGCACATTGGGATCCAGGGATCCTGGTCAGATTCACAGTCCCTTTGTGCCAGGTGCTGCACAAACACAAATGCCAGTTCTGGTAGATCCTACAAGCTAAGACCCTGCAAACTCTTAACCATGTGCTAAACTTCCTGTACAGCTGTAACTTGACTGGGTTCAGTCTGATCTGTGCAGATATGCAGTTCTATTGTGTTCTAGTTCATTATCTATTTAACACCTATTGAACCCTCTGCAACTGCTTAAAAGCATAAAGTAAATAATGCGCATAAATGTTTGTAAAACGTGGGGCTTAATAAAGACCAGCAGCAATATAGGCAAAGAAAAGCTTGAAGGAGAGGGAAGATAAAAGTAACCATAAAGGGAACTTGTGATTATATAGACTAGATACATACATAATTTGTGGGCTTCGTAGTTTGGGAATTCTGTTTATTTGCTTAATGTAAATGAGAAAGAAAATTTCAAGAATCCCTGCCACCTACTGAAGCCAGAGCTGCAGTGTTGTTGGCCTCACCCAGTGCATTTATAAGTCCTTCCTTGTTCAGCAAAACATTTGGCAATGCTTTGCACTCTAAGAGGAGAATACCAAATAGCACGTTCTCTGCAAGAACTGGGGACTGCTTTCCTGCAAAGTGCAAACCCAAATAAACATGCTATCCCCCAAAAATACTCCTGTACAGTGAACATACGGAAGGAGGACCTCCTGAGGTTTGGGGATGATGTTTCTTTCAATATTTGTGAATCTTTTTCTGTATTACTTGACTAGCTCTAACCAAAAGCCACCCTTAGGAGTGTTCTGTATTCAGTCTAATTTAGCCATACCCAATTTAGATGAAAGTTCTCACCATGCATCACTTTCAGAACAAGTTTTTTTGTAAGCTGTTGATACAAAATGTTTATAGTCCTATTATACTTGAGTAAAAATGCAAACTGAGTAACAGATATAATATCTTTTCCTTCAGTTTACTGGAGTTTGTTCCCCTGTTGTGTAAAGTTGTGTCTGAATTTTTTAAACAAATTCACTTTATTGTGACTCATGGTTTCTGTTCTCCATGAAGTTTGGAGAATTTGCAGAGTGTGTCAGTTTTGGAGTGACACTATTTCCAGGGAACCAGGATTCCTAAAACCAATTATGTTAATCAGAAATGTGTTGTAACTCCTCTGCTTTGGGAACACTGAGATAACAGATCACCTTTAACTTAGTGACACACTTTAAGTTTTGACTACTGAATAGTTGCAACAGTCTACACATAGAGTATCAGCTATTTGTAGCACTTGGCAAACAGGATAAAAAAGGTGAAACTGATTTTTTATCAGCTCTCTGCAGGTCTAAAAGTCTTATTCAACAAAGAGTTTCTATACTTACTGAAGTTAAGCATACACTGAAGATAAGCAAAAAAGCCTGAAAGCTTTGCTGGATTCATGCTCCGTTAGGTAAGGTTATACAGTTTTTGCTTAATCTGGGCCACAGCTAACAGCTGAGCAGTGATACTGAGTGTAACAACCGGGACTCCGGGGAGGGTGTGGATACTATTTTTGACCCACTTAAATTGATTGCTATGCAAGTTTTGTGTCACTTACAACATGTTACAAAGATACAGAGAATCTACAAACAAGCCCAAGTTACCTTTTTGGTTTAATGACACCTCACTTTTTTATAGCTCTCCAGAGCCCTTCAGCCTTTTACCTTGCCCGGTGGCTTTGCTTTCATCCCAGCATGCCAAGTTGGCTGATCTTACTGACTATCGATATGCGAAAGGAACAAGCCTTCCCTTTACTTAACATGGGTCTTGTTTGCTCTTCCTGGCATTGGATCTTTATTACGTCTGCAGGGAGGGTTAGCATTTAATCTGTGTGTTATTGCAAGGTTTCTCCATCAAGATAGAGGCATGCCCCAGCAGGACAAGGTGCTGTGAAAGTTCAGGTTGCTGCTGTTGCTTCCAGCAAAGGAAATTATTTTTCAGCCACCCATGTTGAATTGCCAGTGGCCAACACAGAAACCTTTTGTAGAACAAAAGCTACTGGACTACGGATATTTACAATACCCAGGATGCAACCCAGGGACCAGCAAGTCACAGGCTGAATCTTGAATTTTCTACTGAAGGCTTGATCTTGTTAAGATTGACTTGCCTAAGAAATCTTTCTTTGTGATATCAAACCTATTGATCTGAACATGAACCCAATCCTTTTAATACTGAAATTCCCCCTGAATAGAGTTAGGAGAAGTCAAAATTTGTGGATTACACCTGTGAAAGAATATCCTATGAGCAGGCACTATGGGCTTTGGGAAAAACAGAACAGAGTACATGATTAGAAATCGCATGATCATGCTCTCAAACCAAATGCAGGGTGCTTACAAGCTTTCCTCTGAAATGAGGAGGAGGGGGCTTTTAGGGCTAAGTCAATGCTGTATTGCAACACACCTTTGCCATAACTTTGGCTGATGGTTCTCCCAGAGTACCTGCCTGTGGACAAACCACACACAAGGTATTTAGGACCTTCACATACAGACCTTGTTCTTTCCAACAAAAGCAAACGAAGCTCCCAGCTCATGAAGAAAGACACTGAGATTATGACAACCTGCTGACACACATGATAAAAGTGTTTTTTTCAACTCAAAATAGCCAGAATACCCCTATGAAATATTCTTTCTCACACAACATACTGTTTTCTCATTATGTGTGTTGACATTTTTCAGACTGACCTCAGCTAGATATTTTGTTCCGGAGTCCCCATTTAGTGGAACATTTAAACAATAACACTTTGAAGCATGCTCAGTCTCCCTTTTGAAGTCCATTCAGGCTCTGCCCTAGGGTCAGCAGGCGCATTCCAGCAATGATGCACGGACCATCTGCTGTACAAGTTTAAATCCCACTGGTCCTATACCTAGAGGTACTAACATGTTGCATAACTCGCCCTGAAAAACAGCCTGTCAGTTCAGATGGGATTTGGATTTATTCCTATAGTTCTCTTATCCTCCCGCTGGAGGGCCTGTGTACAGTAACCTTTGAGTGTGGTTTCTGGGGACTACAAATTAATGAGATAAATAATAAGAAATGACATTAAGTTTTTGCATTCAAAACTTGTATTTTCCTTTGCCTGTTTGCACCCTGGCTCTGTGATTCCCAGAGTTCACTGTCTGACACCTAATTTAGTTGCCTTCCTATTCCAGACTTTTCACTTTGGTGGGCTCTGATGAAGTTACCCTAAATAGTGATCCATTGCCTAGTGTCAATCGCTGAACAAGGGAAAACCAGGATATGAAGGGTGAGTTTTCCAAGAAAGTGTCAATGATTCAGATGACCAGTGACCATTTACTTCAGTAGGAATCTGGCATCAAAAAAATGACAAAAATCTCTACCAAAATATGTCTTTGTCTATATATTTTATCCATTGTGCTTTAATGTTAACTAGTCATTATTAAACTTAACAATGCATTGGCTAAGGTTAATGTATTTCAGACCCAAGCACTGTTGGTCTCATTGATGCTATGTAAACACAGAGAAAGGAGTGGTCCCTGCCCTTGGGAGTTTAAAATCTAAACTTGGACAATACACTTCAAACATATGGTATATCCTGCAGGCTGAATTACCAAACTTCAATCAGCATTAGCCTTAACAATTAATTTATGTTGCACATATGTTCTGAATTTGGGGGCAGTAGCCCTGATGGGCCCCTTGATAGAAATGTGAGTGTATGTACATGCTGACCTTTTAATGGTAGAGGACATGGCAATTTGCAGGAGGAGGTCAGTTGAGATCTGTGGGATGGAGCATGGCATGAGGGTGAGCATGGCAGAGAGACATAAACAGGGTACAAAAGAGGAAGATTTGGAAGTCTTATGGCATAAGTGAAGGAGAACAGCCATATCAGAGCAAGTTTTTCAGAGCAGCTCTAGCACTAGTTGAGCACCAAAATAAGTGGGCACATTTCCATTTTTGAATATCTGTCACTTATTTAGATGCCTCCTTGGAAACTGAGTTCTCCGGAAAATCTGTCCTCAACAGTGGGTGCTGAGCACTATACAATCTGGCCTGTTCATTTCTCAGTATGTGGTTCATCTGTTCTAAGGAACAAGTCCTTCTGGAAATGGAAAAAAAAAAGGCAGAAAGAAATGTTGGATACAGAAAAGCACACAAGCTGCCTCATGGGCTAAGAACAAGAAAGGCAGAACAAGCAAAATTCCATAAACCATGTGAAGTCAAATGTTGAGCCACCAGGACCCCTTATAAACACTGCACTAGTCCAGAAAAGGTGGTGGACATGGGTTAAATCACTGAGGAGAAGTCAAAAGACATAAATCGGCTGATTTGCTTTATCTGCCTGCTCAGAATGTTCATACCTATCCAGGGGGGGAAAAAAAAGGTAAAAAAAGGTGGAACAGTAATATTTGCCACACTACCCTACAGGAAAAAACTGTAAACATTAGTTAAAATCAAAACATAGCCTCAGAAGAATGAAGCAGCCCATGGGGTTGAGGGACCATCATCTGAGGCTTTCTGTGTCCACAGAACAGAGTAAAAAGCTGCATAACAGAATAACAGAGCATGAAGGGACCCAAAGCTGAAGAGCATAACGTGGGACACGCTCCCATGTATGCAGAAATCCAGCCCCTGGCTGAGGAGGGATATAAATCCCTCACTTATTAGCCATAGCTCATGATGCAGTGTGACGTAGCACTAGTGGTAGCCAGTCAACCTTTTAGTTAGACCTCCTCAGACCTTGCTGTTCCCTCTGAATCCTCTGAATCAAAGCAGTCACATTTTGCATAACACACCTCTCTTTGCGTCACCTTCAAACTTCTCCTTGCATCTCCCTGGTTGGGATCCTGTAAGAGGATTGGATGGGCCAGGAGGGAGCAACTCCATTGTTTAAGCACAAAAGGCCATGTTCATTAGTAGGCAGGCATCTTAGAACCAGTCATGGAAAAAAAGAGAGTGGATTTGCCAGTAAATCGGATATTCCTAGAGGTTTTCCTCAGCACAGCTCCCTCTTTAAAGCTAACAGAAGCAATTGAGAAAACTGCCCAGTAATTCCTGAGTTCCAGTCCCAGCTCTGACATGAACTCTGAAGCCAATATAATCCTCTTGTTCCTTACAATAAGGCCTCAATCCTCCCTTGCCATAAATCAGCCTAACGCCATTCACCTAATTTAGTGTTACCCCATCTGAAGATTTGGTTCAGAAATTAGGGCACCATGGGACAGGATCGTGCAGAAATATCCAAGAAAATCTGGTCCCCAGAGAAGTTTACACTCCAAAGCAGAAATATGTGGCCTTGTGAGCTGTCCTTATGACATTTTAGGCCCACGGAGCAGTTACCTCCTGACAGGACATGTTCCTGTGAGATGCAGGTTTATGAGTGATAAATATCTCTTGGGATAATTAACCTTCTTCAGTTGCTGCTGCAGCAAAGTGAGGGAGCCTTGCAGTGCCCACTGCACAGCCAGAGCTTCACTCTGTGCAGGAGCTGCCAGAGACTTGCTTGGTGCAGGATCCAGTTTAAAGGGGCCAGGTCAGGAACTGGTAATGACCCAAAATTTAAAGAAAGTTCTTAGGCCACATCTACTACCATTTTCTAGTTACGTTTGCCCTCTTCTTGGTAAATAGCAAATATTTTCTTGGAATCAGTCTCATTCTTTATGCCAGTGGCAAAATAAACCCCAGCTCATCATGGATATGTCCTTTCCAAAGAATTACCACAAAAATGTCTGAAACCCTATAAAGGCTGTTAATGACTCTAAATCTCCATAGGGCTTTATACCCCCCCCNTAAATACCACAATAGTCATGGCAGGACATCAAGAAAGAAAAAGGAACAGAGTTTTGAAATACTTTGTGTAAGGCTCCAAGCACTTGAGTTGGTGCTTAACTGACTGGCGCGTACCACACAGCAGTCAGATGATCTCTGCAGCTTTGGGAAATAGGAGAAACTCTGGAGAAGGGTGGGGGGGAAATGGTCTCTCCCACATTGGTCTTTATTGTCTTATGGATTTTATCACAGTATTGTTCTTTATTTCCTGCTATTTATAGGCTCTCATGTTTTGTGCTGCTTTCATGTTTGTGTTATCTGCCTTCCCACGACATGCTTCACCCCAGCCCTTGCCTACAGCTGGATCCATAAAGGACAGGCACGTGGGTTTGAATGGCACATCAGGGCTCATCTTCTTTCCCTGGGCAACACATGCAAACTTCCCTTTTCTGAAGCACTAAGCAACCCAAGACGGTGATTTAAACGATGGTGGTTGCTCTGCACACTCTTGCCTAAAGGGACTGAAGAGTTTGTCTTTGGGCTTTTGGGTATCAAGCCTTTAAAAGTCCCAGCCAATGATGCTGGGGCTATTTTGCTCTGAAGTCCATGCTTTACAACGAATTTAAACTATTAGACCATCAGTACATGACTTGATGATAACCACTCCAAAAGCTTCACCTGAATTATTTTATATCTCTTATCTTTGTGCAAGGTACTGCAGAGAGAACATGCTACAGGGGCTATTCTTGTCTTAATTCTCTGTGATTTAGGGATATAACTCCACTGACCTGAACTAGCAAAAGTGAAGTTAGTTCTGGTTTGAAACAAATGACAAGATTTCTAAAAGTCAGGTCCCTGCCCTAGTAAACCTGCTGCTGAAAAGTTGGCTCAAATAAACCATGGGGCTAGAAATAAAAATAGGAGAGGTGCAAAATAATGCTGAAATCACTGGAGTCAGTGATTTAATCCTATCAATGTCCTTGTACCTCACCCCAGAGCAGTTTCCAGGTAGCCAAAACACCAATTCCAAGCACAAAACGGAAACCAGGCTGCTGGTTAGATGGGCTGAAGCTGAGGGATTTTCCCCCTTCAACAGTCCCTGTCTTGTACTCAGGGAGGGCCAACAAGGCTCTCACAAGATTCAACAACTTGCATCACTTCTCATGTAACAAGCAGCCTGCCTTGGAAGGGACCACACAGCTCAATGCCAGTAACAACAGGGGAAAACCCTTCACCTAAACAGAGAGGAACAGCAAGCCCTGCTTTGGGACCCTTTCACAACACATACCCAGCATCAACACCTGCTATGGGCTGCTAGAGAATTTTAAGGAAAATTAAACACTTGCTTAAAGATAGCCAGGCTTAGTCAGCTTTTGCTTATGGGATTTTTGGGCAAGTTACTCCTGTTTTACCATGTGTGCAAAAGGGCCACAGAACACAGTTCTTCAGTGCTGTGGAGCAGCACAAAGGCACCTGTTTGTTAAAAAGAGTCACTCTGTTTTGCCTCAAATTGTGTGTATTCTGGGAACATCCCTTGAAAAACAAGCAGCATTTTTCTGTAAGCACTGTGACACAGGTTTTATTCAGGCAGTTTGACACAGGTTTCTGTAGTTATCCTCACTCCCTGTAGCAATCAGCCTGAAAGAGGAGACATGATGGAAACTGGAAGCACCTATAATGCACCAGACTAAGCAAAGATAAAGTCTGGTGTAAAGAGAATTAAGTGGTGGCAAAGAGCATGCTCATGTTGGTGAATCTCAGCATTCTTTCTAAGCAAACTCATGTCAAGCCATGAATATTGCTAAAGCACATGCTTTGTCTCCCAGGCACCAGTGAGTCCCAAGAGCTTCCATCTGAAAATTCTAGTGTCCATTACAGAGAAATCATCCATTGCAAACAATGTGTGGATAGCTATGTGAAAATTCTTTTCCAGGGTGGGAGGGAAAAAAAAAATCACTAGTAGGAACTCCACATCACTGGAAACCAAAGACTGGACCAACACTCATTCCATCTGAGAAACAATTCAAAGTGTGAAACCAAAGTTTTCCAGCAGAGACTGCTGAAGAGGCTTAGAAGATAGTGGCTCTGGAACAACTGCTGGAACACATAGCCCCAGCCCTCCCAAAAA
This sequence comes from Scytalopus superciliaris, assembly GCA_013400415.1. NCBI lineage: Eukaryota > Metazoa > Chordata > Aves > Passeriformes > Rhinocryptidae > Scytalopus > Scytalopus superciliaris. The sequence continues at coordinate 558,791 of VXBX01006198.1, forward strand.
GTGCCGAGTGCCTTGGTGTCTGCAGGGATCAGTGTGGATAGGAGGTGTCACCTCTCCCAAGCCCAGCAGTTACATTCTCCTTCTGTCCTTTGTTTCAGCTGATGAAAACCCGACTGTTTTCAGCTCAGTGTCTGGTACGAGCCAACTCCTGTTTATCTCCTGAGCCACACTTTTCAGTGTGTCATCGAGTGCCCTCTTGGCCACCATCTAAGGAACACTGACAGGTTGCAGTAGTTTTCCAGTCAGACTCTGAAATGGTTATTCACACTTTCATCATGGCAAGATTAGATTATTGTAATTCTTTATTGGCCGCCTTCCCAAAGGGGGCTCTGCACAAACTCCAGATGGTGTGAAATGTGGTCGGCGGGATTTGAGTTAAGAAGGGACAGTATCATCCATTTTGTTAAAACCCCTACCTTGGCAACTGGTTAGACAGCAAACTGATTTCAAACCTGTCCTTTTTCCCTCTGTGCCCAGTTGAGGTCAGGTCTCTGTCAGCAATATTATGATTCATTATGGTCTGGAGTATGCTGTGTGGGCTCATACTACCTGGTAAACAACTCTCTGAGGAGTGATTTCAAGAAGATGAGAGTAGAATAAGCCTGATTTCCACCTGCTCATTCTACTCTAAAGCCTATGCTAAAGCTGGGCGGGATACTGCAATTATACCTTTTGCAAACATTTGACTATGACGGGAAACAATGGGCTCTCCTGCTCTTACTGCACCAAAACTGCAGCCCAAAGACCCCCCTCTCCTGGGCAATTGCCTCCAGACATAAGGCAGCAAACCATAGCCCTCCTCTGGCACAGCTGGGGAGAAGGGGCAATGCCAGCCTCATCCCGCAGAGGCAGCCACCTAAAGGCAGCACATCCCTAAAGCTCTTCTAAATTTCAAGCTGGTAATCTCATCCTCCTAACCCCAGTGTGAGCTGCCAAGGGGACACCCGGACAGCAGCCTAGCTCCCTGCTCCTACTCTAGGACTGCAGGGCCTCACAGAAAACATAGACTGCTGGTACGTGTTCCTATGTGCCATCTTTCACTTTTTGTAAACATTGGATACACAAACAATTGATAGGATAATAACTGGCTTCATACACACCAGCACAAATAAAACCTTCCGGTGTTTTGGGCTTTTGTCTTCTCAGAACTTTCTTTTTCTGGAAGAGCATGATATGAAAGGTGTATTCCTTCATATTTCATTTGCTGTCACATTGAGCTCAAGGGTTAAAACCTCCCCTGATTTAGCTCACAGTGGCTAAAGTCCTACAGGCCTTTCATGCAAGGGGAAAGTCTTGAGCAGGCTGTAATTAGAATCTAGTAAAGAATGATCATTTGGCTTCTTTTTGTTAACTGCTATTGACACAGCAGTATGTGATTTGCTGCATAAGAGGGAGAAAGGCTGGGGACAGCTTTTGCTGTGCAGTGGAATGGCATGGCAAACACGGCGTGCTCTGAGCTGTTTACCTTCCCCGTCACTTCTACAGGGAACCTGTGACCTGCCACTCATGGACGTGGATATAAAAGCTGTTTTGGTTGGTTGTTTTTTCTGTTAGTGCAAGACAGCTGACACAGACTGTTTGCTTTGGGAAAACAACCAAACCCTTTTGTTTAGCATGAAGGGGGTGAAAAAACCTGTATATAAAGAATTGCCCTGACTCTGCAAACAGCTGCTGCATAAGGAAGAGTGAGTGGCGGTCAGCTCTGGGGCAGACTGACTGTCATTTTAGACCTACAGTGCCCCTGTCATTTTAGAAGTTCAGAAGCATCAGGAAGCTGTTGAAGACACAAAATATTTCCCCATAGGGATAAGAATGCATTTTAAAGAAAAGTAGCAGCAGTGTGAGAGAACAGGAAAAGTCAGGATGTTTTACCTGAAATCATGAGAATTCGGAGCTGCAATGAGATAGAGGTTGGTCTCTGCACTTTGAGCTTAGCTGATCTGCACTTGCTGTAGGACTGGGAAGTATACAGTGACTTTTTATACCACTTTTATAAACCATGTCCTGCTGGACCAGGTGTCTGGCCATTTTAATATAAGAGAGCTAGTGGGAATGGCTTTGGGATTACTGCAGCCCACACCACCCTGAGAAGGCAGGAGTTATCACAATCTAAACCCAGCACTTTGACACAGCCCTGCCACCATGCTGCCTTGAGCATGATGCTGCCTATGAGAGATGCTGACAGACACCTGCCAGTTGCAGGTACCCATTCATTCCGTTTCCAGGTTTCTTCAAACCAGGAAACCACTCAGCTGCTGAGTGAAGGTGCCAGCCCATGCCCCACCAGTGCTGAGGGTACAGCCTTAGCTTTAATATAGAATGAAAATGCTACTAAATTTACAAAGGATCTTTTAATTTCATAGCAGTTCATTTTAAAGACAAATTTTATCAATATTTGTTCAGCTGAAACACTTTACCAATGAATGGGCTTGAGGTGTCTGAATAGAGGCATCTAGAGCTATTTTAAAAGTTTGTGAACCCAACCCCCAGCCCAAGACATCTGCACAGGTAAAATGCAGGACCACATCCTCTTTGCGGGACAGACGGAGCTCATGTGGGACACACGGAGGCACTGTAGTGTATCACAGTATCCCATATAGTGCCGCATGCATGCGGGGAGGCAACTTGACTGCCTCCTCTGTGAATCAGCCTGATGTTTGCAGAGGATCTGCTCCCAGCTTCTTTGTCTGCTGAGAACTGAGCCATGAATATGTTCTGTGCATTTCAGAGAACTGTCCAAAAGGAATGCTAGGAAAAGCATTATCTGCTTATTTTATGTAGAAAATAAAAGCTTACTTGTATCCCTGCACATGGGCCTCATTTCAGTGAGAAGTCACTAGAAAGGTCTCTGTGACACCACCTACCATGACCTTGAGCAGCTGAGCAGAGCCATGATCAGCTCAAGTCTTCATGCACCCAAACATCAATCCATTCGGCACATGCACATGACAGTGATAATCATCTGATGGGCCACATGATAGACCAGAAAATCAGGCAGCAAACCTCACCTCACTGTGTGTCACATAGCCACCAGCCCAAACACATGCCATTTCAAGCCAAGTTCTTTACCCAGATGAAAGGAAGGCCCTCTTGATCAGATAAACAGCATGGTAAGTGCTGCAGCCCTCAGCTATGAACAGGAATGCTCAATATGCCAGGTGGCTTAAACTGCAAGCATGTAATCTCCTGTTGCTGTGTAGCTTTCAGGCATCATTCCACGTTTTAAATTCTCCTGATAAATTTGCAGAGAGTTGTTTCCAAAGAATATAATTTCCAGCAATTCATAACATAAATTACCACACATTATGAACTCTATCTACCCCAGTACAGCCAAGAGAGAAAGAACTCAGATATCCCTATGGAGCCACTCTTGAATAGCTGGGGGGAAGCACATTAAAAGCAGATTTGTTGTATTCTCTAGAGACCATCACTGTGACCATAAGTGTGAATGACTACTCAAACCTCAGGTTATTTGGAAATCTAGCTGAACAGTGAGTAGAAAAAGAACTAGATTGCATCATTCATACAGAGCCCTTAATTAGAGAGAAGGACATGGCTCTCTGCAGGGGAAAGCCCTATCTTCACATGGTGCAGATCAACACTGTTCCATTATGGAATTACATCAGTCTGTGCCGATGGGGATTTGGTCCAGGTATGCACACAAGGATGTCTATCTTTACCATGGAAACACAACACCTAGGTGAGGGACCACACGAGCAGCTTAACAGCAACTGTATTAGTACTTGACAGGGCAGGAAAGAAAAATGAAAACAATTGTTCTAATTGAAACTACGGGGGGTGTGTAAGTAGGGCACAACGCACAGCAATTACCTGAGTTGGAGCTGAGCCACAACACCAGCACTGCTGTTCCTGCTCTATGGGACTGCAAAGGAGCCTAAGTACACAGGATTTTGGTTCTCCCTCTGGCTAAAATGGTTGTTTACACAGAAACAGAGAACTGTGTAAAAATACATGGTGCCTGCTCAAGTCTGAGGATTGAAGCATGGCCACAAGCTGAGCAGATGAATTTCTACCCACACTTCCACCAAACAACAAAGAGACGTGGTGCTCCCTGGGTTTCCTGTCTGGATAGCGGATGGGCACAGTTTTGACCAGCTATGGAAAGGAAACATCAGGATACTGCAAATGAAATCAAAGCTCTGTTTCTAGGAATGTTAATATGAACCTTCTGGATTTCCTCAGGCTGGAGTTGCTCACAGTTCCCTGCCTCTCTGCAGTCCACCTGCTGGCATCTATTCTCTCCTCAGAGGCATCACCAGCAGCCCCCAGGCACTGCTCCTCCCTCTCCACCACATCCTTTCCATATTGCCTGCAGAGAAGCAGAAAGCTGTCCATAGACCAGCTCCCAGAAATCCCACACTGCAGTGGATTCCCAGGCAGGGGGTACATGAGAAGCACAAAAACAATGGCTAAGAGCAAAATGAGGCTCCACTGGTAGCATGGTGGGGGAATAATCCGGTCTGGTGTAACCTGCGAGTCATTTGGAAGTATCGGCTGAGAAGCAGCAATAGTGTCTACAGGAAAGACTAGGTGAAACCCTCCAGAAACAAAGCTCCTTTTCCAAGGAAAAGCCCAATAGACAATGGCTTACCCAACGATGCCCAACCATAGTCCAGCAAGCATGTCTTAGTCATACAACAGAGGAACAACTTCAAGCATCTGCCCATCATCAGTTACTGCTTTGTGACTAGGCTGGCTCTGCCAGAGAGTGGTGGCTCCAGCCAAGCTCCTGTACAGAGTGACAGGTCCTGCATGCCACCAACACACAGGTCTGAACCTGTGACCCACAGGTTCTGCAGACCATCACAAATCCCCTGGGACATAGAGCTACTCACAGCCTTGAAGGTTGTTTTTAGTTAGACAAATTCAAATGGCTGCCACAAAAGCTTAATCTCTTTCCAGCCACACTCACGCTGAGTGTCAATAGGAAAAAGTCCCATGAATACGCTTGATAATTACAGAGCCGTGGCTGTAGCAAAGAACAAAGTATAATGCAGGCTTGAATACTCAGGAAATTGACTGCTGATATGTTTCCATTCATTGTTTTGTTCTCTGTTCTCAGTGTTATATTAAAATCTCCTACTAAGAATGAGCTTTCTTGTTTAATGGAACTTGTCAGTTAGAGGAAATCTGCTTAAGCTGTTTGATCTATTCTTTAAAATAATATTAATTGCAAATCTAGCACACGACCCTTACTTAGCAAATCAGTCGAAAACTAAGGCTGACATTTTTCAAAATTTTTTACCCACAAAAAGTCATGGGCCATCACTTTATCACTTTAACACATTCACCATCCCTTTGCCCCGACTATTCTGTCCTGGCTATTCATGAGATATGTTGATGGATCGTACCAGTCACCTGACATTGTTTTCCTGACTCTATTAGAGAAAAGTGATAGTAATGAATAGCAAACAGTAAACACAGAGAGAATCTCTGGTCACGAGAAAATTCATGAAACCTTGCAGTTTGTGAGCATTTTTATAAAATCCTGACAACCATATCAACTTATTCAAGTGTGACCTCACGTCTATAGGAAGTCACGCTCAGTGCTTCTGCCTGACTCTCCATTAATGGAACTGGCTGTCTATTTTTGATTCCATGTGACTCGTAATTAAGGACTGAATTTGCATGTTTGCTATTCATCCTGATTCCCAGCATGTGCACTCACAATAACAAATCTTAATTTCAGGCTCAGAAGCTGATGTATAGCAGAATCTGGATTTCTAAATTCCTACAGTTCAACAGTATTTAAATGTGAATGTTTCACTTGATTCCTTGCAGATATAAAAGAACAACTTAAAAGACTCAGATGCAGTGGCCAGTTTAGACTCTGTATATTTGTAGGATTATTTCAATTTGCTGGTTCTGAACCCTCAATGAAAATTTGCAAAAATGGGTTTTATTGGGAGGCTCACAGAAACAATATTTCTTTTGTGAATGTCTTCCTGTTTCCAATTATATCAGAATGATGGAAGAAAGCGGAAATAGCTGATTTCAGGGCTCATATAATTAGATATAACACATTCTATCATCATCAGTACTTGATGCTTTTCTTTAGGCAATCTCAAAGACTTTCAGAAACCACTGCTCATGTCAGCATGATCACAAGTGCTGTCACTTTTAGGAATTTGACTTTCCTGACAGAGAAGTGGTGGCATGAGCTCCCTCCTTGGAGGCAACAGCATCAGCTCTGCAGCAGAATCCTTTTCCCCTCCACTGTAACATCTCTGGCCGGCACCGGGAAACGCCTCCCTTCTCCGATGGCAGCAGGTTTGGTTATACCTGTGCTCATTCATGGAATTGGCTTCACCTTGGCCTTGCTAAGCACACTGACTGTGGTGCGGTGCTGTGGACTTCTGTCAGTGCTGCAGCTCTGCCGACACGGAATCGCCGGCTGCGGATTAGGGGCAGCGAGAGTCCCTGCAGAGGTACCTTAATGATGGACGTGCCTCAGCCGCGACTGCTCATGCTGTGGGAGAGCCTGAGCTCCCTCCTGCCTACGCGCCTTTCAGGACACGTACCGTCCTCCTCTGCTCCATCTTCCCCGCTCCTGACTAATTCAGGCAGCTCAAGTTGCAGGGAATTCCTCTCAAATAAGACGGTCCTCCCCCGCCCTGATTCTTTCTTACAGCAAGGGCTGAATTGTTCCAAACAACCCAAGGGAAGAAATCCAAGATAGGAGGTGACCTCCTTCCAACCCTCAGTGCTCGGGGCCGAGGTGTGGCCCCCCTCAAGCTCCCTGGGTCATTCCAGCACCTTTGTCTCATTCCCTCCTAGAGCGACGCCCTCCCGCCCCGCCGCCTCCCACGCGGCTCGTGTTTGCCGCGGCCCATGAAGAGTTCTCTGTTCCCGCATGAGTCACGCCCGCAGCCTGCGGGGAGTGACATCAGTCCCTCCGCGGCCCTCACCGGGGCCGAGCACGCCGCCTGCCCTTGGCATTCGCTTGGAGCGGGGCTTTGTGCTGAGGACAACTGCGGGGAACGTTCGTGGGGAAGGCGAGGAGCTGAGAGCGCGGCACAGGCGATGGCTGCACCAGCCGATCTGTTGTGGGGGATGCCATCCCGTGAGCCGCAGGAGGAGCAGCTGCAGCAGCCTTGTTTTTCACGCCTGCCAGCAGGCAAACCCTCTCCTGGCATCCCCGGCGTGGTGCTAAAAGCCCTGCCGGCTGTCGCTACCTGCGCCAGCCACCCCGGGACATGCTGCAAACACCTCTTTTCTTTGATGGCGTTGGCTCTCCCTCTGAGACCGGGACAGAGAGGGTGCGGCCGGTTTTCAAGACTGCTTTGAGGCTATAGTAAGAGCTCTTTATGGGCTTAAAATTACCATTCTGCAATACTGGCAAACCATTCCCTCTTCCAGGAAAACTGTACCGCAGAAAAGTTATCCCTCCGGTGTTGTCAGCTGCACCAGCAGCAGTGCGGTCCTGTAGCTCTAACCAGAGGCTACTACATCAAGGGATTGAATGACTTCATGACCTTGATGGACGCACAGAGTCAGTTCAAGAGCGCTCAGCTGTGCAAACGAAGTGCTGCCACCTCACTGATAAGAGGGTAGAGTGCCCATGCCAGGGCAGAGGAAGGGACATGTAAGGATGCAGCAGATAATGGTGACTTGGAGAGACTGTGCCAGCTCTGAGGTTGCCGTTTTTGGGAGATAGGCACCCCACCTATTTCAAGCCAGTACCCTGCCCTCTGTGGCAGGAGCAGCCAGCCTGGTTTGCCAACACTTTGCTGTAAACAAAATGTGCAGTGTAGTATTTTTCTACCCATATGCTTCTGTTAGTGCTGCTGGAAGTTAGAACCATCCCAGAGTGGCTTGCACCTCTCAGCTTCAGTTACACCAGTAAAGCCCTCTGCATTCATGTCTAGTGGGAAGAGGGTGCCAGGTGAGCTCCCCCAATTGCTTTGAAATGTCCATTAGGCAAATATACACAGAAAGGCACAAACCAAACTTCTCAGTTCCAGTGTGTGGAGAGTTCTGCTTTTGCTTTGAGCTCACTACTTTGGTGCTGTTTGAGGGCTGGGCTACAACTCCCACCTGCAATTCTGCTTTAGATTTGGCTGAACCTCCATGAAAGGTCACCTACAGTTATGAGATTCCAGCACAAGAGATGGGAAACACCTGATGGCTGATACTGCTTTCTGAGGCCTTTTTTGTCCATGAGACTTTAGTACCCTGAACCTAAATCCTTCCCCCAGTTTGTCCTCCAACCCATGCTACATATATGCTGTAGCCAAATAGCATCCCCCCCCTTTTTTTTCCCCTTCTGGAGACACAGCAGCTGTTCTGTTTTGCTGCTGAATGAAGCAATGTTTTACCGGCTACGGTTTACTGATTTGCAGATTTTGGTGGCAATGCTGTCACAAAGTTCCCACCATCAGCCCCCGCCAATGTCCCCCCCTGCCACACGACACTTGGGTCTTTCAGCTGGGCCAGAGCAGTTGTTCCCAGGTCATGCTGGTCAGGCACTGATCTAGTTGAAGCAAATTGCTAAAACAAAAACCAAACCAAAATACACACACAAAAAGGAAGCAAACAAAATCCTTTCTATTTCACAAGGCTTTTCGTTCATGGTCTTAACCCCCAGCTCCTGATGTGGCTTGCTGCAGAGTCACATGAAGGGTTATTTTGACACAGCTGGGAGGGGGCTGAGCTGGAGTAAAATTGTGGGAAAAAGAGTCTGAGATGGGAACATCTCGAGGTAAAATTACTACTAAAGCTTCCTTGTCCTCAAACCATGGCCAAGGTTTCTTATCTTGGACCACAACCACGAGATCACCATAGCTTTCCAGTAAACAGCCAATTCATTTCACAATTTACACATCATTACACATCCCCCACATACTGGAGAATTAGCTCTTCAGGCTCCTTTCGGGCCTTAGAAGGATCCTTAAGCAACAGTTTTCATTTTTAAATGAATACACGCATTCAACTGAGCTATAAACTATTAAAGCAAGACATCACTTCAGGGATAAACTAAGTAAGTTCAAAATAATTCACTTAGTTGTCCCATTCATGGACCTATGCCTTTAGAATGGGACATGCTTTGAGATTCCAAATAACACAAATAATAACAAAAATAGAAACAGCACTTTCCATCTTACCGAACAAAACAGTGATATACCAAAATATAGCTTATGCTACATTATCACTGGCTGTGCAGGGATGTGGGTGGGAAGCAGGAGGCTGCAAGAAGAGACAGATAGTATGGCTCCTACTTGCTACTTTTCCCTGTGTTGCTATTTGCCTTTAGCTCGAGAAGCGCAGCAAATACATTAACACCCGCATGAAAAATGAGCTGAGGTAATTCCATCTATGAGCATGTGATCAGTCCCGCTGCCACAAATATTTTCCCTCTAGGTCCATATCTGAATCTCCCACAGACTGACTCACGCTGCGGCCGTGCACGTCACTACTACCCGGCAGCGTCAGGCTGTCATTTGTTTCCTTTTGGAACGGGATGTTCTATAATAGCTCCAACTCCCACTCGACAGTTGATGAAGTTGCAGTTCTTTCACATACCTCCTTTGTTCCGGAGCAGTGGGGAGTTTTCAGTCGGTTTCTAAGGTGCTAAAAGAGGAGCAGAGTGGCCTGAGCTCGGGATGCCTCACCAAAAGCTCTAATGGGATGTATCTTTTAACAGGATGAAGGTGTGATGGTTCTCGGTGCACTGTAGAGTTTGCTCTTCAGGAAGACAAATGAGGCACAGTGCAGAACTGTTGCTTTTGGGGTTACTGCTCCCCGTCTCATTCACAAAGCTTCTTCTCCCACAGCCAGGGAGAGATTGTCCTGTACATGGAAGATGAAGCTCTGGACCTGCTAATGGAGCCATCAAAGCAAAACCAGCTCTGCTTCAGAGTGCCTTGCTGTGATGCAACACTCAGTTTTCAGCACTGGCTAGTTTGATCCTCTGCTCCCCAAATGCTAGTCTACATATTTGTCTGAGTCTGGAACAGGTAAGTACTTTAGACGTGAATCCCTGACTGTGCTTCAGTTCATACTGTGGCACAGTTTCAGAGCTCAGCCTATAGGACTAAGCTCATTCTAGTCTCAGGTTAAAATCCCCAAGTGTCAATAGTATAGAAACAGAGTCCTCAGCACCAGCCGGTTTGTTCTGCTGGATTAGTGTTCCTGTCAGTCCAGACTACCTGCTTTCACTGTTTGCTACCTGCCTTTCAGAGCGCCAAGTCATTGGATCTCAGCACACAACTACAAAAGGAGGAACACAATGTCGTTCTAGAGGTGCAGCACAAGGGAGGAAGCTGCAGTCCCCCAGGGTTCCCTGCCCATGTAAAGACCACGTTCATCAGGATACACCCGTAATGCTGGCAGGTTTCCTGCTGGGAACATCCTGACAGGCAGCTGATACAAAGAGACAGAACCAAGGGAGAGAGCCAAAGAATGAAAGGATGTAAATGATGATGGCATTTCTCCTGTTTAATTTTGGGATGCTGCTATGATTCAATGCAGGCTAAAATGGATTTGTCTCCACACTGTATACACAGCAAAATGGATACATTGCTACGTGGAATCCAGCTCCAAGTGCTGCTCCTCCAAGTGTAAATTACCTCCTAAGGGTGTAGGCATTCCTAACAAGGAGCTCAGTGCCAACTTCTAGTGTGGTCAAGAGAATATTCCTAGCATTCTTCAGAAAAAAAATTATCTCTTATTACCTGACACTAGGAATACAATGTGAAGCTTAAAGATGACCTGGAGACAATCTGGAAAAACAAAACCTATACTTTTCAAACTCCACATAACATTCCTCTGAGAAACAGAAAAGTTCCTGAGGCTACTGCCTGCAAGAGGATGTCCTAAGAGTCTCTGAAGATATTTATTCTGACCTCCAGGACCTTCGTCTGAGGTTCATTCACTGGGGTTAAATAAATAAGCATTAACAAACCCAAAGCTCCAGACCTTCCACTGTCCTGCATTGAGCCAAGACTTTAAGCAAAGAGGCTTAAGTCACATTTATATTTCCTTTGACCTGAAGACAGAGCACAGCTCGGTAAATTCTAGTTATGGAGTGAAAAGACCTTTATGGCTGCACAACCTTGCATTCAGCTGCCTGAGAAATCTTTAGCAACCACTGTAAAGGCAGATCATCACAGCCTGGCGTTCCCTGCTCACTGCAGACAACTTCACATGCAGCACTCACTGGGGAGAGCGGTCAGAGCCCCAGCCCTGACTTACTTTCATGTCAGTCCTCAGGAATCCTCCTGGTGCTGCCTGGCCAGCCTTAGGTAATGCTGCACTGCAGGAATATAGTGCTCAGGCTCTCAGAGCCAGCCCTCCAGGTTTGGCAGCCATCAGGACAAAAGACAATCTCTAAATGTAAGTCATTATAATCTCACAGACATCACCTATAACTTTACCTGGACTTACCTGGGTCGATGTGGAGGGTAGGGCAGTGTTTCTCTTGACATTCAAAACGAACGCGTGCACCAGAGAATACGAGGCTCCTCGTACACAGGGTATTGTTCTGGATTTCGTATTTCTTCAGGGTTGTCTTGGCAACGAAGAGGGTTTGCCGCTAGAGGTGTGTGAAACACTGGGTAACAAAAAACATCACAACTCCCACTTGTTTCATTCCATCACCCTGTTATACCAGACTATTTCAACCTGCTGGGACGCTGTCAGTGCGCCGTGTGTCAGGAAGGGCAGTACAAATCAGCATGGACTCCTCTGCCTCCGTCTTCCCCCCCGACACTGTGATTCTGAACGTAACAAAAAATGACATTATTTCACTGGAAAATGATGCCTATCCAGATACCCTTACAAGCTCTGTTCCCTTTTTCCCTTTAGCTACCTCTTAGGGACTAGTTCCCTGGCAGGCAATGGAACCAACAGTTCCAGAATGGATGGATGGTTTTAAGCAAAATTAGCTTTGCTTTTGTTCTTGTTTTGTTTACTTCTTTTTTCAGTTTATTGACATTTTTAGTGACTTGAGTGAAGTCAAAGAGGTGACTGTGGACTAATTGCAATATAAGCAGGTTTGCCATTTTGCCCTGATCTGAAGGAGTCTTTCCCTTGTAAAGTGAAGAGATGCTGGACAGCCAATGCTACAACTGGTCAGCAAGTGAGTGGAAGTGCCCCACTTGCCCTTCAGACTCAGCTTCTTTAATGAACAACAGCCCTTTATTTGCTGTGAGTGAGGTCCAGGAATTATTCTGGAAAGTTTTTATATCATCTTTGGATGCAATTTCACATTGTTCATTCATGTCATTTGCCTTTAGTTTTACTTACTAAAGGCATTAAAAAATTAACCCAAACAGCTGTTCAAATGCCTCTATTTTTTTATGTAGCAAAAGGAAAAAAAAATCTGAACAGCTGTGTCAGTAAAACACATGCAGGTGGCCTCCCTAAGGCAAAGTTTCTATGAAATCTGTAAGGTAATGTTATTATCTGAGTTATTGTATTTCTTTTTTATTACTTTTCTCTCGTGGATTCCTAAAGAGGTATTGGCCACTTATTTCTTATTTTCTCCCTGTTCCTCAGTGTTTGAGCTGTGTCGCAGCTCAACACAGGTGTTGCAATGATTCAGCCATCAAGGGTGAAAATCACCCTTTCAGCACAATCCTCCCGAACCTATTCTGAGGTCTTGAAGGGGATTTAAGATTGGGTAAGAAGCAACTTTACAGATCTGGCCTTTCTATGGGGAGAAACTCAGGCTGTAGCACCAAACACTGCCCAAGGGACACTGAAGGGCAGTGGGAATTTGTTTTCCATGTTGTATAACCAAGTCACCTGAGCTGCACAGTTTTTTGCAGTTCCTTGACAAGGCAGCTGTATCATCCTCAAGGAGAGGCTAATGACCCACAGTCACACAAGAGCCTAAAAGAGCAGTTGTTTGGAACCCCAAACCCTATGGGAAGCATTGGGGGTTTGCAAACTGCTAGTCAGATTCTCAGCCGGGTGGTGCTGAAATCCATATAGCCAGGCTCATGTCAGGCTCACTGTCAGGGGCTCATGAAGAACTCCCTTACTGGGGTTTTGAACTCCTCAACCAGTCTCCCATCCTGCATGGAGCAAATTTTAGCTTTCAGAGTTCTGGTGTCACTTCCACGCACTCACTGTCATGGTCCCACCATGAGAGGCTTCCAGATGTGAGCCCTCTGTCTCATGGCACCTCACTCCACCTCTGGTCCAGGCCACCACATCCTGGTCCAAACCCTACACCCCGTCCAGCCATCCAGGGCTTATCTGTTTAGTCCCTTCCATACAAACCCTCCTAAGAGTGTCATTCAGTTGCTATAAGGCAGCTGGCTGATTTATGGATGTGTTATCCATAAATTGCTTATTGATATTTTCTTCCCTGACTTTGGTTCTTGGATTATGAATTCTGTAGAATCAAGTTAAAGCACTGAAGTGTATAAAAATTGCCAGTCACATCACAGGTGTTCCACCAAATGCTATTCATAATAAACCCAGTGATGATAATTGTAGTGATTAAATAATTTGTTGCTGTTATTATTCTTTCTTCTATTCCTATAATATTAGAAAAATATGGGCTCTCCAAAGAGTTCCTTGAAGAAATATTTTCAGGTGACTCAGAGTGCAAAGAAAAGAGAAAATAGTTTTATATTGTTACAAACGCACATATAGTTAATATTGTTACATATTAGTATAAAATTATTTTATATTAAGTTATTTTGCTGAAATTTTTATTTTTTAAAGTTGCTTTTCAACTTACAGCATAATGGTGGTGTATAGCATTTATTTATAGTGTTAGGATGAAATTTACTTGGGTCCAGAGAACAAAATTAGGCTGTTACAGACCTTGGTTTCATATAAGTTATTTTCCTCTCAATGCCTATGCCCCGTGGACACAAATTTATTTCACTGATACTGGATGAGAAATCTCCCATTCTGTCACTGCCTCCAGGTAATGATGTCTATACTTTTCCTCCTGCTTCCAATTTTGTGTCTAGTAAAATATGATACCAACAATCACAGAGCAAGAAAATCTGCAGTATATAGGGAATATTATTTTTTTTTTTTACTTTTTAATTGTTGTTTAATTAAAGAAATCCTACTCAGTAATTTGATGTCTGCAGTGACATCTTCATACTTCTGATCTTAAACTTCCAGTTGAAGTTTAGGGTATGGTTGGCCATTAGAAAGAAGGACTATTTTACAGACAGGTTATGGGATACAGATTTGGAAGATCTCAGTTCTTCTCTGAAGTATGTCACACACTGAGCAAGGAAAGATGACTTTAAATGGAATGCCTACCAATAAATGTAAATATGAAAGTGGAAAATCACAGCATATGAGAGATCAATGTAGTTAGTAATACAACAGCAATTATCTTAAATAATACTAAAAACATCAGTGAAAAACATTAATAGACCTTCGTGGAGTGTTCAAACGTCCTGAGTGCTGTATTTGAAAATTTTGCAAGAACTGAAGACTCAAAGACTTGGAATCTCCATGAGATTAGATAGCACTTGCACACAAAATGCAGGAGAGAAGTTAAATAAGCAAATGGCAAGTTTATCTCACATAGAGGAGTTATAAAATCATTAAGCAAGTATAAGTTTATTCAGTTAATTGGCTAAGGCCCAGCAAGGATTTCACAACACTATCAGCAGGGTGTTGAAATGTTAAAAAAAAAAAAAAGGCAAAAAAACAAATCAACAACCCAGCAACCAAATGCACAGTTTCAGAGAAGCATTCCCATCTAAGAAACACTCTTCAGTTTTTCTCAGATAAGGAACTGTTTATCAGCATGTGTCTATGTTCTTCCTGGAATCAAGGTCCATGCAATTGATTTCACACACAGCAATATTCTCTCAGTGTTTGGTGATTTCTGCTTGCTTAGATACCAGGAAAAGCGAAAGTAACAAGCATGTGCAGTTGCTAAGAAGTGTGATATAAATATTATTTATATTTACTTAGTCATTTGAGCTAAGATAGATATGTAATCACAGTGTAATGAGTTAACCAACAGGAACTTCTGGCACTTCTTGTGCATAGAGAAAACAATCTCCTAGGAACATGGATGGACAGGAATATGTCAAAGCAGGAGCACAAGAAAAGGTAGCCCATGCAACTACTGATGCAATAGAAAACTGGAAAGTTCTAAAATAAAATAAACAAAATTGAGGTACAGTCTATGTGAAGCCAATGAAAGATGTTCTCAGGACATCCAGTAAAACTCCAGTGTAATTTGACTGGTCATGTAGCATCATTTGAAACAGAATGTTTCTGAATTTCTGCTCCTCCATGTATCTTTTCTTAGGAATAGTCTGGCCATCTAGGAAATATTTCACTCTACCTTCCAGCACGCAAAGAAGTTTGAAAACAATTCTAATGTAAATACTTGCTGATGCCAAACACTTCAGTTGCCAAGAAGAAATGATGCATTTTGTATCAGGATTACATTATGACCAAGATTAATTTTTGGATTGTCTCTGGCAACTCCTTAACTAAAACACCTCCTTATGAAACACCGCATATAACTCACAGGTTCTGTGTGTTCAGGGAAACTTCTCTCACCAGCTGATTTGCAGTGTTCATACAGAACAGGCTGTACTGTAAGCTTTTAATCTAACTGCCAGATGCTACAGAGGTAACGTACTGGGAAATGGCACCAGGTTTTTGAAGACAGAGCTACTCAGTGATAAAGATCTTAAGGAAAACCAGAACTATTTAACAAAACCAATCAATGAATAAACCCCAAATTCCCTTAAGAGAAGGGAAACATCTCACCACTGTAACATAAGGCAACTATCACTCAGCAAGAACTTAGGCCAAACCTTAAGCAGTGTTTCACAGCATGAGTTATATTATCAGGTCGCCTGCAGCTTCTGTACCCATATCTGCTCTTGCTTCATAAAAGAAATCAGCCTCCAGAAAAAAGGAACCACTATATATATATATCTACCATTTTTGTATGTAGATCCATCAGTGTTCAAAACCACACACTGTAAACTCAAAGATGAGTTCTGGGAACCAGACAGGCATCATCAAAACACAAACGTAAGAAAAAGTAGAAGGGAACAGAAGAGAGAGAGCTGACAAGTGGTAGAGAGTGAGAAAATATTCGGAATATGTTAGATTATTATAAGGTTTTCCCTTGCATCCAACTTTAGTTACTTTTTATGGCTGTCATTCTCACTACATTCTATGTGCAAGGTTCAGCCTAGAAAGCAAATGAGCACGAGTATCATGCACCATTTGAGTCTTGTTGATCCCTACCATAGCAAAACTTTTTGATTAGAACTAAATTTCCCTGAGCAATGTGGCAGCCTCTCCTTCCAACAACCAAATGATATTCTCCTGAGTTGAATGCAGTTTAGAAGCCTTAAGTCATTAAGCCTGACTGAGCTGACCAATCACGCCATGCAAACACCGATTCATCACCCCTCAATGATGTTAAAAAAAATATAACCACATCAAGAAAACCAAAAGCTTAAAATTTGAAACAGTGCAGGGACTGAAAAACTTCAGATTCTACACAAACAATTTGTCAAAAGTAAAAACACTAAACTTGACAAGGAAAATCTTTTGCTGAAAGTTACATGCTCAGTTATATGATTACATTGCTGGTGTTTCCCTGCTCCTCTTCTTCCTCCCATGTTTCTGTCTAGGAAATATTTCCAGAACTTGCTGGTTCAGTTACCTCTTTCAGAGTCTTGGCATTCAGTGGTTTCAGCAACAAAGCCTTATTATTATAAATACTTCAGCTATAACGTTTCTGAGGAAATTAAACTGACTATCATAATCTCCTGCTGACTCTCACCCGGGAATTTTAAATTCTCCAGTGTGGGAGAAGACTCTAAGGACAGAACCCTAGTTTTGTTATTTCATTAAAAGAAGAGGAGGAAAATTAAGAAAAAATTCAAAGCCTGGAAAGGGAAGTCAGGAATCAGCAAGACGATATTTTACGAAAACCAGCACTATACCAATGACTCTGGAAAATTCCAAGTCAAAGTGCATCACTAATTTTGTTTCAGTGCAACAAGATGATAAACAGTAGTTAGATTTCACTGACTTTTTTTTTTTTTTAAAGTATTTTAAACTTTTCTTATTCATCCCTGTACTGAAAAACTGCCTACTCCTGAGTTTACAGTCACTCGTATTCTCCACACTCACACAGAAAGTTACATTGGCTTGCAGAAGGTTACTTCTTTGAGTACAGACATCACCCCTGAACATTACCTTCTGACCTTCAAACTTGTCACATAACATCTAGTATTTAGACATAAATACTATCTAGAAATGAGCAGTTTTGACGTGAGCAAGGTATTTCATCACCCCTCAGAAGTACAGGCAATGAATCAGCAGTAGCACAAGAAATTCTCTGTCACTCTCTCTCGTACTCAGTGTTGCTTTACAGAATGACACACTATCAGTGATAATATCCAGCCTCTGGAACAAATAAAACACAGACTAACTAATACAGAACATTAAAGCCAAAAGTAATTTTTCCTGTACCCCTCTAGAGAACTGTAACCAACACTATAGAAAAGTCTGAATGAAATCTTGCTGAGTTCTGTGTGGAGCCCAGTTGCAAGCCAAGAGTGATCTAAGATGTGCCTGGAGTTTGAACTGAGCCCTCTGCATTGTTCTGAGAGCTCACCATTAAAAGAATAATAAATGTTAGCAATAAAAAGGCCATGATAATGAACATCTAAGAGCCTAATCTAAAGTTCTACAAGGGATCTCATATAGCAAACATCCTTACTGATGGATTCACCAGAGGAAAAGAATTCTACATCACCCACAGAGCACATTTTTTACAAACTGTTTCTTTATGTCTGGATACAAAGAAGTGAAGAGGAGCATTTAACAAATGACTTGTAAAATTCAAAGTTTAAAACCTAGCAAAACAACCAGGATTAGAGCCATTCAACAAAATCATATCTCCCTTCAGATATTGCCTTTTTATTCTTGTAATTTGTCAATAAACCAACTCTTAAATATTAGTACTGTTAGATACCGTGACTTTAGGTGCACAAGTAAATGAAACAGCATGGGCTTGACTCATACCAACACCACAGGCAACTGCTGTGGGTTTTGCCACCCAATATGTCAGTAAGGGATTAGGGTATTTGCTGTCAATTCATGCTCTGCTGTCCTAAGCTTTGAAGAATGTAGTGGGTCCTGGCAATTTTTGTTGGCTCAGGTCCCTCATACATGGTCCCTGTGTGACCAGGAGTAGCTTCTCGTGGAGAACACAGCAGAAATTTGAGCATGCTCTGCCAAAAGCCCCTGGGAAGAAGGGTTTGCTGGCACATCCCTACCTTCAAGCAAGCAGGCAGCGGGGGTGCATCTTGGAATTATTCAGCTCCAGGCAGAAATGACAAAGGTCTCTTCTAAGGCAGACTCTGAAAGCAAAATTACAGAGGGTACAACTGGTAAGTACAAAAGGGAAAGACAGAGAAATATGTACCAAAGAATGCACAGACAGAATAGGAATATTGTTCTGTTACCAACAGCATTTACACATATAGGATACACACATATAGGATTCTGTTTCTCCTTCTGACATTCAGCCCTGGGTAGTGAAACAGCTGATGCTCTGGGCTGCAGCAGTCTGTCCTATTTCCAGCTGGTCAGATACCAACTGAACGATCTCTGTAAGCACCACACAGCTCTGGCAACAAGGATGTGCAAGTCGAGTTTATGCCTGCACAGAGATGCTTGAGGTGACCTTCAGCTGCTGAAAATCCTACTACCCTCTCCTCTACTCCTTGTCTTCTCCCTAGATCACATGAGAAAAGGGCATGGACAAAACACAGCTAGTATGGTCACGGACTACCTCTTGGGATCCACGATGTTGACTCTATGTTCTGAAGCTGAAGTGAGAATATTTGAAAAAAAGAAAAGAAATCACATATCCAAGAGACAAAATCTGGCGTAACCCACATAGAACAGCTAAAGAAAAAGGAGTGACAACAAACAAGCTCTGCAGTCAAGGAAAGGGTAAAATCTTGGCTCTGCTGAAGTCAGTGGGATATTTGCCAGAAAACTGTAGACAGCATGTTTTATCCAGGACTTTTAATTAGTTATTAAATGATTCAATGGCAAGTTGGCTGGTTCAAGGCACAAAAAATCATAGAATAGCTCCAGCATGCCTCTCCCTGCCTTGCCTACCCCTTGGGAGGTACAGATCATACACAGCTTTTTTTATGGAACACTTGGCAGGTATTTAATTGAACCTTAGTTGAAATCGGTAGTTTCCCAGGCCCTGACTCCTTCCCAAGTTTGGGGATGAAGATAGGAAACACCTGCTAATGACACCAGAGACAGAGCAAACAGCAAAAGTCACATGTCAGCAGAAAGTACACTGGAAGCCTGGCCTCTCCAACACAGACATAGCTCATCTGATGGGGGATAGTGGATGTGAAGAAATAGGATGCTGCGTTTATTTAATTGACATACATTTGAATGGATTGGAATTATTCTGGAGTGATGTACCCACAAAAAATTAAGGCAGCTCACGGCCTTCAGGCCTAAGTCACTTTATCGAAAGCCCAACCACCCAAATGATCTATTCACACCGCACACTCCTCTTGTTCTGCCTCATTTTACTGCTTTTCTCAGTCTCCTTCTGGTTTTCCCCTCTCCAAAGTACATCAGTTTCTATGGAAACAAAACACGTCATCGGAATGGACAGAACTTGGTGACATCCCCAAGTGCAAGCAGAAAATGCAATTTAAGTGAGCATTTTGCAATTTCCAGCCTGAGCTGAGGAAGGCGACGGGTGATTATGCGGCGCACGTGTGTGTGCATGTGTTTGTGTGGGCGGCCGCCCGTGTGCGCACGCGCTCCCTCCCGCCACGCCATCTACACACATGCAGTGCCACCGGCTCCCCGGGACAGCACGCAGCACAGGGCTCGGCGCAACCCGCTCCATCCTATTCTGTTTTAATATAGCTGAAAATTGCTTTGACAGCTGAATAGCTTCTTTGTTTATAACTAGTTCTTAGCTGACTCCACTGCATTATGTGGCTTTGTAAAGAGACTACTTTGTCAAGAACTGAACATACATGGCCTGAGCACGAACAATTCAGTGTGATGAACTGCATTCATTTTATACGATGTGCGATCTGCAGTTCTGCTGCCTTCAGTGCATCTGCTTTTCTCTGTGGGTTTCATTTTCTGATATCAAGTGTTCTGTACATTTTCTTGGGGTCTTTGGGATGATCTTCTTTACCCTCTCCTGGACAGATGCAGAGAATTATCAATATGTCCAACCTCAAAACATTGTGTCTTGCATTAACTGTTGTACCGAACAAAGTTTTTGGCTGCGTGTAACAGGAAATCATCATTACCTAGTTAGCTAACTATCCACCTGCAAATATCTTATTCCTGCTCTAAACTGCTATAGTTCCATTAGTATTTGACTTAATATTTCAACACAGCAGAGTCCCAGCAGGAATGCAGAAGCTGGACCCCACTGTAGGGAGCAACATATGTAACATATACAGCTTCCTTCCTTGTCCCTTCATCCCCAGCCCTGCAAGCCATGCTAAGCAGACACATCTCCATTCACATGACTTCAGCTGCACTTAAGCTAGCCCGCTGTCTTTACAGAGCCTTATCTAAAATGTTAAAGCAAAAATCAGCTGCAAGCACTGCTGGCACTATCAGGCCTTGCACTGTGCACTGAATGGCTCTGAGGCCATTGCCTTTGATGGTGTTTGAGTTGACTGCACTGGTCATCTCTGATCATCACTGCAGCTTTTACTTCCAGCCATGGTTTGCTCAGAAATTACATTATTGCAGATTCATTTTGTGCACTACTGGGAGGCACAACACAGACTCAGGGAATTTTTCTCTGGTTTCTCATGTCTTATTCCTCTTTCCCTCCCTCAGTTTTTTTTAATAAACCCTGTAATTTCTGATGGGTAGAAAATATAGTCCAGTATAAAGATGACTAAGAACATTAACTATCCTAACAGCAAAATTCCTATTGGCTTTATAGTAGGCATTAAATTGATCTTTTGTGGGTTGGAAACTGGACACTACTTAGACACATCACTCAAGGCTTTTCTTGTGTGGGACACAGAGCTGGGCCTCAAAGCATCTTGCACTTCAACAGGTTTTGTTCAGCCCATGAACTGGCAGAAGTCCAATCTACACTACACCCTGCATTTTGCACTCAGCCGTATTTTACCACTTCTGAACATACCAACCTTCTCTATAAACAGAGGGGAACTTTGTCAGACAGACAAATCCCTCCTTATCTCTTAGTCATAACCCTGATCCACTTCAGGTGATTTAAAGAGCTTCACACATGTTAACCTTTAAAATAAAAAAGACAAGAAAACGACTTCTTTGCAAATCACTGTTTGAAAACAGAAGCTGCAGAAAGATTCCTCACAACCTTATTTGCTCCCACTCGTACTCTTAATGTGCACATATTTCACAAGAGCTGGCATGCTATGAACTAGTTTGTTGAATATATACATTTTAAACTCACCATCTCTGGGGAAGTTCTTTGCACTAGAAACTGGTGTCCTGACTAATGAATTCCTTATCTTTCACGCCTTTGGCAACTGAAGGACTGCTATCACTGACAAAAAAAAATACCCCGACCGTGCAATGTTCAGGTGAATGATGAGAGGCCGCACAGGCACTTTAGAAACAACTATTCTTGTTGTACTGGGAATTTTCAAATTTAGTAAGAAGTCATGAGCTCTTCAGTAAATTTCCACAGCCAGTTTCTGTTCTTCACCCCCCCTTGTGGCAAACCTGGCTGAGCCACCAAACATGTCTCAATTGGTCTGCAACCTGCTCCGCCGCAGGAGCCCTTGGAAAATCCCAGCCCAGCAGACACCAGCTGTACCGGGTTATGGCTGGTGCCAAGAATGGCAACAGGGATTTGCACCGTCACTGGTTGTGTGCGTTGGTTGGAGAGGCGTCACGAGAAAGGGGGGAGGTCTGCCCGACCCTTAGAGAGGGGAGCAGCAGCTGCATTTTACCCTGTAATTCTTAGTCTCCTCTAATTTTTAATGCTATCCATCGTTCCACAAGAGGGTTGAAGTCAACTGGCTGAAACACATCAAAAGGTTTGTGCAAAAAGAAAGAATGAGAGAGAAGAACGGAAAGTCATGGTTTGCAGAGGAGAAGTAGGTAATTTCCAAAGTCAGAGAGACTTGGTACGGAGAGAAAATAAGAAATAGAGAGAGGCAGAAAGGCACATCATCAACTCACAGCATGATCTTTCTGGGATAAACAATACAGCTTTACGTGTGCTAAGTGTGCCTCGCACTTTCCTTCAAGGAGAATATTAATATCTCAGACAGTAGATTTCCGCATTCACATACATCATTGCAGTGCTGCTAGCACCTAGAAATCTGAATTTAAGTTTCTAAAAACAACTAAAATCCTTGCCTCTGACTCTAGTCTTAGCTGTTCCCTGCCAGTGTATGAATATGACTGTCCTTCCATAAGGTCATAGTTAATAACAAGCTAAATATGTCCCACCTAGAGGAGCATCTATGGGTCATAGTGTCAGTCTACAGTCATATAAGAAAACATGAAAGCTTATTAAAGGCCACTTTTTCCAAACAGGACCTTAAATTTCAGGCCCTGACACCGAGTCAGGGTGTAACTCCTTTGAGACTAATGACATGTAACACAGATTATGTGCCTCAGTTTGGAGAAATATAAATGTTTTGTGCTCCATCTCAGTCAAAAAATAATGAAAAAATTTCTGGGGAACGTCCTGCAATTTAAAGAGGCAAGTAACAATGCAGCAGAATCAGGCAAATCCACCCATCAGGGAAATGATAAATATACTCCATTAGGTGTATGACCTTTCTGTGTTTTCTCTTTAGGGCAGTGGCAGGGAATACATTGGACAGTGGGCTCTGGGTTCATGCCACTTCTGACTCCTCACTGGCTCACCAGGGCTCAGATGGTTGACTTGCATCAGACTCCTCACAGATATGAGAATACATTTATCCAGAAAGGAGATCCTGTGTGCTCTGGTTTCTGGAATTGTAACTAAAACCACAAGGGCTGATGCCCTTTTCCTGTAAGGCGTTCAGCTTTCATACTTCATGGAAAAGTGGGCATGGTAGGAGCAGAACCACAGGTCCAGCTCTCAGTGCCCGTTAGAGGCAAAGGTGCTGGGCATGATCCCATGATTAGAATTAGCAAGTCAGACCCCTATAGATGAAAGCATTTAAGATTGTATCTGCAGAGCTGAATAACTGAAGGAAGTCCAAGGCTATTGTAAATGAATCTTTACTGTCAATGACAAAGTTTTCATAAGGCCTGGCAAGCTTCCTCTGGATCTCACCAAAACAGTTTCTAAAAAAACTTAGAAAATCCCAAACCAGAAGGAATCACCCCAAAGAAGCTCCGAGGTGTTTTCCTTAAATGAGAAGGGATAGGGTTAGATGCAAGAATTTCCTTGTTCCCTTTTCTCAGAGACAGGCAGTGGGATTTTGTACAACAGCCATGCATGGAGTGTTTCAAGTTCTCCCTCAGCAGGGCATAAATCCACCTGAAAAAGTAGTGATAGGGAAGAAATTGCCCAGCAGCTGCCCTAGCCTGAATGCTATGAGGCTCTTCCAGACCTGCTCCGTAAACAGGAATTGCCTTTGGACCCTTAAAAAACACGCACTGTATCATTCTGGAATGGCGTTAATCTCCTGGTTGTGGAGGTCAAAGCAAGATTTCTATTATAAGCTCTGTGAAACACATCTCCGTCCCAGCCACTCAATTGCAGGGAACAAAATCCAGTCAGCCAAAACGGTCTGTGTGTAACAGGACACCAGAGCAGGCATTTGAGGCAATGCAGGCGAGGCATTTCGGAGCTGTGAGACCTCCAAGCTGGTGCCGAGCCCTCAGTGAGGCAATACTGGCTCAGTGCCACAGTCAAGGAAGCAGAAGAGATAGTTTTCTCTTTGCTTCCTTGCAGAGGACAATGGTCTATTCACAGGCAACACCAGCTGGAGAGGCCACTGCCACACCTCCCACCCAAGGTCCAGCAGGGCCTTCCACAGTGCTCTCCAGCATCAACTGTGTTCCTTGCCTGCCCTTGCTATGCTTCCATCTTCCCTGGCACCTCTGCATAGTCCTGTTTCATTCTTCTTGATACCACTTGTAACATCTGGAGCCCAGGAAAGATTGGACCCTGTTACAAATGACAATGCCCCAACCCTTGTGTCACGTTGGCTGAGCAATGATTGACATGTGCCAAAGCAAAAACACTGATACCCAAGGGTAACCTTACTGAGTAAGTTGGAGGTTAACTGAGGACCCTCCACTTCTCTTTCTTTAACACGTTTTCTTTGTATTTTCCTCAGGGTCCACAGTGCACAGTGGCTTTGCTGATAAACTTATCAGTAGCAGAGTGAAACATCCGTTTCATTTGCACTGTTTACGCAGAGGCTTTTTCTCTAGTTGGTAAGTCAGGATTGAGTGAACAGCATGACCCTGCATTTTCTTCCATCCCCCATGAATGCTTCTCCTTGAAGTGTGTGCTACGTGTCAGAAGATCAGGAGAGACTCTGCGTCAAGGACCAGCCTTCCTCCGCCCCGATGCTGAAGGTCTTCACCTCTACACTGGAGGTGGTCTATCCCTATACATTATTCCCAGCCCCAACCCAACCCCTAGAGATGAGGAAAGGCTGTGGCACAGTATGTGGATGCCGATTACATCTCCAAACAGGAGGAGCACACAATCGGTGGGATCCGCCTGCTTTCCAGCCCCTTTGTGCTCAGGGGCAGAAACACAAATAAGCCTCAACGTCTTTTTCCTGCTTATATGAACCAAGATCCGTTTTTCAATAGCAGGCCCTGGCAGATAAGTATTCCCTAGTCTCAGTATTTATTTTTGGGAGGGAAAGGCTTTCACTGGCTCCCATAACACTCCCCTCCAGCACTTGGGAGGTGCAATGGATGACAGGTAGAGCTGTGATTCAGGGATATTCCTACACCTGCTGGAAGCTGGTGTTGCCATGCCAACCTGTAGCCTGTGCACAGGCAGCCCAGGGCACTGCAGGCTGCTGCAGTGTCTATGCTTTTGCAGATAGATTAGTCCCAGGACCCTCCAGTGGAGGATTTGGTGGAAGCTTCGACTGCAGGATGGATGAAGGTGCCCCCCTGCATTCCCAGCTCACCTGCCATTCTCCCCTCTTAGACTTGTCTCAGAGAGAATAGGACCATATACTTTACAAGGGAGTTTTCCCCCTAAGTGAATTACATCACACAACCATAGCTAATAGCTGGTGTTTTTTTCAGAAGTAGCACAGAGAGAAGTGGGTAGGAATGGCAACAATCCTCCTGACAAGCCCAGGCACCCCTGGCAGCAACCGCACCCGCCCTTCACCCACTCAGCATGTCATGTCATGTGCTGCGTGAGACAGCACCCAGAGCCCATCTGAAGCACTTACAGGACGTGACCAATTACCTTTCCTCTGCTTAGATTCATCAAAAGGGACATTTTAAAAACTGCTCTTTCCAAAAAGCACTAAGTGACAAAGACAGCTCTGTGCAAAGCCAACAGAGGTGGAGGGTACTGCTGACAGCTCATAGGATAAGAATTCATGTTTGGATTTTACTACCTTATTGGAGAATTCCCTGGGCAATTTTCTGGGTATTTTCTAGGTTACTTCCTTATCGCTCTCTGGGTAAACTAGGTCAAAACACTTCCCTTATATAAACCTGAGTTTGTCAACATAAAATAAAGGAGATGGGACAAGTTGTTCCCTGCTGTTTCTGCATGGAGTTCAACCTTACGAGAAGTCCATACAATGTCCCTTTCCTTCAGTAGAGGAGGGAAGGCTTCGAAATCCCCAAACTCAGACAAGCTGAGAAGTGTTGCATGTTGCTATAAGCAGTTAAAGAGGAGCAGGTGTGAAATGTGGACAACTAGATTGATTAAGATGTGCTCAGAGTTGGGCAGCTTTTTGTCCCTAAGAGCAAAGAAAAAAAGAATTACATCATCTGTAATTGTTTTTCTTTAATCAGCCTGCCTGCTAAAGTAGGAATACCCTTACAAATCACAAGATCTGAAGTCTCAAGAAGTGTTATAGGAACAAAGAGATTCCACCACCCACTGTGCTGAATCCCAGAGCCGGCTGCTCCTTCCTGAGATACTGCAGTACATCCCAGCCTTGTTGGCTGCCACTCTACACACACTGTTCATTTACCTGCACTGATTTCTCAATCCAAAGCTGAGCATTTGAAACCACTGTAACCTCTGGGGGTCCTGCAACATCTATAGTGGGATCTGATAAAGGGAAAGCTACTGTGAGCAGACAATACAGGCACAGAGGTGGTCAAGTGTCTTTGAGTCTGAATGAATACACGTGGTTATCAGTTTGCCTTAACAAAAAGTGTTAGTCTACAGCACCACAGATAAGAAAGAAGTTTTTTTTTGAAGAAAGTAAGCCTTTTTTAAAATAAGATGTCTGCTAGCAACAGTGTTTTACTGCATTGTTAACATGCAGGGTAACATATACCAACTAACAGCATTTAAGATATGAGACTGTTCTTCAGAGAGCCTCTGTATTTCAGTGTCTGCGTTAAACATGGCAATAAACCTGGAAACATTTCAGTGTATGCTATATTGCATCAGCACTCTCATACTATCTATAGTTTCCATCCTTTCTCCATAATAAGATACAGCAATCTGGATAGATTTTTTTTACTTGAATGATTCCTTACTCTTTTAGTGTTTCAGAATTGGGGCATAATTTTGGCATCCGGTCTTTCAAAATGTATACAGCCTTTTCAAGAGCAGAGATTATCAAATTAAACATTGTAACTTAGCAAGACTGCTATAGGGAGATGAAGGAGAAAAGCTGTTGTCAGAACAGTGTTACCATGACTGTTGTTTCCTACGGCATCCTTTGGCTGCCTTCCACTCCCTCAGTGCCCCTTGCTTGGCTCCTCCTCACAGTCCCACCTGTGAGCTATATAGCTTGTGTTTCATGGCCCTGCCCCAGCTCTCTCCACTTTACGATACCTTCACAAGTCATCACTATGACCTATATAGCTGGGCTGAGCACACGGGTTCAATAGTGCAAGGCCTTTGAACTGCATTCCTCAAGTCCACTTTTCATCCTATTATCAGATTGGTACTGAATAAAGGCCAGGTGGAAAATCCCAGTATGAAATGCACTCCCGTGGCTGTCACTCACTAAACAGCTATGATCAGAAAAGGGTTGGTAAGAGACCTGACCATATACTGAACTATGTGAATTACTTGTGTTTGGTCTAATTGGAATGATTTCTGATATCTCAGGGTCAAAGTCTCACTTTTCATTTCCTATATTAATGACACATCACTAGCCAGAATCAGAACTAGTTCTGCTTAGTCAGTTACTTTGGGCAGAAAAACATTCAGCCAGTGACTTTGAGACGTGATCTGGCTCCAGGTCTTAAAATGAATACCATTTGCCACACTGTCCAACTCTAGCAATTACACAGCTGAGGCTGGGGGTACAAGGCAACAAAGCTACTTGAAGACATCCCTCACTGCCTGTTGGGAAAAACCCCAACAAACTCAACTACACACTAAAAAAACCACACATCTAATTTCTTGGCAGTTTTAAAGCTTCTTTGCTTGATTTCTTGGTACAGTAGAATAAAGGAAGTGCCATAGTGGTGGCCTTCAGCCACATCAGGTCCTTTAACGCATGTGTGTCTTGTGCTGCTCTGCACAGAGCCTGTAGGTACACGCATCCTGGAGCATCCCTGCACATACAGTCCCCAGAGGGGCTTTGCAAACTGCTCATGTAACTGTTGCATTAAATTACATTTAGCTTGAGCGATCAGTGGCTCATCAGTTGACTTCTGGCTCTGATTTCTAATAACTAGAAGCATCTGACACAATGAAAGCCCTTAGAGCAGGCACAAGGAAAGAAATAACTGCGCTAATTAAGCTATGCAAAGTGCCTTGGAGAAGAGTGCTCCACTTCAAGGATACCCTGACACTTCTGACCCATTACAAGTAGCAGCATAAAAATTTCAAGAATTTAATGTGGAGTGTTTAATTGAGACACAGATAAAAAGAAATCAGTATAATTTAAAACCGATTTCATCCTTACAGCTTAGTAAATATCCTTAGCCACTAATGTGGCTAACTTTGATTGTACAGGAGGTACAATAAAACACGATGGGAAACCACGCTGGCCTAGCACATTTATGATGAATTCTTTGCTTGTAGTGCAAGTGGAAATGCAATAGTTCTATTGCCACATCCTGCTTAGCACTTAAATACCATTTTTCTAATTTATTTCCATCATTTGATGCTAAGGACACAGAGGAATGTTTTTAATTTTATATATGAGACCTACTTTCTTCTGAGAGTGAACTTGTTAAAATGCAGCCCAATTAACAATGAACTCAGCATCTTTTCCCTCCAAACCCCCTAACTTTTGCAGTATCCTCACAGGAAACATTTTGGTTTATCTGTTTTAAAACATGGTTAAGCTGAGGCTTGAAAAAAAATAAAGGTACTGAGCTCAAAATGCATGTTAGGTACAGAACTGGAGAGAGAAATTCTGATCCAGATTCCTAGTTGTTTGCTGATATTCCTTTCCTTGTCTACATTTAGGAACAGATTATCTGGATGTCCCATTCAAATAAAGGGTATTGAATGGAAGACAACTGTTATTCCCAGGTTTGGAACCCCCTCAACCACCCTATCAAGAATTTCTACTTATTCTTCAAATGAAAATGTGTTTATTATTATTGTGTAGTAATTTCATTAGAAGACAAAATTCACCTTCCTATATTGTAAAGTAGCTCTAATTTTTAATTTACCCGAGCTGGCTACCTGGCATCTGTGTTTTCATCTGGACTCACCATGTCACCAAGGAGTGTCAGAGTGCTCCTTTTTATAGCTATAAAGAGGAGTTTGGAGCTCAGCCCAGGCTATGGATACTTGGGAATTTGTGGTTTAGTTCATACTTATCACAGGTATCAAACTGTGATAACCTTTCCATACTTCTCGATGTTGCTGAAGATTAAATGATTTGGTTGTGATTAATACAGGAGTGTTACTAATAAAAGTCCTTTTCATCCAGATGGTTCTAGTCAGTGTCTGAAAGACATGAATACTTGGATCAAGTGTCTCTAGACACATTTCTCAGTTATTCCTGTTAGTGGCAACACAGAGAACTGGATATGTAATCTCCTAACAGTGCTTTGTGCCTGCAAGTAGATCTAATCGAAGTACCAGGGCAACATCTTGCTCCTATTACTAGCTGAAAGAATTGCAGTGGAAGTGACTGATGATCCTGAGAAAAACCCAAATAAAGACAACCTACAGTTACAGCTTTTCCCCCTCTGACCTTCTAACCAGAGCAACATCCCGCAGAGAGAAATCTAGATCCCATTGAGCGGGAGAAAGTTGACTGGGAAAGGCAGCAGCATTCCTTTGATGGCAAAGCCAGGGCATAAAACTACCTAACTCTTCCATTGCAAAGTTTCCACTGGACCAAAAACAAAACAAGCATTCAGTTTGGTCACACATGAGACTGGCTTTTTAAATACTCATCTGTGCCTCCTATTCTTTCTCCCGTTCTGGATGCTGTGCCCTCGTGCCTTCACTCCTCTCTTGTGGCCACTCGGCTGGGCTTGGGGAATCTGTGCTCTGACTTGTGCTGCTCTGCATTTCCCAATGGGCTCATGTGCCAGTCTAAGCTCCCTTATAGGCTAATAAACTGAAAGAGGCTAGTTTTAGATTAGATATTAGGAAGAAATTCTGTAGTGTGAAGATGGTGAAGCTCTGGCACAAGTTGGGCAGAGAAGCTGTGGTTGTCCCATCCCTGGAAGTGTTCAAGTCCAGGTTGGACAGGGCTTGGAGCAACCTGGGCTAGTGGAAGGTGTTCCTGCCCATGGTAGGGGGTAGAATGGAATGAGCTTTAAGGTTCCTTCCAATACAAGCCATCCTATGATTCTAAGAAACTATTTATAATTTTAATACAATAAGAAACAAGAAAGATTATATTTCTGTTGCCTTACTTATCTAAGGAGCAATGTAACTAGCTCTCCCTGTCTCAGCCTTGTGCTAATAATAAAGTCCATGTGAGGAATACACAAATTTACAGCACGCGTGAAACCTGTATACGTAACTAGTCTCGAGCTAGAATAGTTTCCATGCCACATGTCTCCATATAGCCCATCTTTCTGGCACATGTGACCCAGAAATGTGTCATCAGGACGCATGTAGTCACTGGACTGATGAAAGGAATTCAAGGGAAACAGAAGCAACAATGCTGGTTCCAACCTCTGCTCAGCCTGTTGCTACTGCTCTCTGAAGAAGTTAGCAACACATGAGAAAGATGTCGTCATCCCAACTTGGCCCTGGTTTTACCTTTCTTACAGCAGGCTTTTATGTAAAGCCATATTTTCCCAGAGATTATTAAGAAAAAGGGACTAAAAATCCACAGCTGTCAGTTTTTAAAAGCAAATAATCACTCCCACGCAATGGCTGAAAGGCAAACTTGTACCTAAAGACTTGCAACTGGCATCACTGACATTTTTCATTGTCCAATCAAAATGTTAAAAATAAAAATAAACACAGCCCACAGAGCAAAATACACTGGATTTTAACATTCTTTCACAATTCATAACCAAAGCTGTGGTCAGCAACATGGAGCGAGAAAGATATTTGGTTATAAGTCATGGCTTCAATCTGAGTGTCTCACTGGCATTTCCTGCAAAATTTCCAAATTAAATGGATGTCCAAATTAGAGACATTCAGACTAAAGATGAAACATCACAAATAAACTATTTTGTCTAGAATAAATAAAATCAAACCAGTCAAATGCTCAGGAAGATAATTGATACAACATTGTTCTCTTGGGCATCTTTGTTAGTGATTAACCCAGTGTGTTTTAAAAGCCTAAAACAAATGTCTTAAACTAGTGGACAAGTTATTCTAGTCTTCTGGGCATGAACTGTCCTAATCTTTGCTCTCCAGGTCTCCCCACAGCCACATCCTTCTAATGCCTCGCTTTTTCCTTCCAGCCTCCAGCTGGTGACTCACTATTTAATCAGTGCAGCCATCAGGATATTCACCTACCAAATCAGAGCAACCCTTGATCTCACTGCCATGACCTTCACTGTGCCTATTCCCAACTTTGGTTTATTACTTCTGCTCATTGCACCAAATCTAAACTTAGACTGTCAGCACTTTAGGGCAAAGCTCCCACCACGTGTGGCACGAAGCCCCACCCTCCATCGCAGTCTCTGCACACCCTTAGGTAAGATCATAATCGTCTTAACCACCCAAAGGGATGAAAGAAAGGACCACCACAGTCCTCAGGCCAAATTAGGTTTGAAATCAAGGCTAAAACTTCCACTGGCACCAACAGTGCTGGATAAAGCAGGAAGGGGCTGATCCTAAAGGCAATGCTAAGTTCCTCTTGAGGGGTCTGTGTCTTCTCTTGCAGATTTAACTCCTGGAGCCAAAAACCAATTTTGGTGAGAACCATGAAACTCCTCCACCAACACTCGTTAGAAAGTTACCTGCCAAGGACACAAGGCATTAAGGATTCTGGAGATGCAGGGGTCACCAGAGTATATTTTATCTTTCTTCTCTGTATTTTCTTCAGAAACAATAAAGGAGACAGAAGATAAAAAGTGAGATTATGTCACAGCAGAGGAATGTCTCTACTCATAGGAAGATAAGCTTTTTCTACTGAAGTCAAGTAATCTTCAAAAGATGACTATGAGCTGCACTGCCATGCACTCTACAGTTTTTTATAGCCTCTCCACTTCCTCAGCAATATTGCCCTTATATTTTATGAAAAAACCCTACGTTATATATTACATTTTATAGCTCAGCTGATCTTAAGGTCCTCTCCATGTCTAGTTACTAATTAGAGTAAGGAAGGACATCAAAGTAAGTGGCAGCATTTTTGATTATTTTGGACTGGCAATGGATACTTTGACAAAGAAAACAGTCAAATCATGCCCCAGACATCATGTTCAGTTATCCATAGGTGCACTACCTGGGCCATCGGTTGACCCACTCTCTTTCCCTTATACCTTTGGCTGCATGACTGCCAGAACAGACTCTCACTTACTTAGTTTCCTAGTGCCTAAGGTTATTCCTGGCTCTAAGGAGATGCACTTCCTGCATATTAAAAGATGAACACACTGACTACTCACTGTCTCACTGGCACATGTTTTGCATTAGCTGTGGGTAATCTTCCCCCTCCCTCTCCCTGCCCTTCTTCATTATCTGGATAACTGGCTGCAGACCATCTCTGAAGGAGTAGGTTTGGTAGTCATCACAGGGGCGTATTGTGAAAGAAGGAACTCAACCATACTAATATTTTAATCATAAGAACAGAAAGGCCACATAACACACAGTTTCTGCCTTCCAGATCCCTGTATTTCAGATCTCATTCTGCATCCAGCAGTCAGTGCTGACACTTCTGCACAGGCCAGGCTCCCTCCTCTGCAGAGCTCATCAGCCCACGGTTTGTCTGGAGAAAATCTGCACTTCAAATATGGATTTGGGTGAAGTTTGATGATACAGAAATGTATCAAAGAAGCAGCAGCCTGCAGAAAAGCACGGTATGGGCAGCAGTGACCTTCAGTTCTCTTTGCAAAGACATTCAGTTGCAAAGGTGCTCTATTTGTATTTATGTTGATAAGCAACAGAGAGACTCCAAGGTGCTGACACTTTTTGGGCTCCATAGCAGCAGGAACTCCTTGCTCAGTGGGGTGGAGCTGGGGGCCTCAGGCTGAAAAATCTGTCTGGTCACTATCCAGACCGCAAGGATTTCAAAACATATGGTACCCATGGGCTGGATCTACCCACTTGCAACACATTGCTTTCCCTGTGCCATGTACTCCTTCCAAAAATCCCACAACTGCTTTTATTGCGACTTAGCTCAGCCCTCTCCTCTGAAAATACTCGGTTGTGAAAACACAAACTTTTGGACCATATTTGAAATAATGATTCTATTCATAGTTTCCAAACTCTCCTTTAACTATAGTCCAGGTTGTCAGCAATAGAGATAGATCAAACTGAGGTGCACAAACTCCTCCACAGTGCATTCATAGGTACGCAGAGAGAATTAGCACACAGAGCTCAGGACACGGAATCTGACTGAGAGATACCTAGGAAAAGTATGAAGCATCCAGAACATCTCAGACTGGAGGAATTAGCCTATTTCATTGGAACTGAACAAGGATCTCAGCCCTTGCAGGCAAAATGAATAACAAAAGCCAGCACATTTTTGCATTATTTATCCAACAATATAAACACACATCACATTATTTCAGAATATCTCTTCTTAGCTATACTGTCCTCTATGGAAGACAGAAGAAGCAAGGCTTGTAGGCATTTGGGAATAACATGAGGTGAAGTGCTGGTAGAAAATGCACATCTAAGAATTCTTAGCTTACAGCAGACCCTCCTCTCCTTTCCTAGATTCTATTTTTCTGATTCTAATAAAGTTGTTCCCTCTGTTCCACTGTTATTTACCCCAGATTTGCCTATTTACCGCACTATTAACAGTCAGGTATCCAAGGGGTTGTACTTTTCATCCTACTGGATACAGTCACCGTGAGATTCCAAATACCCCCTTTATCAGTTACCACACATTCAGTTTGTGACTGTGACTTCTCTGAAATATCTAGTGATATAAATTCTTGGAAGACAGGGGAAGGGAGCCCTACACCATACATATGGGGGCATGGCTATGCAGAGATAATACATGTCAACTTCAGGAGGCTTGTAATGGCAAGCATTTTCATTGCTTTCATTATCTCAATGCCTATATATGGGATGTTACTGGAAATCGTGTGAGTTCCTGAAGGTCAGCTCCTCTGCTTATAAACATGTGTAAGAGTTTCACTTTCTGATTGCTGGAAACTCAAAGCAAGGCACTTCTCAGTAAACTTTTGCTCTACAAAAAATTTATGCCCATGGAAATAATTTTCTTAACTGCTGCTAATTTACAACTGCAGTATTCAGCCACGTCTCTCCTTTACTAGGGTACCTTCCTGGCATGAAGGTATGAAATGTTCTAAGTTTCATTATTTATTATGACATTGTCGTCAAACCCAAAAAATAGCTAAATGAAATGATAATAATTAAGTGCACTCAGCTGCATTTTCTCTGAGCGTTCCTGCATGCTTCGAGTGTGGGAGAAATGACTCATTCTTTGTGAGGAGAATGCAGTATAAATTCTGCTAATTATTTGTGCTGAGAGTGGTATCTACAATTCATTTATTATATGAAAGTTATAGGGCTCTGGCACTTTTTCAGAAAAGTGCCATTAATATTGCAGCTGGCTAAGCTACAGACACTGTGCAACATCTTGAGAAATCATATTTCAGATTGAGTAGAAATACTTTAAATATATTTTTATTCAGCATATTGTTTGTATTTCTTCTCAAACATATTCCCCTGAAACATGAAACAATCTCAGCAAATCCAGCAGGACAGAAAAGGAAACCTTTCAGCTGCAGCTAGAATTCAGAAATAGATATTATGCAGCACCTAGAGAAACTGTGCATTGTTAAGAGATTCTTGGAAGGGAGGACTGGAAGTGACTCCCCTGCCATTTATCAATCCCTTATTACTAAAGGCCACATTCCAGGATAACTCTCAGAACTAGTTAACAGGTTGTTAATTAGTAGTCACTATTATATAAATTAGAAACAAGGGAATTACAATACACTAGAAACCAAGGCACACGTTAGAACCCAGCCAGACCCCTTCATAAATGGTCTCTGTGTAGAGAACACTGCCCATGCCTGGATCTGCCACGGGTCTGCCCAGTTCCACTTTTTTTTACTCTGTAAGCAGCAGTGTGTGTTTGTATAAACCAAGGAAAGATGGCAACATCCACAGAAGAAGACAGGAGAAGAGAGATGAGGAAAGCAACAAATGAGATGACGCAAATTACATGAGGCTTGAAAGAACTTGTCAAATCCTTATCCTGCTCTGGATTAGCTGCTGTAGTTAACTGAGCTGATCCACCCTTCCGATAAACCGAATCCCGTTTGATTTCAGTGCCATTTGTACCCAGGCTTCTGTGGGTATCTGGCTGTCCTTAGGATACACATTAGGAAACTAATGGAAAGCACCTGATAGCATCAGCCAGATAAGATAGCTGATGTTCCCTCTAAAGTCTAAAATGTTGCAAAAATACAAAATAATATTTTAGGCTGAGATGACTCAGAAGTCAGCAACAACTTGCCAACTTTGAAGGCCCAAGGATATTTGCTTCAAATAGTATCTTGGTAACAAATTCGTATGTCACACTCACATACCCAAATCCATACATAATGAGATTAAAGGTCACAGCTCCTTAGGAGAAATCCTGTTAATATTGAAATACAAAGAGACTCTACTGTCTGCAAACAGAAAACTTATAATCCAAAGGCACTTCATTAAGTGAATTGATCTGTTTCTACAGCTCTGCTCTGTAACAGCCTCTGGCAAGAAGAGCCCATTATTTGTTTATTTGTTTTCTTTTTTTTTTTTTTTTTTTAAATCTGGCATTTTTGCCATGCCTGACTTCCAACGGGGAACATTACAATTTGGGTAAAGCACTTATTCTGAAGACTTCAAGATTTCTAATAGGCTGAAAACAGTTATCGTTTGGTTTGGTGTTTTTGTTTGGTTTTTTTTTGGTCCAGGATGAGTTCCCTTTGGTATCTAGGAGCTCCATTAGGAGGACAGGAACGAGCCCTTACATTATGTACCAAAAACTGACTTGTGAACCTGGTAACAGTTTATTTTAAGGGTGCCATCACAGAGATGAACCCTACAATCAGCAGTAACAGGAAGAATTAAGAATAGGAGTAGTCAGACTGCATGTGAGAATCAAAAATTCCTGCTAGTGCTTGAGAAAAACTTCCTTGCAAAACGATATTTACAGGTATTGTCAAGGAAAGAAACCCAAACAAACATACTAAGAGAGGTACGTTGGAGATCAGGCATCCCTAAAGAGATGGACTGGGTCAGCCAATCCCTTGAGTCGTGACACAGGCTGGCCGTGAAGATCCTGTAACATGCCCCTGGACCCTTTCTTTGCCTTGTGTGGTCACTAGTCACATGTGAAAACCATGAAAATTCTGACCATCATGATGAGATTTGTACTTTTTTTTCCCCATGGGTTATTTTGCAGACTGGAAAAAGATATTTGGGGAAAAATGTTTTGGAAACTAAAGTCACATGCTTTGATGTGAAAAAACAGCCTGCCTGAAATTATATATTCTGAGCTCAGCATTAAACAGAACTTACAGTTTCTTAAAAGAAAACACAGTATGCTTTGGAAGTTAAATGAACTTCCACATGACTGGAGCAGAAACCTCATACTTGATTTCTGTGACTTTGACATGAAATACAGAAACCTTTGATTTAGAGCTCAGCATGTTTCAATAGATTCCAAATGGCCTTAAGGGCAGCTCCAAAACTAAAGGTAATTATGAAAATAAAACATTGAATTTCTCAAACAAACCAAAGGTTTGATTTAAACCCTGAAAAGAAACTTGTGGAGACTGGGCAATGTTGGATCACCAGAACTGGATATATAGGCTGGTTCCACACCAATCTGTTTGCAGACGTGCTTCAGATATGACCGATCTCTATAGCTGGTACTTAAGACATATGCATGCAAAAGCCTTAACTGAGCCTTTTCTACAAATTCAGTCTGGACCATCTTGCTAAATTAGGTACCTTCAAGAGCAAAGCTCCCAGGGCCCTTGACACAGAGACCTTAAGATTAGGCATCACTTGCTTGGACAATTGGTTGCTATTTGAAGTTGTACATGCTCAGCATAAATTCATTTAGTCATAAAAACATTCACAAAGTCTTTATCTTGCTAGAAACAATCATCGGCAGAGAGTTTCCTTGCACAGAAGTCCCTAGGTCTGCCTCACCAGTTGGTTTAAGGCTCAGGAAACCTCACCTCTCCTTGCTCTCAGGGTCTCACACCATCTCCTGACCTCGCTCTCTCTCAGATTTATGCCTCAAGGTCAGTATCTCAGTCCCTGCAATAGTAATTGGGGTAGGCAGGCAACTTGGTTCTGCCTTGTGGCCAGCACTGGCTCACAGCACTTGGTTCAGCCCCTCCATCTGAGCCTAAAAGACAGCACCCAGGAAACGCAGCAGCTGCAGAGGGTTACAGAAACCTCCTTGTCAGTGAATACCTCTCAACACAACACTATTAAACAAATATCACACAGTGGTATTGACTTTACCTCTGCGTTGTACCCAGCACGTAGCCACAGCTAAGTATTGCACCACAAAGACCTAATGTTTGTTTTTCAGTGATGGTCTGTGCTGGCTTATCCACTTCCAGGCCTATTTCTCACCCCTGACTTGAACCTGTGCTATTGCTATATTTCCCACTACTTGCCAACAATCTATTGTTTGTCTCCTCCACACCCTGAGATTGTTTAAGGTATCTATTTCATGGTGCTGATGTTCCTCTTGTATTGAAGCTAGCTTAGTACTACAAAAAAAACCCCAACCAACATTACTAAAACATAAAATGCTTTTCTTAACAATGAAAAGATGCAAAATTAGTAATGTAAGCTACATGAATTTGGTGGTCTGTTCCACTTTCTTTTGTAGTATGGGTATTATAAAGTATACCACTCAAGTTCCAAGTAACAGAGATTTACTCTCAACACATGTAAATTCAGGGCTAGGTTAGATAGTTTTTGAAACACAAGGACAGTGAAGGAGGCCATTTGAAGGCTCGCTTACCTCAAGGCAATAACCTTATTCTGTGTATATATTAGCTGTACAGACCTTACTCTGGCCACACATCAAGTCCACCAAAACCTGGGTCAGCTTCCCCACCAAGGTATCCAGTTCAGCACCAGGGGCTTCTCACAGAGGAGGAGCACAAGCATACCCCTCAAACTTCTTTGGAGAGGAGAATCTGACCTTCCAAGCTGGGCTACAAAACTTCAGTACAACTTTAAAAAGCCTCCATTCTTTTCCTATTGAAGCTGATGAATCTTACTTCTGTTTGGCAGATGCTGTTTCCCACAGACCTACCTTTCCTCCCCTTCTCCTTGTCCCACATCCTTCCCTCCAGAGCTCTCCTTGCTCCCATCTCCCTAATCATCTTGGGCTCATTTCCAGAGATCTACTTTTAAAAATACATCAGCATGCTATAAACAGGCTTGTCTTGTCAGCTTTATAACTCAGTAGTTACAATTTCCAAGGCAGGAGAAGGGAAAAAGGGTATTCCAAGGGGAGCCCCTTGACGTGACCATTCATCTGCCTACATCAGCAGTTCCCAAGCTTGTTGACTCACAACCTCATTTCCGGGCTCATGACCTCTCTTCCATCAATGCTCCTCGGGGTTGCGACCCTGACTTTGGAAACTTCTTGTCTGGATCAGTCAAAAGTGACGCCTCAAGAATAATTTTCCCGCTGGTGCCATGCTTGTTTAGGCTCCTGAGTGGCGTGATTACCCTGGAGTTCAGGTTCAAACCTGTCTTTTTGCTTGTTTCTAAGTCTGGAAAGAATTTCTGGGTGTCGCTCAGACAGTAGACAGCAAACTCTAACTTTTGACTGTTCTGGTTAGAGACAATTGTATCCCAACTGACCTGGTATGGCTTTAAGCACTTGGCTGCAAATTTCAGCCATGCCTGGAGGAAGCAAAGATTTTGCTTCTCTCCAGAGCCTGGAAAATCATTTTTTTTTTTTCTCTGCTTGCCTGTCAGGATTGGTCAGATGTAACAGTTACCTTGCCCAAATTACTCCTTATGCAGTAACATGATCTCATCCCCCACCCTGTGCATCCTCACTGCTGCACACGTGTGCAGTTGGTTGAACTCTCAGAGCTGCATGTCAGTTTGTCTTCCTCATTATGGTCATTGAGACTGTGTGGTTAGTGAAAGTTTTAATATTCAGATTTCTAACTCTACTTTGTCATCCTTGCTCACTGGTAAAAGGGCCGTGGGAAGGTAAAAAAGCAACAGGAAAGTGGTTTGAAGAGATCTTGAAAACACCACTAAAAATGCTTAAACTGTCAGAACATTTGCAGTTTGAATGTGCTACAGCTAGTCCTGCTTTGGAATTTCCCTAGAATTAAAATAATTAGCAATTTTGCATCTACCTGTTTCTCCTGTTTTCACACCATATCCCTACTCAGCCTGCATGTCTCTGGTGGTTCTGCTCCTGCATTAAAGACCAGTTCTGTGCTTTCCTGCCCACAGAATCTCTCTCACCTGGTACAATCTTACTCTAAGCCTAAAGCAGTTGTTTGACTTTCTCTTTGACCCCGGTGTATTTCAATGTTACTGTTTTTCAATTTAAATAGCCAAGAGATATCTGCCTTGACACACCAGGCTGGAATTTGGGGAATGTAAAGTGGAAGCTTAGCAGTAGCAGCAGCACCTGGGAGCAGCCAGCCTTCATACCTGCCTTGGGAAAACACAACATATAAATATAAATCTGGAGTCAAAGGGAAAATAGTTAATACTCAGTTAATATTGTGTATTAACTAAGGGAAAACAGTCAATGAAGTGTATGAAAGGACACCCCACCATCCACATAGCTGAGAGGGATCAAGTTATTCAAGATCAGTAGACAAGGAAAAGAGGAGAAAGACAATTGGAGTCTGACTTTTCACCACTTAGGCACGTGTGAGTGCATGAGGCAGTTGGGTACTACCGCTTTTTGCAATTATTCATTCTCCATACGAGGTTTAAGCATCTGGCTTTAGTTGCTGCCAATAAAAGAGATTAAGCTGAAAGTGTTTCAGCATGAAAGGCAATCACTGAAGTCAAAATCAGGGCTTCTTTTTCCCTCAAATATAAGGGCAAAATCCCATGGCCTGGCAGTGCAGGCCAGCAGATGAGGATAATGAAGTCGTGCTTTGTTAGAATGAAACCTGGTGAGCACCAGAGCACATCACCAGCATGGAGAAGTTCCTGTCTGAGCCAGCAATTATTTGCATGAGACCATCACTTGTTTGTCACTCTACTGCACTTTCAGAAGAGTTGCAGATCCCTACTGAATTGCAAATAGCTTTCTCTTTCTTCCTGTCTTTTATTGACACATTGTCCTTATAAGAGTACAGTAAGGTCAGGTTTGCCTTCTCTTGTGCCATTGTGAAACGGAAAACTGGTGGACACGTGAAAGTGCTGGGCTCAAGAAGCTGGTGTAGTTATTGCTACTGAGTTGAGCATAGAGAAAAATCTCTGCTTGAGACTTCTCTTGTTTCAGCCACGGGAATTCACATGGACAGAAGACTTAAGGTTTGTGGGGAATTGTCTGGTTGTGGTTGGATTTTTTTTCTTTTTTTTTCTTTTTCTTCTTTTTCTTTTTCCTTTTTTTCTTTTTTAATATCTATATTTGGATTTGCTTCAACTAGGATGGAATTAAAGATTTTGCCAGAGAGGATAGAACATTGGATTGGTCCCAAATCTGCAGATATGAATCCAACCTCATGGTTAGAAAACGTGCACCTTCATGCATAATGTTCTACATAAAGGAAAAACTGTTCTGTCGAATGTAAAAGGGATACTAAAATAAAAATAATTTTATTCATCCTGTTAATGTAGATTAGAGAAGGATTGGTAGTCTGCACGGACTAGATGGAATTTAGTTAAAGAAAAAAAAAGAAAAAAAAAAAGGCATGTGGACAACTGAAAATATTTTGACCAGTAGAGGAGAGAAATTCTCCTTTTGAAGAGAAGGGCTATTATCAAAAGTTCATGGCTGAAAAACTAATTAGAACACAACCATTGTAGCTACATGGCATCTGTACAATCAGATCAGACTTCCATTTGATTTATCAAATGCACAGCGGCTCTTGTTTCAGGGGTGTATGGATGCACACTTTGAAGTGCCTATTGCATATCTGGATGAAATGCTCATGTACAGGTGCAGCATTTGTAAAACATCCAAGAAAATACAAAGGGCCCTTTTAAGAGAGAGAGACTCCCCCAGCTTGGAACAGACTTTCTTCTCTTTAAGACTAGAAGACTGTTCAGCTAATAGTTGGGCTCTTCTTGCTGGTCCAAAGAAACCAAACACAGCATGTGGAAGTGTTGGAAGGTCATAGATTCAATCTTGTCAAAGATGCATTTGGGACTTTTTCCTAGTAGCAAGGCCATGTGCTCTATTGATCCATCACAATATGACACTGGAAAATATTTTTTAGAAAAAGTGGATGTCAAAAGGTAAGGGAGTGGAGTTCAGCTGCATCTCCATCCTAGCTTTCAA
Source organism: Scytalopus superciliaris (assembly GCA_013400415.1). NCBI lineage: Eukaryota > Metazoa > Chordata > Aves > Passeriformes > Rhinocryptidae > Scytalopus > Scytalopus superciliaris. Next base: position 599,962 of record VXBX01006198.1, read on the forward strand.
AGACACATATGACAGTGGTTCATGTCATTAAACATCCACAAGCCTCTCCTACCACTGCCAACACAGACAAGACTCCAGCAGGTATCATCAATGTATGTATTTTAGACTTGAGGGTACCAGAAAGCCTATCCCAAACATAAATAATTTAGAGAAGGGAGGTTTGTGGGGAAGGTTTGTAAAAGATGAAAGTGCCTTTAAAGGAAGAGAAACCTTGTATGCAATCACATAACAGTCACAGAGCTAGGGATGAAGAGAAAGTCTAAAGTGAACTCTGCTGGCCACACTGACAGCCTTGCCAGGGAGCTGAATGGAGAGAGTTGAGCTGGCACATCTTGTTAAGGCTCCCACTGCCAAGGACTGTACATGGAATGACGTGAGGGACCCACTGCTCAATTTATTACAGGAAAGATAATCATGTTTGTTCATTTTACTCATGTATCAGTTCTGAGTGTGTGCCCATTAACCATATAAACTGTACAGAGGGGGGAAAAAAACAAGTGGTGAAATAATCCTGCAAAGTGGTAAGGGAATTCACTAAGAATCTGTAATTCTGAGTAAGAATGACTGTCAGAAAGTTCACAGGGTTTCTCATGTGGTCCTATACCTGTCAAAGGGAAAGGATCTAGATGAGATCTTCTTTGTTAAACTGAAAAATCCACATAGTCCTTGAAAGGAGATGAACTCTTTGAAATAACAGGAATAATTCACCACGGTTTGTTGCCTCTTGCCCTTCATTAGCATATTATTCCCTAAACCAGCCCAGCAGAAAGCAGAGACATGGAAAATGAGTGCAAGTAAGTATTGCCATGAGAGTAGCAAGCCTTACTCCACTGTTTCTCAAAGTAAGCAGCTTAACTTATTATATGATGATTAAAAAAAAAAAAAATAAATCTCATTTGGGGCATCAAAATGTTCAGTCCCAAAGATAGAAACATTTTATCTGCATCTGAGAAATGACAATGTTTCTACAAACTTGGAGGCTGATGGAATTAAGACAGCTTTCTTTGAAGGCACTGAAAGGCAGGAATACCAAAACAAGGTCAGGGAATTTGAAGCTGGTAGCGCACAAGTCTGTATGAATCAACAGAACAGCCCAGTGTTGCTGGGGACAAACAGATAAGGGGAAGAGGAAAGGAAAGACCCCAGGCCAAGGGTATTTGAACCTGTATCACATCTACATTCAGTGCAGCATTATCCACGTGTCACGCACAAAAGCAGAACCTGCGCTAGCCTTGAGGAATGCTGCACTACTGCCTTATGACAAGACGTTCGCTCACGAGATGGACGCTTCTCTAAATTAAGTGCTTTCTAGTGCCAGATAGTCTTTCAGACTTGCTTTTTTTAGTGAATGCTTTTTTAAATAGCTTGCTGTTCTGTGACTTGGAGTCACATGTTTGTGCCTTTGATCATTCAAAGAGTATTTCACAAATTCTTTGGGAAAATACTCAGACCTGCCCAGATAAATAACAGAGCTACGCCTGTCACAAATTCCCTTCTCAGCCTGGAACTAGCTGAAAGACAGGGGGAGATGTTTCCACAGTCAGCACCAGAGTTAAGACTAAGGAGTGAAAGGTGCTCACCTGTAAGTTTGAGCTCCAAGGCTATTGCTAACAAGCAGAACAACCAGCATAAATGGTCAGCGGATTGAGACAAGTAAAGACATTTACCACAGGAGGGTGCAGAACTGAAAAAGAAAGGCTGGGATTACATCTGGTCAGCTCCTGTTGTTTCAAGGAATGCATGTCTGCAGAAGAAGTAACAAAGACTGGTTTGACCATACAGATGGGGACAGGCACGGCCAGAGCTGAACTCAAGAGGGTCACAGATACTATTGGGTGGGCTCAGTTACTGCTCAGGAAGAGCAGCAAAGAAGGACTTCCCTTGCCCCTGCTAGTGCTTGATGTGTGAAAGGAGCTCACAGCAATGGGATTTGAGAGAGCTGTACTGGTGTACTTTTAGATGTTGTGCTTTACTAGCTTTCAGATTTACGTGTCACTGCTCCATGAAGATCAGTGTATCTGAAGAAAGGCAGTTCCCTGTTCCCATCTATCCTAGTTGCATATGCATAGCAAGGACAGGAAAAGGGGCACAGTAGTTCTAGAGGGGTAAAATGATTTTGGGGTCTTTGCAGGTCCCTTCCTTTTCTCTGGCATGAACCAGAGCACTTGAAGACAGCTCTAAGCTGTGTTCTGTTTCCCAGTGTCTGCAATGGGCCCTGCACTGCAGTGCATTTTGGTATGGCCCTTTTGCAGTGTCCCTGTGCCGTGATTCATGAGCTGGAAGGAGTATACAAAATGAGTTGTTCTTGCCTCTCCTGCCCCCTTTCTACAGCCTCTGAGAGTGGCCAGGACAGCATATAGAAGGATAAGCGCAAGTAGGAGAGATGAGCTCCCCAAAAGTGATTGAGAAGTTTGTTAAATAATCTGTCTGGTAAAGCTGATGCATTAAATCTAGAAAGTCTTACAGAATGGATCATCCTTGGAAGGAAACTATACATCTTCAGTTATGTGTAAGATCACCACAGACCCCAGGCAAGCACTCCAGAAGACACTGGGAATTCACTAGTATGACTGAAAGCTGCTGAGCTGGATGCTGCAATCCACTGCACAGCAAGTTGTCACAGAACTGAACCCCAAAGTGCTCCATCAGCGCTGATCATGCAGCCACCTGCCATGTACCACCGAGGCCCGTTTCCTTCACCTCCTCCACCCCAGGCATTGCTCTGTAGGTGGCCTAACTGGTTTTAACTAACTGCCTAACTGATGGACTGAAAAGAAGATTTGGAGACTCAGGACGAGACCACAAAACTGCACTGAAGTTAAAGGGCACAAGTGCAAGGCACAAGCAGCCATTCTCCTTGATGTCCAAGTGTGAGAGACAATGAAACAGAGGGCAGTGAGTTTTTATGCATGACCAGAAGCTGCTGTAAAACTCCTTGTGGATACATGAGATCTATTATATTTATCACAAATTTGCTAAGTAAGGTTAATACCCTGGCATTGACCCTGCCTCGTATGCCCTTAGTAATGCTGTTACGCTTTGTCCTGTTAAGATTTTACAGCAGAAGAGATAACACATGGTCGATAACCCATTATAAACAGGTACTTTTCTTTTTCTCACCTTCCCCACAGCCCTGATCCTGTTGTAGCAGGGAAGATAACGCTTCAGCCAGAGAATTTGGCTCCAATGTCAGCCTATAACCAGTGTATGGCTAAAATAAAGGGGACTGATCAGGCATTGGGGTCTTTATTTTGGCTGTTGAATAGCCTGCATGAATATCACATTATCATAAATCATTCAATTGCTGAAAGTCATCTTACCGTCAGAAGGAGCTAAATAGCAACCATTTCTCAATCCTTATGTACATCCACTTACAGCAGCTGAGCTGTGGGAGTATATAGACCTATTTTTCAGCTAGCATGATAATCAAGCCATCCCTCATTTAAGAGTGAATTCGTTTGCCTTGGTATTAGTCCCAAATAACAGTACCAGAAATTTATATGTAATCTCCAATTCAAACTAAGATTAAGCTGAGGGCACTAAACTCCCTGATTCATTAAAACACATGTAAAGTCCCCAGCAAGATTCTCATCTTGGTGTGAATCTGAACACACTGAATTAAATTTAAAAGCCACCATTTTAGATGGGTGTTTCTCCGCAGCCCCAGCATAGCCATAAAAGTCGGAATCTGTCCTTAATATCTCTGCACACTAGTACTGTGCAGAACTAGCTCCAGACTATTTATAGCTCACACTATATATACACACTGCAGCTTCCAAAGGAATATTTTATCTTTTGTGAGGACAATGCCTTCAGTAATGTAAAAAGGCAAAGTTTTTCAAAAAAAAAAAAAAAAAAAAAAGTCTGCTCAAACCCTTAACCTGGAAGAGTGGCCCTGCACTGCCAATCAGATAATAAGCTTAATTCTTACATCACACTTTATTTGTAGCTCACTGTGTAGTTAATGTTTGCAGCTTATCTAACAGGAGAAATGTGAAACCAGAGTTTTAGAACAATAGAAACAAGGCTGTCACCAGCAGGCTGCCAATGAATCATGTCCCTGCAGTCAAGTTCTCCCAGAAGGTCATTTGCAACAGAAATACATCCTTGCCTGAGCTGGCAAAATGCTGAAAAGAGTTTCTCTGTTTTATCCTAATAAAACATGGAGCAGATCAATTACTAGAACAACTTCACTTGGTAGTATTTTTAAGTTCTGTTGACTGCAAGACTTAATAGCAAAGGTTACCAAGTGAGGTCTGCTTGCTTCTGTCTGGGATTCTAGAGGTGGTTTTACCTTCAGCCTTAATTCTAGGTATCAAATCAACCAACCTTTTACAAACCTGAAGCTAAAATTCATTTAATGCTCTCTTTCACATTTTCAAAACCAGAAAAAAAGTGAAGAAACCTTTAAACACTACACAAGCTGTATCATAAATACAAAAGCTGGTTTTGCTCATACAGAATTATTTTAAAGTAGCTGCTGTCTGCAACTTAAGAAACAAAAACCAACCAAACAAAAAAATCACATCTGCTGCACTTGCAAAAGAGCTCCAGATTTTCCACAGAGGGAAAACAGATGATGGGGGAGCTATTCTTTTAAGAAGAATGTCATTGGCACAAACAGCTGGCACTTGGTGCCACGTTATTTATATGTGGAGCGCTGGTGTTTTTTAACAGATAAGAAAGCAGTACCTCATTTGCAATTCAGGTGAGGAACAGCAGCAGCTCTACAGCACCACTGGCCTCTGGGCCATGTTTCTTATCATATCAGAAACATCTGTCACAGTGCAAAGGAGTAAATTACAAAAGTGCATCAAATAAGCAGTCCCAGGATGAGACAGCAGTCTGCAAGGAAACCAGAAATTCAGCCTCCCCCTATAAACTCTGGGATGGTCTGTCCCATATTCTCCAGTTGGGATGAGCACAAGGACTGGGAGGGGGAAGGGGGAGAAAAAGAGAGAGACCTTGGAAGAGTAATGAATATAAATCATCCTTTCTCTAGGAGCCAACTGTGCCTGAGAAGGGGCTTGCTTACAAGGCTCTGGTGGTTCACATGCAGACACGCTGCAAAATGATTTTCGCATCGCTCCCCGCAGAGCCCTCCGCTCCTCCAGCTACAAACAAACCTGACTATTCATCCCAGCCTTTGTGGTCCAGAGGACCTTACTCAAGGAAATACCCATGGGCTGGGATAGGAAGGATGTACGGAGAGGTGGCAGGCATGAGGGTGACCACCAGAAGTGGTCTTGCAGGGACTCTGCTCACAGAGATGGAAATGAATCCATTTTAAGGGCAGCTGAGGATGAGATGGCAGGAGCTTCCAGGAAAGGCAAGACGTGCATTTAGTCCAAGCTGAGGGGGAAAACAGGGTGGGCTGAAAACTGCTCATGCACCCACGTTCATCCCTGCTGTAATGCTGCACATTTGTAATAGGGGCCCTGTTTGATTCTTATGTTGTTTTCTGGGGCTGGGTCTAATACATGGACATTTTTGTGCCGGGACAAAGACAACTCAAGGTGACTTCAAAATTTCTCATGCCTAGAAATGCCTCTGTAACTCTGGAAGCAGGCATCTAGACTGAGACCCTCACCTGTGTCACACTGAGTAACTGCTTCCTGCTGTGCCTTTGAGTTTTTATTAAAAAATGTAGGAGAAATATGACTGTGTTTTTAGCCCTTGCTGAGAAACCCCTCCAAACCCTAGCTGATGCACAGGGAAAAAGTATGGACAGACCCTTCTTTAGCCTGTGCACAGTCACACACTGCCTTTTCTGTCCCATCAAAGACCCCTTTGGTGAACTTATATGGCTTTTTTTACCCTCCAAGGAGTACTCAAACCAGGCATGCAGCTTAAGAAAAATAGATGAAAATACCCATTTTAACTTTGCTTCTAATCTCAAAACATATATTCTTAAATATGCATACATCAGCAGAAACAGCAGGTAAGGGCTCCCATTCTAAAACAAACAGAAACATGCACTTTGAGCCCTCATATGAAATGGCAGTAAAAGCCCAACCCAATAATTATTTTCCTTGATTTTCAGCCAGACGAGGCACAAGACAAATAAGTCATCAAGGACAAATAAAAGGAGGTTCATTCATCGCATTTAGGGCTGGAATCTTTAATGGTCACCAAATGAACTAAGATAACTAAGTAACCATTGTAAATATTAATCTTTAAAGGAAAACAATACTCCCAACAACAGGAAGCCTGATAAGACATTGGATGTGGCCATCAGTGTTATGGAGTCTCTCTAATTTCCTTAGTTTTTTCTTATGCCTGTAGAGGGATCAGGAAGGGGACCATATGGTATCTCTCAAAGGAAGTAAATTAACATTATTAATAGCTAATGTGGGAGAGGTGAAACAGTTATTGTTCATTCTGGTTGTTATTGTGCTTTTGCTGGGGGGGAAGCCTGCCTGCTAGTGAGTTTAAGCACTCAAGCCAAATTCAAAATCTTGTATTTATAAACACAGATCTGATAACAGTTGCCTAAGCATCCATGATGCTTTGCCAGCGCACGCACATCAAGCTGATCTGAAGGGCCTGCATCTTGGGGTTTGTCCCAGGAGCTGGGTCACACAGATGAGAACTTATGGTGTGGTCCCTGTTCCCAAGTAACATCTCACGTGGACCCTCACATTCTTCTTTGCATTGGTTTAGTTTGAAGAGGACAAGGATGGGTAGATCTGCACTTCAGAGGAACAAAAGCTGTCCTTAGGCTTCTGCTGAGGCAGCTGACCAAGGGCTCACAGAGGAGGGGGGTTCTCACAGGCAGTGGTCACTGTGTGGAACATCTACTTTCAACACCTACACGGTGTTGGCCCCAGCTGGTTTCCCAGCGCTGCACAGCAGTGCGGTGTGGAAGTGGCGGACTTATTTTGTGGGAAGCAATAGTAACAAAGTGCTGCGTTAGGATGGATTGGATTGAATGGGTGACCTGGACAGGTATATCAAAGTCCTGGGATCCCTTGCAATTTCCCTGCACTTAGAGAATTTACTTAGGCCTCTTCTTCCATCTCCCCAATATTAGAAGGTAGCGTTTATTTGTGTAAATAACACTCACACAAGTTTTAAGCTGTGGCTGCTCCAAAGGGTGGGACTGTGATCCCGAACTCAGCTCTGTTTGTCCCAGAGTACCTAAAAGCATAAAATGCACTTCTCATTTTTTCAAGAGATCCTATGCTTTCTACTTTCTTCCCAATCATGAAAGCCCTAGGCAATTTCTAGCTGGCCTGACAAGGATAGACTTTGTGGCACCTTTCACAGTGAGACAATCTGCAAAATAAATTTGACAGGTTTTAGTAAAAACAAGAGGACTTGATTAAAATTACCCAGTGAACTTGGTAGATACAAGCAAGTTTTGGGTAAATTTTCCAATAAATGCTCCAAAAGGAAAACAGTGGATTTTGGTATAATTAACTCTTCGGATCTTAATAAAAATTGAGTAGCCTCACAAGAAAACCTCATGCTTCAAGGCACATGATGATTGCTTTATAGAGACAAAGAAGTTCCCTCTGTCCTTGAAAGCTTATACTTCAATTGCAAGTTGTCAGTTGGATTTTAATTTCTAGGCCTGAAGAGACAACTGGAGTATTTTAAGACTACAGACTTCTGCTGAACTTAGGTGCAACTGTTCTGTAAGGAAACCACTTCCCTACCATGCAACTTTACTTGAAGAGTTAACTCAGTAAATTCTGGTTAAGTTTGTTTCTTAAATCTGGTCTAAAATACCTCTTCCTGGGTGATGATGGGATATTTTATTTCTTAAGAAACTCATCACATTGACCAAAAAGTTCATGAAAGGCTGAAGAGCTGTGCATTGTTTCCTGGCTCTATGGAGTCATACGACATGGATAAATTGCTCTTTGTGCTGAAGCCTGGGTGGTTTATAACATTGTGAAGTTTTCCACACTGCAGATTTTAGGGCTCTTCAGTATTTCAAGTTATATAAACTTATAATAAAACTGTTGCTCCTTGGCTCTGCAGAATGGGACTTTCTGCTCAATCAAGACAGGGTTGATTTCCAGACATGAAAGGGAAGATACTTTCATGATGATTTATGAGAGGATATTTACACAACATCCACAGCAGTATGAGCAGACAGATGTTTTGTCAGGACAGTCCTACAACCAGGTAAAAAACACTACCTCAAAGAAATTAAATGAGTCAATCAAGACTCTCTAGTGACTGAAACACCTTCTGAGAAAGATAACAAATCTGCCTATCTTCATAATCTTAACTACCAATATGATGACATAACCCTGATGATTGCAACTCATTACAATGTGGTCACACATTTGCTTCTTGTTACGTGTCCCCACCTTTCATCCAAGTCAGGCACCAAATGTGGATGTTTGGCGGTGGCAGTGTGAAAACAATTCTACTCTAAAACCACCACAACCTCAAAAAGAAAAGCAAGTTACAGAGCACTTCCAGGGAATTATAACACCAAGTCCAAAGGTTTAGAGATCTCAAGAGATAGGTAAGGCCCTGTCTTGCCCCGTTATCAGAGGGGTCTTGGAGTTCACGTGTCTGTAGGAGCTGGGAGAGCATGAGCAGCACTGGGCCACATGCAGGAAAAAGGCACACAGTTAACCCCTGCACAAAGCTACTGCTCACTTGTGACCCATTCTCCATCCTTATCGGGTAATTAATCACACTTTGTGAGAGCTACAAAAAAAAAAAAGCGAGTTGTCTGGGGTGACTGCAATTGCTCAGTTGCAACTGGACTCTCCACCCCAGCAAGGGAGGATGAAGAAATACGGCACTGCGCCTCCACCCACACACCCTGCCTGGACCTTGGGCCAGGCGAGCTGGCCCCCTTCCCCTGTGGCACACGAGAGCGAAGGGCAGGCTTGGCTCCTGCCCTGCTCTTGACCGGAGCAGCACCGAGAGCAAGACATCAGGTGACGGTAACAGGTTATTTGTGGTAAAGCTCAGCAACTTGATTACTAATCTCTAGAAAGAAGGGGGAAGCTGAGGAAGGATTTTGACCCCACAGGGCACCTCAGTCAGCTGGCACAGGCACACAGTGCCTCCCAGGGCCACCCCAGGGAAGTGTGCCTCCAGGGCACCCTGCACCCCTAACCAGGGCATGACTGTGACTGCCACTGGACAGTTTATAGGACAAATATTGAGGATAATTAAGGATAATCTCTGCTTTAGGTATCTTAAAAAGAAGGTCAGGTACTCTCCCTGTCAGATGTGATGAAGTCAGGCAGGTCCCATTAATAGCAGGTATTTGTTTCTCAGAACAAATAATAACAACCCTCCCCACCCCACACACATACCCGCCCCTAGATTCTAAAGGTTTCCTAGATTTAATCTGCTCAAAACTCAGACAAGATCATTAAAGCGAGTTCTGTCTCTAAAGAGCCATAACAGGGAACTGCATTACCAGCACCAATCTCCTGCTGGTATATGCCTTCCTTACTGTACTCACACTAGCAAATACAGAGAGGTGCTATAATATGAATATCCTGAGCTCAGACAATAACATCCTTGCATGCAACTTGGCAGGTCAGGGTAGATTAGATAGTCACATGAAAGCAAAGGAGGAGGAATCTGCCCCAGCAACTTCTGCTATTTTTTCTGTGGTCTGATGATTTCATAACATTTGGTCATAAGATGTTGTTTTCAATATTCAGACATTATCATGACGGGTTTCTTCCTAAATAGCCTTTGGGTAACAGACATTTACATTGCTGGCACAGTGGAGAAGCTGGGACTAACCCATTACTGCTCTTGATGACCCCACTGCTTTCCCCAGCTGGTGGGACTTCAGAGAGTATGTGTTGCATGATCTCTTCTGCCTATACATGTGACAACTGATAGAAGAGGAGATTGCATGTTCCAGCCTCTGTTTCACAATCCTCATGTACTTAAAACCCAGTTTCCAAGAAATCAGTGCAACAGCAATTCCCATTCCTGTGAAGAAAGAATATTCCTTGGAAACATCTGTCTTATGCCATCAGAAGCAGGATGCTGAAGGTGAAGGACCAGCAGCCAGAGGAAGCCAAGCGGACTGTGGTCAAGCCAAGACTGTGCTCAGGCAAGAGGCAAATTGAATGATCTCTTTGGAAAGGCTGATTCAAACCATAGGAAAAACATATCACAACACAGCCACTGAGAGATCACTCTTACAACCAAGCCATTTGTAGCACTCCTGACCTAGCGACCCCCTTTGTCCTGCCTTCATGTGTCCAACTCTTTTACACCCAGGCACATTGCTGCAGCACTTGAGCAGCTTCAGCAACAATTCTGACATACCAGCATACAATCACATTTTAATTAAGCCTATGGGATTGAGAGCAGCATTTGATCCTCAAGGCTGCATACAGCAATTGAGCTTTTACAAATTACCATGCCCACATAATTATCAAAGTCAGAACTGAAAGAGATCTTCTCATGCTGTGCAGGTAACTCTGCAGTTCTACATACTCCATCACATTAAACAAATGCATGTTATTTTATGTCTGTTCTGCTCTGTGCTTTCATGATCCTTTGAAAGCTCAAAGATAAACAAGAGTCCCCTGAAATGACCCGACTACACTAGATCAAAGAAGAGGCAAGGGAAAAACCCTTGCAGTGTTAGGTCAGTCAAACTGTCCATAGCTGCAAGAAACTTCTCCCTAAAGCAGGTTTGCCCCCACTTACCTTCTTCACGTCTCACTTCAGCTCAGGCAGACTTGTGGTAGTTCTGTTATTGTATGTTTTCAATAAATCTCAGACAGCTTTATCAATCTATGTACTAATACAAGCACTAAGGTTTGGCCATCACCAAGGTAACAGATTAACTGGTCCAGACTGGTACCTGCCACCTCCCCTGAAGACCTTAGAGACAGACAGAGCCAAGCAGAAATGGCATCCAGCTCCAAACTTCTCTCCACCTGGGAAAAGAGAGGAGGGAAGGAGCCTGGATCTCTGCTTCACACATCTCTGGTGAAGTCAGGCATAGGGACACAGGTGCCTTAAGCACACACAGGCAATGCTACCCAAGAAGCTCTAAGGGATGAGCTCACCATTACACTGGACACAACAAGGCCATCCCATACAGAGCAGAGAGAACAGTGTCAGTGTGTGATACCACAAACTGTCTCTGCTTAACGACACTTACTCTTTACACATATACATGTACACACAGGCACCAGGCAGCATTTCTCAGCTCTAGCTCAGCTAACCTTGTCACCCATGACCAAGTTCTGTGAAAAGACACTTGGTAAGTTCACAAGGATGCTCCTAGCAATGAACAGCATCTCACAAGTTAAGCCCAAGGAGCAAAGCTGACTTCACAGATTTCACAGAATACTCTGAGTTGGAAGGAACCCACAAGAACCATCAAGTTCTGCACACTAGTCTACAGGCTTGTGGTCTTTGTTTCAGTGGAGCTCCCTGGAACTAGAGATGATCCATTGTGTTATGTTAGCCAAGAGCTCCAATCAAAGTTTCACCAGCATCACACTAAAAGCCTTTACAATTCATCTCATATTTTGCTGACTCCCAACAGAGTGCAATGACAGGGCAGGGGGCTGGCACTATTTTAAACTCTAGGATGCTGATCTGAAGCTAGCCAAATTTACACTCCAGGTTTTGAATTCAACTTGATGAGCACTGAGTACTCACACCAACTGTGCCACATGGAACAGCTGCCTGTCTTCAACAGGCTGCTGTACCAGACTCATCTCCATTCTATATCTCTGATGCACCAACTACATGAGCACAGCTTAAACCTGCAAGCAAAGAGGCAGAGAGAGACAAGCTCCTGTCCCCTTCTCAGGAGCCCAGTTCAGCTCAGTTTACACTGAATTTTGTACTCAGGCAATAAAAGGCACTTGAACTAGAGGGCAAGAGTAGGGCTAGTTTCCTTTTAAACAACAGTACCACTCAAGGGCCTCTGACTTGCAGTTAATCCTATTGTTCGGCCAGTACTAGTTGTAGATCCCCCCAGTACATATGCAGACCTTCTAACTCCTGGACCTTAAAAGAGCTACTTATAAAAATATAGCTACCATCATATTACTTTACAGATTGGAAGACACAGGCTTGACAAAAGTATCAGATGAATAGTCCAAAATCCCACGATAACAGAGCCAGATTCACACCTACAGCTCTTCGTTCTCTAATGCCCAACTGTCTGCATGTTTTTCAGTCTGGTTCTGCTGAAATCTTATGTTGTGACAAGAATCTAAACACTTTATATCGTTTTTGACTTACAAACTCTGAGATCACATTACTAAGATGTAAAACTACAAGCAGCTACAAAATTTAAACTTTTTTTAAAAAGCAGAACAGAAACATTTTAGTCTGAAATTGTAAAGATGGCATGGACTTACACTGTAAGAAAGGAAAAAAGTACTTTGTAGTCAATGTAAGGACATGTTCAACTCAACAGTGGATGTGTCAAGTCTGACTTCTGCTCCTCACCCCATATTGGTGATGAACATTTATTTTGTATTGCACCTCTTCCTTACAGGGCACTAGAGATTGCTAATAACTGAATTCCAGTCACAAAGCATGCTTGTACAAATAAGTCAAGTAGCTAAGCCTGCAACCACGTGCACCTGCTTGGAAGCACTACTGGAAAATTTGGTTTCTAACATGTTTCGTGGTTGTAATTTTTAAAAAAGGACTAAGACCTGAACTCCCAGTGAACATTAGTGCACAATGACTGCTGGCTGCATTTTCTGAAATCCTTAGAAAACACTATGATTAATTTAAAATACCAGCCAAGAAGAACAGTTCAATCATGTAGTTACATTCATGATACCTTCATACCATTAATACCAGAGTGACAGGGACAGTGCAGTATGTACAGTAGCCCAGAAATGGGGTGGGTGCAACAGGGCTGTGGGGAAGAGGTGTGTTGTTGCCACAGGTGCCTTATGTACAAAGCAGCACCAGGCTTGGTGCTCTTCAAAGACTCTCTCAGCACCACCACATTTGAAATTTTGGGTTGGAGCCCTGCTTATTCATCCATAATGACAAAGTCAGACTGACCTCTGTTATTCTATCCTGAGCCCAGCTTAACTTCATTAACTATCAGAACAAGGTCACGCTCTGTTAAGTTTGTACTTTCACATCCTTTAGTAACTTTGAATCATCCTCACTGTCAATGCACTGACATTTATGGTTTTCTACTATCATCTCTTTGTTTATGTTCAAAGTTCATTCATTGCCTTCTTCCATTAGGGCTGTGTAACACAGTCTCTGCCCTAGTACCTCCTGTTACCTTTTTCTTGCTTGACCCATCAAAAGTTTCTATCTCTCACCAAAGACGTAGTTTCCATGGAAACTCCGAAGAACAGGCTAAGTTAACGAGGCATAAAATGAAGACAGTGTCCTCAAGCTCACCCATTTTGAAAATCTAGGTCAGCAATGTTTGCTTAAAACATTCCACTCTTCTAAAACCATGTTCACTTGACTGTTAAGGGTGTAATAAAAAGAGAGGCTCTAGCATACCCCAAACTTAGCACGTTTAATATAATACTGGACGTTGATATGAATAAACCATTCTTACAATTTCTCCCATCTCGTTTTCCCTTGCAGTTTCCTTGGATAACCCACAGGCATTTAGTTTTATCATACAGTTACTTATCTTCACCAAACATTTACTCTGGCCATCATAATCTGACTTTCAGGTAGTGTTCAAGCAGTCTACTATAATCTCTCCGAAGGCAGGAGGTATTAGCTATGTCATCACTTTTAATCTCATTTAGAGGACCTACAGGAACGAAAGAATGAAAGCCAAATTCAATCTGTACAACACCCAAGCAGAAGCTCAGGGATGAAACCAATGCTAAAATTCTGAATTTGAGTTCCCTTACAGCTGATGTTGTCTAATCTCAGCCCCCAACTACAAGTAGCAAATGCTGATCTGTTGAAATGTAATGGACCACACCACAGCAAATGATTAATTGCATTCAATGAGTTTCCTTAGTGAGAATCACAGTTTCTGTCAGGAGAAGAAACAGCCATACCGAGTGTTAGTGCTAAAATATACTGTCAAGTACATAAGGTTATGGAAGGCTGCCTCAAAAAAGCTGCTGTGGAGGGAAATAACACTGATGATTTGCTAGTTATTTCCTCTGCTAATTGAAAGCAGATGTAATCAGCTGCAGTCAAATACCTTTTGAGATGCAACTATTTTTCCACAGATACCCAAGTTTTCAGGTATGTCTCTATCTGATCTCCACTATTTCTCTCTATAATTTACACTGGCCTTCAGTGTTTTGGATAGCTGATTGATGACTTGCTCCTGTTTAAAGGTAAGGTGCTGTGTAACACAGAGCTTTGTTTTTCTCTCCACAGTGGATGGTGATGGGATTTCAGCTGTCGATGACAAGCAAGAAACAAAGGTTAACAAAATACCTATAACCTCATTACTTCCTGAGAAAACAAGGTGCACATGATGACAACTTACAAAAACAATCTGCTGTCCTAGTACAAATGCAATCCATCCTGCATTCCTTGTGTTATCAAATATCAAATCTGAAGTAAATCAAGCATTTTTCTGGCCAATGCCCTTTTCCCTGCCTAAACCCCTACGTAATGTGTTGGTTTAGAAACCACGTACAGCCGGACAGTTTGAACAACTTATCTGAAGCAGAACAGCAGTCCCCAAAAACACTTTGGTGTAATCCAATTACACTAATTAAAATAATTATTTCCACTTAGTTTGCTACTGAACTGCTTGTTTGGCACATCTAGAATCAGTACATACAAAGGTCAGGTGCAGCCTCTCCAAACTCTAGGGAGGACACAAAATAAAAAAAAGGGAGTTTTGCAGGGTACAAGACTCTAGATGTTGTTTGTGGTTTGGTTTTGCTATGGCAGTTAACAGCAGGCAGGTGGAGAGCCTCCAACTTGTTTCATCTTGTCTACACACATCATCATGCTTTCCCCCCCCTCAACTCTTACTCCACTCCTTTGTTGTGCTGCACACTGAACTCTCAGCCTGGGAAGTTTTCTCCAATGGTAAGTTGTGAAACAAGATGTGCTAAAAACTTAACATTTCTCTGCAAATGGGTACTTTGTGGAGCTGATTCTAGAATAAGAATCATAAGGTAGACAGATTGCCCTCTAAATTTGCAATCGAAGTGTCTGCTACTTGTGCCTACATCTTTTGCAGAATCTTTGGAGGAAAAAGCAATCCATTTTAGAAAAGAAACAAACAGAGACATAACTGTCAAATTTATTTTCTATGTTTTTTTTCAGAGAGCCTAAAGGAAAGTTTTCTCCAGCTCACTCTATGTTGTCAGTATAGCTTTGTCTCCATCACTTTACAATTTTCCAGCATGCCTGCCTGCTGCCAAATCCTTCCCTCAACCACAGAATAAAAAATCCTTTGCTTTCCTCATTTGAACCTCCAACAAGCCACAGTGGCTTTTTTAAATACAGCCTTATACGAAGACTCACAGAAAGCAGTCCTCAGTCATTTCCACTAAACAATCATACAGATGATTTAATTTTTTCCTTTTATTAGCAGAGTAGACCTTTGATATTACCTTGAATAATGCCTGTAACTGGCTGTCTCAGCCATGCCCTAGGTCTTTCAAAGTCACCATTCCTCTACCCCACACAAGAGAGCAAGCCATTGTTCCCCTCTGCTAGCCCAGGACCAGGGGATTGCTCCCTCACCATCAGAATTTGGCCAAAGCAGGTGCAAAAAACCCATGGAGATTTGGAGTTCCCAAACCAACAGCAACTTTGGTACAGCAGATGCTGCTGTAATGGAACCTGGTGGCTCCAAAAACTGGGACAGGGGTGTTTTTCTCACAGGACTTCATGTTCTTACTCACTGCCTTGTCTGTATTGAAAGGACAAGGCCACAACCTGCACACAACGTTGGTATTTCCCTGTGCCTTGGATTTCTGTATTCTGTGGACATCTGAGCTTTTATGCTGCAGTTGTGAGATAACCTCATATGCCTCCTGATGAGTGCAGTAAGTGTTATCTGTCAGGGTATCTTCATTCACAAAATATATGCACAAATTTCCAGATGAAAGACAGGTGAGCATGGTTTAGCCTTTGTTCTAATGCCAGGGTGAAGTTAAAGAAGTTAAAAGCACAACACAGCTAAACAAAGTAATGCAGTCATCAGTCAACTCTCTGATTATGACAATGATGGGGAGAAAAAAATTAGCCTGTTCAGTAGATCAATAGATCTATTGATCTATTTGAGGAGAACATAAATAATGGAACATATGCCAAGCATATGTGAATAGAAGGGACAGAGTAATCCATCTCCAAATGGCACCTGCTGATTTGTTGAACATCTAAAATATGCCCTTGCAAACTATTGATTGTCATGGAATTAGATCAAAGCACTGATCTCGTAGCACTGGCAGTAGTCTGGCCAAGACCTAAAAGACCAAAATATATGGCAAATCCCAGCTAAGAATCTTTCAGGTTCTGTCTCTTCTGTTATTTTCATTCTGAGAGTTTTTGGTGCATTTATTTACGTTTCTCCAGAACCTCTGGGTTATCTCTAATCGAGGCTTATGCCCTGATGACACACTGCATTCCGTCATTCGGATGTCCTACTTCTACCCCAGGAATGCAGCTAGATTAGAGTTTGCGTTATCCCTGGGAGATTGGGAGATGTTAATCCATTCCAGTGTTACATCTTGGCTGGGCTCCTCACACTCTCTGTTGACAGCTTCAACAAGCAGGACCATGAATTTATTGCAGCTTAATCCAAATTTATCTGCAGAAGATGCCACCTGAGACTAAACATTCATGTATCATTTCCCCTGCCTTTGGAACCCATCAACACTCTCCCCAGGAAAGAAGAGTATTGATATTAACTGTTTCTCTGTTAATGCTTATTGCCTGATCCTCTGCAATGGCAAACATTGCTCCAGGCTCATCCTTTCCCTTTGCTCCTAGTGGACTGATTTAGTGATCTGAATGAGGGCAGAGAGCATACTAATTAAAGTCAGATATTGAATCTAAATCAGGAGGTGCTGCAAATGCCAGGGAAGTCAGGGAAAACACAATTCAAAAGGAGTTCATAAACCTAGGGATTAAATGGAAAAACCTGTGAGAATGCAAACAGAAATGCTTGGGAAAAGGGAAATAACATGGAAGATACTGCCACAACAGAATCACTGCAAAACATTAATGTTAAATGGACTGTAGAAAGGAAATCAGATCAGATTTTACTTACCTTGAAGTAAAATATGGCATTAATGAAAATAACACATGATTAGAGTAGCTGGAAGTTTCCTTCATCAGAGGCAGGACGCAGTTCTATATTCAATTTACTCCCAGGATGCTACAGGCTAGAAATGCATCCAATAAAGCCAAAGGGTAAGAGGAAAACCAAAAGTGATTTATAAGGATAGTTATAAAAGACTAAATATGAATGGCACTGCCAGATGGGTGGGGAGGAGTAGAAAGGTTGGCAAGAGCCTGCAAAGAAAACTGCCATGCAAGGGAGGAATTTGCAAAAGCTCAGGGGGCTTAGCTAGGAAAAAAATTGAGTCAAGCTTTGAAAAAACAGGAAGGTTCAGGGTTACTGTCCAAAAATTGGTGAAGTCTAGAGATATGTTCACCTAAAATGTATTCCTCAGAGTAGCAGATCTGATGGCTGACATAAGTCAGGAACAGGTTAAAGGGCAATGAAAAGAAAACAATATTGTATTTTTTTGTGCAAAAAGTCACTACATTTTTAAGCATCTAAGGGTAAGTCCTCAGCTGAACCAGACCAGCTTCACCAAAGTCTATGTCAATTTACACCAGCCAAGGTCTAGCATACCTATCATAACTCCTGTGCTGGGTTACAAACTGTAATTAAACCTGCTTCCACCCAGCAGAGTTCCCTTACCCTTTATATTTGTTATTCAATGCATGTTTTAGGAATACAGGGCTGGAAGGACCTTCTAGATTGCCTGATCCTGCCTTTGCTGTTACAGTGAGCCATAGCCACTGCAAACAACAAAGTTGCTTGCTCCCACTGTTAAAAAAAAGACCCCTGTATAACTCATCAGAGGGTTAGAAAACTACGTCTAAAATAACTAAATCCAATTCTAAACACTCCCTCTTTCCTTTGTTAACAAGCTTCTCCTCTTACCCTGGTGCTTAACTCTCCATCATGAAAGAGGGGTAAATGCCTCCTCTAATTACAGCTGATAAATTAGAGGAAAGGTGAATTTTGCTAGAGAACTAAAGATGTTATTATATGGCTTCCTGATCATTTCCACAGGTGATGCTTTGAACTAGACAATACTCACCTGGCCCCTGGAGATCCAGGCTTGCCAGGATCACTCATTACAATATTTTCTTTAATTTTTTCAGAAGGTATTGAGTGCTGGGAGATACCAGACTGAAACCCTGACCCAGATGAAGTCAGCATCAGCTCTGCCACTGACAGTGATTTTGCTGCATTTGCACACCTCAGATGCTTGTGGCACTTGCCATTGCTGCTCTGCACCAAAATTCCTCCCCCATTGGAGGTTCACACCAGCAAAGAGCTGTTGTCCCTCCCCATTCCAGCCTTCCCAAGTGATTTCTGAAGGCTAAAATGAATGACCTTTCACCAGGCCTGAGCAGTGTCCTCCACGTTCAGTGGTGCCTAACTTGCCCTGGGTCATTGCCAATAGGTTTTTCACAGGGTTAATGATTTTGGGAAGCTCTGAAAAGCATTAGTGCAGACAGAAATGCAGAACTGAGGTCATGCCAGTGGGAGTCAGGAGCCTCACGAGACTGGCCTGACCACAGCTGTCCCAGAAAAAGGGCATTCACCTCACCCCAGAGAAGGAAAAAAACCCAAAAACACATGCCCTGGCTTATGAAAGGTAGTGTAAATTTATTTAGAAGAAATGTTGTACTCTATATGCAAAGAATTGCATGGACCAGTAATAACCTTTATATTGTGGGGCAGAAGTTGGCTATGGTTAAAACTGGGGAGCAAATTCATCTTTTGATGTTGCACCCTACAGGGAATGAGGAAATAAAAAGGCCTATTGAAAAGCATTTTCCCTGGCAGGTATCTTCAATGACCCAGTTTCAATGAGATTATCAAAACAGGTATTTCACAAGATACTAGACATCAGACAGATTTATAGGGAATGATAGTAACAGATCATTTGATACAAATGGAAAAGCAAACAAGCATTCAAATGAGCCCTTCAACTCGGAGGCAGAAGCCATTAACTTAACACTAAGCAGAGGGTAGGGAGGCTGCTCTGAGCTTACATTTATGATAGAAAACCACCTTTTTGAAAGCTCTGTATTCGTTTTCTTTGGTAGGGCAACTTTCTGGTCATTTCAAGAGCTAAGCAGCATCACACAATTCTTCTGCACAGGCTTCCCCTTCCCCCCCATCTTCTGAAAGGGCAAATCATCATGAAGAACAGAGTTCAGGCTCTGCTGTTCCTGTCCAACAGCTGAAGAGAGGAGAAGCCAAACAGAAGAATGCTGCTGTGTTACGAGATGTAGATTAGAGAGGAAAGTCAGCATCCTTTATCAGGTCAAGCAAGTTAAATAGGAAGGAACTGGCTCTTGATACTTAATATGCTGCATGTCCATGAATACCTTGCAAATATTAACTAATCCTCATGAAACCCTTGAGACAGGTTAATATAAACCATTTATACACACATGAACAAACAGTGAGAGCGTCCAGAGCCTGCCTGGGCGCTTTGTCAGCGACTCAAGATCTGGAGTAGTTCAGTCAAATGCATCTTCTAACCTTCCCTAGTCCATCTGGCTTCAGTGTCAGCAGAAGACATGACCAATATCATGAAGGTCCAAGTATGGCCCAACCCTGTCAGACAAACTGGGACATAGGATTTCATGGAAACCTCTGCTGGAATTATGGGATGGGGGCAGTTTTAAAGGGTTGGGGTGAGAAGCTAAGGAAAAGGTTAGCCATTTCAGCTCAGCTTTGGAAATTTTGGGATTCGTACAGGTGTGACTAAGTAAAATTCAGGGGTGTGGCATTTATATCTGCACGGACACCAAAGAAATTCTTAATTTAGAGAATTCCAACCACTAAGACTGACAAGCTAAAAGGCATTTTCCCATGAAAGGCATGTCCTCCTTGTGTGTCTAATCCAGGAATTTAATACAGCACTGCAATAACTAAGTTTACATCCTTATGTTTTCTCTCCTCACTTTATTTAATTTCCCTGATTAGGAAGGAATGAATTCCACTCCTTATTTAAGCTGGTAAGCACAGAGAAAATTTTTCCCTTCCTTTTTGATAGAAAAGGCTTTCATTGGCAACAAGAACCTGGCCAGTTCATCCTATTTTCCTGCCTCTGAGACAAAGTGGCAAGAGAAGAATTTTAGCCTCCAACCCTACAAAATCCAGTTGCTTGTGGCTGGGAGTGAAGTGGGGCAGCTGTGACACCAGGGACAGTTCAGTGCAGTGGAACTAAGGGAGTCCTTAGCCACGTGAAATGAAATAAAAAAATTGATCTATACTTACAGCTGACAATTCAAATACTTTAAAAGAAGTTACCTTATCAAGGGAAATGATTGCTCAATGTGAGGGAGGCACATATAGCAATTTGATATGGGGATGAAATCCAGGATTCCCAGAGCCTGTTCCCAGCCCAGGCCACTGGCCTCCTGTGAAACTAGAAGGCTAGCAATCGCTCAACAACTTTTCCCTCAGTTTATTCTTTTATATAGGATACCACAGTACTACTTAAACACAGGACTTCACAGAGGATGTGTTCCTACAGTTCAGTATGTGGGCTGCAACAAACCAGCTCAGTGCTTTGACATCATGGGCTGAATAGTGACTGAATTGCTCCTTGGATTTCCACTGACATAAAGAGAAAATCCACATGCTTTGAGATACTGGATGGAAAAGAAATGCAAACACAAAAGTGCAACTCTTCTATTGAAAGGAATAGACAGTTTAAATTCTACCCTTTTGGTTCCCCACTCCATTGGGATTGGCATGAAAACATAAAGATGACAGGCTGGGCCCCACTCTATTAAGATTTAAATTTAGCAAGGAACTGGAAAATTACTGGGAGCCTTATGTCTAACCTCTGCCTCAGAAACAGATATGCATAATTCTTATCCCATAGCTAAATTTGAGTGAATTACCAAATGTTGGGCCAATAAAAGAACTGTCCAACACAAATCTTATCTGCCCGAGATGCACGTATCTGCTTACAATATCCTTTGTTAGTTAAACAAAACAGAATCATTGTTGCTAAGAAGTTAATATTGTTTAAGGTTCACTGGCTAACACACAGAACACTTTCCTGAGTTCCCCCAAACACATTCCTTTTCTGTTCTCTTCATTTCTTCCCCCCTTTCTCTCCTTTCGTACTGGCTTGGCTAAGGCTGACGTTTTCTTTAGGTGAACTTGCTCCTAAGGTGATATGAACTTCGAAGCAGAAAAACATTTCAGCTGATACAGTAATGGGTGAATGGCTGTTCAGATCAGGGAGAACAATTCATTTGAAGAGCAAAATATAACTAAAGTAATTTTCCAAGCATTAAACAGGAGCCTACTTGCCCTATCTCCTCTCAGCTCACCATTTTCTTGACTATTTCCCTAATCTGATTGTAGCCTTTTAGACCTATGTTGCCAGTATCCAAAATTCCTTCATCCAAACAGTGAGTTACAGCAGAATAAAGCCAGCTGTAGTGTTCCAATGCCTCTGGATGAATGCTCTCTGTGATGTATTTTTTAATTTGATCATAGTTTCTAAGTCTGGGACAGTACTTGACACAAACACCCACATAGAAATGAAAATAAAAGGAAACACTTCATTACTAGAGCAATATAAGTCAAGATGCCAGATGTAAAAGACATCCCTGGCAGAAGGACATGACTCCATTACAGCAGCAGAGCACTGTTACTGCCCATCTGATGACAGCAAAGCTGCACTTGGCATTGATCTGCTAAAACCATCCCATCCTCTCCCTACATTTCCACGCCCTACAGCATTTTAAGGCCTACCATTAAAAACACAGTTTTGTCAGGATAATTTCACCTGCCTTGTAGGTGTCTGCCAACAGAACTCTGCCCCTCCAAGAGAATACCACATCATATCCCTGTCTGATGTAGCTCCCACCAGCAGAAACCCAGGGAGTCACCTGGTTTGCAGGCTGTGAGAGCCCTCCAGGATGCTTGGCCACAGGGATTCTGTGGAAAGCTGAGCAGGGTAAACGAGGGCACAGCAAATGCCCTGCCACTGTAACCAGACAGCCTGAGCATCTCTGTGAGGCTGCAGCGTGGGCAGGCACAGTTAGGCTGAAGGTATGGAGGCGAGACATACTTACAAATCCTAAGATCATCTTTCTGCTCTCACAAAACCAGCATTGATAAGAGTCACTTTTTACGGTTTCCCCATCAGAGGGTAACATCTCAAATATCTGGCTTTCATTGGCTATCAATTTTTCTAGCCTAAGGACTAATGGAAAACATTTTTGACAGTCTGAACAATGAAGCCTTACATTTTACACACAAAAGAGGCAGAGAACTGGAGGCAGCAGTGGAAGCTGCAGCAGCTAGAGATCAGTCTCAGGGTCCATGTCAGACCTTTCGTGGGTTTCCTTCCACAGCCTGACAGTGAGAAACCCCTTAAGCCAGGAGCAGTCCTTGTAGCCATTCCAACAGAGCAAACTCGTCTCCAGCAAGCACAAGAGGACCAAAATCCAACTAAAATTCTTGGCCTCTGCACAAATTCCCTCTGAATTTCTGCTGGTTTCAAGTAGGCCTAATTGTGAGGAGAGTGTTCAGACCTAAATGTGTATCACAGCCAAGCAGTGACAGGAGAAGTGAGCCAATGCATTTGACACCACTTGCTAACTCTTCAAGGCAGAAAGGTACAAGATATGTCCCAGTATAGTAGAAATGACTGTCAGAGCTAAAATATGATCATCAAAAGTGTTGACTGAGTTAGTCTTGCAAAGGAACTTTAAAATCTGGCTGTCTGGGAGCTCCTGAAATAGCACTTCCCAAAGATTTACAAAAAGCTACAATGCAGTCATCAGTGAAGATGCATCGTTGCCCCATACTGGGCAGAATTAGAATATTTCATCACATGTCATCAACCACTACAGGAAAAAAGCTCATGGTGACTCATCATGGAAGAGGTTGTAGGGATCTCTGGCTTCAGAGCATGAGGAATTAGTCTGATGCACAGCTCTGTCCACTGGGAAATCACACATGGCTGTGACATACAGCACAGACTATTTGTGGCACTCCCATATGACTCTGAAATTTTATCTTTTTTTTTTTTTTTTTTAAAGTGTATCAACACAAAGTCTCAATTGAAATGTGAATTTAAGAGCTAGATAGAAGAATACGTTCCTTTTCTGCTCGAGGAAGATCAGTCAATAAAAATCAGATTAAATGAAACATTAAATGATGCCAAGATCAAAGAGATCCTCATCTTAGAAATGCCTCCCTGCTCCTCTACAGTTAGATACAATCACAGCAGAACATAACTAAAGAGATTCAAAGCAACCACTTAAAAAAAAAAAAAAAAAAAAAAAAAAAAAAAAAAAAAAAGTGAACACATAT
>VXBX01006198.1:623477-740872 GCA_013400415.1 Scytalopus superciliaris
AAAAAAAGAGCAGTGGCCTAGATCTAAATTGCAGCACGACTATTCCCTCCTGCCTTCAAAACATTGCATAATCTGCTTTCCAGATCAATTGGGGTATCCTTTTTCACAGTGCAGAGCATTGGCACTCTCTGGAACCAGAAACCGAGATAAACCTCCCAGGAACTAAAGACTGTCACAAACCTCACACTTGCTGATCCAAAACATAACTCTTTGAGCAGCTTGCAGAGCCATAAGCACAGAGGATTGCAGAAATACACATCACATGCACACACTTGAACCCTCACAGGGCACAGAGAACCCATCCCCGCCAGGAGCACCGAGGGACAGCAGGTGAGACGTGACAGACAAACATCACCCGTCACTTCACTGCTGCATCCGTGCTTGGGGCAGAGGGAATGGCCAAGCAGGAGCACCCAGGAGGCTTCTAACCTTGGTCCAGAGTGGTATGTGCGTCCAAGAACCAGTCACAAACCTGCACCAGTTTTCCTTTACAAATCCCTTTCTGCTTTGCTTCACTTAACAATGGACTCTCCATCTCTGTTCTGCAAACAGGTTCACCTGCCATAAACCCTTCCTTGCACTAGTCCAGCTCTACAACAGCTCCTATAACTTTCCCCTTTCCTCCAGCTCAGTTACATAAGCTACTATCTACCTGCTATTTTAGGTTATACATAGCAACATGATAGGGAAAACAGAAACAACAAGTTTGGGTTAATTTCCCTCCCTCCTCTCTTTGTTTGGTTTTCTGGAACTACTTCATCCCAAACATTTGTAAATAGTGCTCGGAGTTACATTCCAAGTTCCAGCAGTAAACACTAAACTAGCTAATATATATATAGAAGGATCCCTGTTCTTCCAGTGTAACCAGGCAACCTTGCAATACAAAGTTAAAGCACAGTTATTTGTTCAAAAAGTGTTTTCACAGCTATTTCCTCTTCCCCCCCTTGATTTTTTCCACTAGGCACTACTTGTATTTATCATCTGGAGATTCTGTTCCCTTTTTCCTTTTAAAAAACTTTATAACAGTTTGTTTCAAGAGCAGCAAAGCATGGACATTTACCTTATAACAAAGTTTGATTTAGCTTAAGAAGAACGAAAGAAAATGAGCAGAAGTTTCACAAGAACACCTGAATACAAATCCTTTGTCATATGCCATGCTAACTCTGGAAAGATGATAATTTTTAAATGCTGAGGAAATCAGAATGCTGTAAGGAAGGAAAAAACCACATTTACACAAACACTACGGCAAGCTGAAAATGTGGTTTACTATATCCTACCTAACTCTAGTTGAAGGTTTCAGAATAAAACAAGTTTTCTCAGAGAACACAGGTCAGGCTGAACTAAAATTTTTCCAAAGGAAAGTATCAATTTTTATTAAATTTTCCAATTGAGAGTTCTTTGGAATAAAGCCAGCATCTCAGTAGAAAGTGGTTTTCATGTCAGAATGTCAACTCAAAACAAAAACTGTTACTTTGACATATTGGATTCCTTTATTTTGCTATGCAATGTTGACATTTTACATTGTTGCTTATTTGAAAAACTCTTCAGAATATTTTTCTACTCTATGGCTCAAAATTTCAACTTTTGCTTTCTATTCTGATTAGAAACCATTTTTCCTGCTATTAAAGCTTTCTTCTGAGCTAAAAAAGTCTGCTGAATATTCTCCGCTCTCAGTGCTATTCTTTTCTCATGAAGTGCTACAGTACACAGTTGACAATTTTTTAATCAGAATATTAGCCAATTAAATACTGTCCATATTAAAAAAAAATACAAAAACATTTATTGTTTTCAGCCTTCAGGGTGAGGGGAGAGGGAGAAATAAGGAAAATACTCTGAAGTTGCCACAGGAGATTTCAGCAATAGCAACCTCGTGCCATGTTCTGTACAGCTGCCTTAGTGTTTTGCAGCTATCTTCATGTGTCCACCAAACAGTGGATGACAGTAGAGTTATGAAATCAACTCTTACTTCCTCTTCAGAAGCAAAACTCACTTCCTAAATGCTAGTTTTTGCCTTTTCAGAATATGCAGCTCTAGGGTCATGTCAATGAACTAGGAAAACCAGCCCGAAACAAGGAAGAGATGAAAATTAATATGTCATATTTCTCAAGTACAGAGGAGTTTACACATTTCAAGTGTTCAGAATGAACTCCCATTGCCTTTTCCAGGCGACTCAGCTTCCAGCAAAGCGTCTTTTCCAAAGTGCTCTGTTCCTCAATTTACCAAAAGGGAAGCAATGGGCATGAGGGCTGATGCTGATTTAGTAAGCACAGACTCCTATTGGGCAAGTGGCTTTTCCTGAAGTTGTTTATGCTGAGAGCTGACTGAGAAGCTGAGGTCAGCAAGGGAATATAGTTTATGGTTTGGCCTCAGTGTCGCTGTGCAATTTGTCTTCTTGGTGTTCAGAGGAAACTATCTTCAGTCACAGTTCTTTTCCTCACCTCAGTGCTAAATCTTGTTTTCTATTTTCTTGAACAGGTAAAGATCTTGGATGCTCACTGACAGCCTGAGCCTATCGGGTGATATCTAAGAATAAAGGCAGTGGGTAAGGCCCACTAGGAATTTCTTCCCATATTGACAAATTCTTTACTTCTGGCAGCTTCTCTACAGAACATGCTGGATTCCACTAAAATTGATGGGACTGGTGAAACAGAACTGATGATCAGTGATTTTAATTTGCCAGTGGCACCTCATAAAAATTAACCCCTAGATCTTTGATGCTACATTATAATTATCTAGTCCTAATGATAGCGGAAGAACATGAAAAATTTCTGAAGTTCAGTTGTAAAGTACTTGAACACAAAGTATCTGCAAATAAAACACCTAACAAAGATCTAGAAAGGTGCTGTTACAATAGATCAGTTTCCCAGGCCCTGATTACAGCAATGATAAAATGATTAAAAAAAGCAGTAAAGAGCAACCATAATCATATGTAGATCCCATTTTCCTGTTACTTACCAATTAAAAAAAAAATAATATAACCCAAATAAAGCAAACCCTTTCTAACAAATAAGTTATCAAAGTCTCTGAAAGATGTCAATATCTGTTCAGGCACTGCGGCATATTTCCTATTTCCCTGCAAGTGGTTAAAAGGAACAGTTTCTCATGTTTATAAAATACAGGACTCAGGCAGAAAGTCAACAGGCCTGCTCATGCTTCCGGTGCAATTTCTGCACAGAACTTTCTCTTTGTTTTGATTTATCTCTCCACCCCCCCTTTTTTTTTTTCTTTTAAACAAAAGTAGTCATATCCAACCAACTGGCCAGGATGGAAGGGAAACAGTTCAAAAGGTGTTTTTAAATACTTTTCCATCTCGGCTGGACAACAATTCATAGTATTACTTGCAGCAAGAAGCCTGGGTGAGTACGGACTGCCCTGTGTGCTTCCAGGCACAGCAGGGTGGCAAAGAGTCCTGACTTTGCTTTGCTGAGCTTTTGTCTCAATGGTTTCAGGACTGAAATGTTTGCCACCTTCCTTCTAATTTAAGGTAGTTGACAAAGCTTTGAGTACACACAAATATCACCTCCCATAAGCTTTGTGTAAATAAATGTCTTGGCAGGAGCTCACATTTCTGGATTGCTTCTGCACATAAATATGACTTCATTTTCTTAAAAGCAAAAAGCAGCTAGATGGAAGTAGGAGTTTGGTCATTAACTCTGCCTTTTCCCCTTCTTATCCCCCCAAAGCTGGGTATAAACAGAAAAAGTAATTCAGACACACAGCCAAGAAAATATCTTGAAGGGGCAAACTTTTCCAAAAGGACATGGAGTTCCAGCGCCAAAGGCAGTTCTGTCGTGGGACAGGACAGTGTGTTACAGTGCTCTTCCAGTTACCTGAATGCAGCAAGTGTTACTGTCCTGTGCCCCAGGAATTACAGCTCATCACCCAGAGGGGCAAGGGAGGGCAGAGCCCCCCTCTACAGGCAACAGATAACATTCCTCCATTCCCTCCTCCCTCCCCAAAAAACTCCCTCAGCAATGGTACCAGGTACTGCTCTGGAGTCAAGTGTCTCTCCACTCTCCAACACTACTGTCCACAGACAGCATTGTCTGGTTTCTGAAAATAGGATCTGGTCCTCAAGCAAGGGTTTGTTCCAAAGCCCTGTGAAACAGTGAATGACCTTCAATTGTTTTGGTCTATACTTACTACAGACGACCAACTAGAAATAAAATCCTGAAGACATAGAAAAGCTCTACATCTAGCAAGACTGAAAGCGTAGGAAAGATGATCTAGAATTTTTATCAAGGGGGTTGACTCCTTTCCCACTTTGGTTTTTACAGCTGCCATTGATAGATGCTCCCTGGAGGGTGTCAACTTGGTAGATTCACAGAGCAACAAGAAGCTTTCCCAGTCATGGAAAAACAACTGCTGCTATTGCAGAATGTTGGTGTTGTGCTGTGCAGCCCTTCAGAAGGGCATCAACAGGTTGGAGACATACACAGAGAAGAATCATCCGAAGTCCAACAAAAAGAAAAGCAGGATCCTGCACACAGGGAAGAATAACCCTGGGCACCAGCACAGGCTGGGGGCTGACCTGCTGGAAAGCAGCTCTGCAGACAAGGACCTGGGGCTCCTGGTGAACAACAGGCTGTCCCTTAGCCAGCAGTGTGCCCTTATAGCCAAGAAAGCCAGTGGGATCCTGGGGTGCATTAGGAAGAGCACCACTGTCAGCAGGTTGAGGGAGCTGATCCTGCCCCTCTACTCAGCCCAGGTGGGGCACATCTGGAGTGTGCAATTCTGGGCTCCTTGGAACAAAAGAAAGCTCCTGGAGCGAGTCCAATGGAAGGCAAGAAAGACATTATGGGACTGGAGTATCTCTCTGAGCAAAGGCTGAGGGAGCTGGGCCTGTGCAGTCTTGAGGAGAGACAGCTGAGAGGGGACCTCACCAGTGTCTGTCAGTATCTGCAGGGAGGTGTCAAGATCACGGACCAGACTCTGCTCATTGCTACCCAGCAATAGGACAAGGGCCAGTGAGCAGAAACTGATGTACAGAAAGTTCCACCTGAACATGATAAAGAGCTGCTTTGCTCTGCAGTGACTGAGCACTGGAACACATTGCCCAGAGAGTTGTGGAGTCTCCCTCACTGGAGATATTCCAAAACTGTCTGTCTGGACACAATCCTGCACAATGTGCTCTGGGATGACCCTGCTTGAGCAGGGAGGTTGGAACAGATGACCCACTTTGGTCCCTTCCAACCTCACCCTTTCTTGTGAAATCAAAACCCTTCAACTCCTGAAAGTCATGAATAAAATCCACAGATCACTTGTAAATCAAGGAAACAAATCCAAGGGGCAACCACTTAAAACAAATGGACCAGATCCGCAGTGTGACTTGGATACCACCACGTCAATTTATACCATGTGAGGGATCCATCCTGCATATTTTAAAGCAGTAAATTTTTACTAGATTAGGCTGGCCTTAATCACAAAAATGTTCTCTTTAGGGAATGGCTGTCACTCAAGAGAGAATTAACAGAGCACAGCCATTGTTAGCAGGAGAATGGAGGCCAAATGCTTTCCTGGCCAGCCCCTGTGGAAGGGCTGTGAGGTCAGAAGTGAGGAAGTGTCCTCACTAGCTCTACCAGGACTTCAACAGGTTGCAGAGCTACTTTTCCTCTGGACAGGACTTCATATGCTCCTTCAAAATACATACTTGGCAGACAGAATAAAACTTGGAGAGGAAACAAAAGATTTAGAGAATTGAAAGTCAGACTAGACAGTCTTCACACACTCAGCCAGCAATCTGGAACTAACTTATCTGCTAGGAAAATGCAACTGCTGTCATCAGCAATCCTCATTATACATTTCAACTGACCCAAACCACCACATAATTGCATGCTTCTTCCTCCCTTTCACGAACCAACTAGCAAGCAGGTGTGTTCCCACCTAGCTTTCTTCATGAAAAATAACAGTGAATCCCCAACAGCAATCCCTCCTTTTTCACCAAATCCTCTCTCCAGGATTCTCAGGTCTACGTAATAAACACCTTCAGCAGTGACTTCAGCATTTTTTACCCTCCTCCCTTAAAAACCAAGTAGGATCCAGCAATGTGGTTTGAGGGAGCAAGGCAAACGTGCAAAACAAGTAGAAATATCTTGCCAACTGCAGAGCAGTCTGGATCGAGGCACAAATTCATTGCCTTCATCTGGATTATGCAAAGAATAGATTTGGCCTGGAGACCAAATTGATCCATCTGGATATAAACTGATAGCAGTAATTAGAGTTGGTATGAACTATTGCAACTGCTGGCATCTCTCTTTCCTTGGTTCTTTGCTGCCCAGCAGTCTAGTTCAATTCATCACTGTATTAAATAATGAAGCTTCTATTCTTAGCAATAGTTTATGCTGCTCAAAACATTGTGTTCCAACCCCGTGGCAAACCTGGAAAGAGTCTAGAAATAAGCAATGAAAATGTGAGACAGATTCTTACACACAAAGGCACAAAGGCCTGCATAGTTCAAGGTGAAGACAAATCCCAGGGGACATGGGAGTGCTATACAGATCAGACAATAGCACAGGGAAAGCTGGCAATGTTGCGTACCCATGGGGGAAGCAAGAACAATCAAAGCCTTTACTTATACCACAAGTATTTAGCTGCAGTCAAAAATAAAATTATCTTCCTCTTCTCCAAAACCACGAGTTAGACATACAGATAATAATTTGGATACAAGCAATAGATGTTGCAAAAAATTAGGAAGGGGTGTAAGTTTGGGTACTTTAGACCCTATGAATAAGAACTTGATTTGTAAAGAACATTCTGCCTTTAGCCTGGCTGTACAATTATCATCTACAAATTCTCTTGTTTCCATCTCAAAAAAACTGTGCTTTGGAGAAGGGATGCTCACCTTCTGGTCACTAGCCTGCCTTGTTTAGGACTTCCTGTGCTACACCCCTCATGCTTCATTGGTTAGATGTAGAGGGAAGGTGGGTTCAGAAGTACAATAAAATGAAATCTGCAGTTAGAGCATCTGAAAATTCAGGCACATTCTGATCTGGGGACTGACTGAAGCATATTTTAACCCAACTACTCAGTGAAGCAAGGATGCCTACTGACTTTTATGAAATTCGAATCAAGCCCTTCATGTGACTATCTCAACTAAATTTCCCTTTCATTCAACAGTCCTCTACTTTCCTGCACATTGTATAGTTACTTTTCAGCTCTGAAAACTGCTGCTTATCACTGTCCTCAAGCAGCTTTCAAAACATTATAGATTTCAGCAATTAGAGGTCCTACCTAAGATAAGGCCTGAAAATGATTCTATGCTTTAGCAAGAGCAGAGGCCAAGGACTGTACTATTCTTAGGAAGGTGCACCTACTCAGTTTCATCAGTCTTGATCAAGTACATATTAGGGTCTTCAAAACATTTTCAGCAATTTAGGACAAGTTCATGAGAAATCCATCATCTCCTTATGACTAGTTATGAAAGATACTTTGAAGAGATACTTAGAATTTCTAGCGGGGTTCAACAGTTCTTGCTCATCACCTTGGGACTCCTTTCTCCACTTAGCATAGAAAAGAGCATGCAGATGACATCTGTCCCACTCACATTGCACACACGCTGCAGGAGTAAAACACAGGTGTTTGAAAAGCTTAGCTTATACTCTAAGAGAGCCACATTACCTGATGTGGTTTATTTGGTTTGCAATTTCTTATTGGAGAAAGGATGAGAGGTCCCAAGACCTTATACTTTTTAATATTATACCTGCTAACAGCTGAAATTTGCCACTAAACCCTTAATTTTTTCACTTCCTGCTGACCACTACAGAACATGGAAGGCCATGCATGGGGCTTTGCATACATGATCACATGTGCATGCAATGTATGTGTGTGTGTGTGTGTGTGTGTCCGTGTGACCAATGCCCTCTAGAGGGAATCGATGGCCCAGCAAGACACTGATTCTGAAGCCAAGGGTACTGGGCACCGCTGGCCACAGCTGCTGAGACCAGTCATCACTCATGTTCTCAGCAAAAAACCATACTGAGAAATTAACTTTTTTTTTTTTAATGGAAAAGTGGGTTTGGGTTTAAAAAAAATAAATCTAGGAAGTGCCATGCTTTGGAGGGTGTTTGGCAGAGCTGACTGCATGGTGTACAAGTTTCCTCCCCAAATGCTGTGCTGAATATTGGGGCCAGGGAGGCAGAAAAGGTGAATCAGAAGCTAATTCTCACCTGAGGAGGCCTTTGCAACAAAGAACTGGTTTAAGAGCATCAACTGCCACAAGGTGCTTTCCTACCAGCAGAGCATCTTTAAGGAAGTTGGTTCGTCACTCAAGGCTTTGTCTGCATTTCAGAGAACATGTATCAGCTGGCCACAGATGGGGAAACACCAAGTGACACTTAGGTGAACTCATTTCCTCTACCAATGTTCAGCTAGGACAGGACAGGCACACTTGTAGAAAAGAGGTACATACTTTTGGTATTGCTATCCTTTTGTGTCAGTCCAGTGCACACACACAAGATACCTGTCTCCAGGTATTTCTGAACACTCATAAAAAAGAGGTAGCCTTTAGCTGATTTGACCTTTCTGAAAGCATCCACATAGGGAACTTTCTCTCCAAGTGTAACCTTGAGCTAACCTTTCTATATATGACTTTGATCTATAGACCCTGATATGAACACAGCTTTCATCAGGGAGCTGTCATTTTGGAGGAAGGACCCAATGGAATGACTGTATTTATATCTCAAACACTTTATAAAGCTGTTACATACAGTACAATCTATTCTTTTCCATTACATATGTATAAATAGTGTCCTCCCCATCTAGGGGTCAATTGAGCTTGTGTCTCCAGACTGAGAAGCTCACTCATGCCTATCAATTCTCTAGGCACACAAGTCTCTGCTGTCATACATGCTTTAAATTCTGACACCACAGATCCACCAAGGAGCTTCCAAGGCTCCTTTAGTACTTCAAACAGAGTTGCTTGTCTGAAAATCTGACCTGTAAAACCTCATATGCCAAATACTGTGAAGGCATCCTGAGTTGGGTCTGCTGCAATAAAAAAATAGCTAAGGGGACAATAGGCAGAGCACTGACTGGCTTCTGCTCCTATTTCAGCCAGCAATTTTGTGTCCAAGAGCATATTACAGGATGTGGGAAAGCAGAATTCATCCCTAGGCTTCCTAGTTTAGGGCCAGGGCTTGATTCCAGCTTTCCAGTGTCTGTGCATATACTTGGCATAGTACAGCCTGTGTCCTGCTGCAGTCCCAGCCCTCCTGGTGCTTCAGTGTTTGCTGTCTCTTGGTATCTTTCTTCACATTCTATCAATGGCTGCCCACACAGGATCCCTTTTATGTAGTGCCCACTTTTCTCTCCTGAAGACCAGTATCACCATAAGGGCAGAATCTCTAGTCCTGCAAGCTGAGAGGGATTTGAGAGTCTAATGCACTTAAAAGACCTTTATTATACCAGGTAAGATGAAAGGTCATCTGGCTGGTGAACATCCTGCTCACCACTCACCCCAGCCTTTGGCTGAGACTGACAAAAGCTGTACCACGGAGCAGGTCTCTGATGCTGACTTACAAATGGAGAAACCTTAATGGGCTCCTGAAGCCTTTATCCTCCCCCTCCTGCTCAGTATTTATCTCCTTTCCAATGCTTTGGCAGTCTGGCTTGAAATGCCTTGAGCATTGTATCTCCTTGAGTTTAGACAGACCAACAAGACAGCAATTAGGAAACTCTTTACCAAAAGCCAGCTCACATATTGCTTTTGCCTCATTTTTATCATCTTTCTGTTCTTGTTCAAATTGTTTATCCCTTAAGGATTTAATTTTTTTTATGCTTTCTTTTTTTCTCCCAAGAGTGGGACTTGGTTTGCCAGTGATACTGGACCTTAGCTTCGCATTTAGGAAAGGTAATTTAAAAAAAAAACTAAACCAAAAAACAACCACCCATGAATTTCCTACAGATATCAGTAAAACTTCTAATTCTTAATTTTAGCCATTCCTAAAAAAAAGTACAAGAAATGATCTTTCCAAACATCTGGCCAAGTCGGCTGGCCAGATTTATTTATACATGATCCCAAACTCCTGAAATCATAATAGTTCCAGGAAAAGAGAAAAAAGGAAAAGAAATGTACTTTCTGGGATCTTCGGTTGGTTAAGTCCACATCTATTTCTGCTTGATATCCAAAGCCAATCTGAACTTCCTGATCACCATAATTCCCTGGTTATTAGACTTGTTTATGTAATTTCTAAAAATAGATAATAACTATATTTTTGTTACATTAGAACATGAGTTTTTCTTAAAGACTGGGATGTTAAGGAAAGAAGCCACTAGGGGAAAAGACAGGAAAAAGTTAAGAACATTTCCTTCAGCCAGCTTCTAAAACACACTGTGCATTTCCTCTCCGCATGAGTTGGAGAACAGTTTTGGAAAACTGCTGTTTCTCACAAGCTTTCATCTCATGGCTGGTTTTAGAGACAAGTATTCGCAGCTGCATGAAACAACTGAGAATCTGCTATTTGCAATTATTATGCTTCTCTTGATCTATAAGAATCTGGAGTGCTTGCACATGGCTCCTTTTGTCCTTTCAGTCCCATTCCTGTCTCCAGCCCACTGGCTCTGTGTGGGGCTCCCCATGTCACCCCGGGGGACATCCCCCCCAGACACAAACCTGGCAGGTACCCCCTCCCTACCATTCACTCCTGCAGAAGGGTCCTGAAGACTTTGTAGTTAAGTCAAGTCATTTCTCTCCCTTCAGCTGAATCACTACGTGGGCACTGTCAGCAGCTCAGACTTGACATTTTTAAGATCCATAAGTACCAAAATTGCTTCTCTTTTCCGCTCATTTATCTGCTGGACACAGCAGACTACCTGTGATTATGTTTGCTTTAAGCCTGAGCAAAATCATATATTTCACACACTCTCTCCTACCAAGGTACTCAGTATTTACGAATGTACATGGCAATTTCACCTCCTGAGGATTTTTGAGAACTTTGAAAACATAATTCCACCGCTTCATTCCTGAAGCTGGTACATATTAGAATATCTTTTTGCAAGATGTGCAAGCTCAGATTTGTGAAGTGGTTCAAGGTTATACCTTTCCATGGTGCAGGTGAGAAAAACCCAAAGTCAGAGCGTAGGGCCTCATTTCTGCTGCCTCTGAGCCATAAGGCACATATGAACAGCTCCATTTTTCTCCCTGTCTCTCTCCCAGCAGGGCTCAGTGAAAAATATCTTCTCCTTCCTGGCCTTGTCTTTCTCACATCTGTAGACACCACAAATGATACCTTTGGAAACACAAGTTAATCCTGTTCCAGAAACATGTCCTTTTCCTGATGGCTGTTCACTCGGAGCTGCCTGTGATGTCCCCTGCTGTGTATTATGTGCAGGTGGGAGATTTGTCCATGTCACACATGCAGAACAGGCCCTTGCCATTGCACCAAGAGAAGGCAAGGCATTAAACAGAGTTTACAGTATCTGACTTTGG
The DNA here is from genome assembly GCA_013400415.1 of Scytalopus superciliaris. Lineage (NCBI taxonomy): Eukaryota > Metazoa > Chordata > Aves > Passeriformes > Rhinocryptidae > Scytalopus > Scytalopus superciliaris. Next base: position 634,903 of record VXBX01006198.1, read on the forward strand.
CCCTGCATGAGTGCCAAACACCTGGATTTTGAATGGACAAACCCCAAGGAAGACTCATGTGTTAAACTCAGCTATGCTTCCCATAATAAACATGAACTCAGGTCCCGCAGCAGGTCAGACCAGGTATTCATCTAATAGTAGCAGGTTGCACTAAGATGAATTTGCTCTTTAAACACACATCTCCCAGTAAGAAACTACTCCACATTACACAACACTAAAACAGAACTAACAACCCAGCAGTGTGTCTGAATGCGGCACTTAGAGACAGGGAGGGTAAAAATCTGTCACTACAACTAGGCAAAATTTCCATGCCTCATTTGTCCTGTGGATCACTTTGCTGTATAGCACCAGCCTTCACACTCTTCATGCTATTCCCATCCACCCACCCAGGAGTGCTGAATGCTGTGTGACAGGAGCACAGAACTAGACTCTGAGAAACAGCCTTTTTCCAGTATACAATAGCTGTTTCTCCTCACCTCCGTAATTTAGCCTATCTTCCACCTAAAGGACTTTCAGGACCCTACACAAGTGCACACATGCAAGAGAATAAAGGTATCTGCCATGAAATCTGCAGGCACAGCATTTACCAGGTGGGACATGAACAATCACCAGACAGCACTAGAGACCTTCATTTGTCTTCTAGAGAAGCACCTTCTGAGTGCCAGCAGAGGGGCACGTAGTTATCTAAGTTTGTCAGGTCAGTTTTTAGCACAAGCATTTGTCTCCTCCTCCCCTGTTGAGCGTGCCTCCCCCTCCTGGCACACAGCAGCCTCGAGAGGAAAGTTACTGTGCCCAGGAAGGGCTTGGCACTGCACTAATGTACACTGACAGTGTGTTTTCTTCCCTGGCACCCAGCCATGCACAAATCCCCTCTCTGAGTCACTCCCAGTGAGAAAACCAACACCGGCATTTTGCTCTGTTGAAATGGTAAGGCTGAGAGAGCAAACATAAAAGGAGCTGCCTATCAGAAGGGGTTGGGGATGAGCTGATGTCTGGAAGGGAGGGAATTCCTATAAGTGCACTGATAAGGGGGGAACAGAAAGAGTAGCGAAGGATGCTGGAAAAATACCACTTGGCAGAGCAGATGATGCACACTCCCATCGGTGAACTATAGTGAAGTCAAGCTTCACAGGCTGGACTCTCACTTTCTGCTTTCCCTCTAATTATTTTTATTGCCATAACATTTCTCACAGAAATCAGGGCCAGTTTTGCCCTGCTCTGTACAAATGTGGCAGATGCCATCTTGGCAAGTACCAGGGTTGAAACAGGGACCAGCAGAGCAATAAAAGCAGGATTCTCTGCAGCTTGAGGTGGGAAGCCAGGCCAGCAGCTGGGAACTATAGCAGACCAATATCCTCTGCTGATTGGGCACAGATGTGGACATGTAACCACAGGCCAGGGTGTTACACAAACAAATCATGTGGACAAACTGTGCCGCAAATGCTTACAGCCTAAACAGGCGGCAGAGGAAGAACAGGGCAGGCAGAAGATTGCAGCCAAGGTGAGAAACGAGTCTTCTCTAGTTTTCCTGAGAACGGGATCAGGGCTGGAAGTTAATCTGGATGCCTCCATTACTAGAGAAGGGTCAATCACAAAATCATGCTTTTTCTCACGGACTTCGCATTTGTATATGCAGGATCCAGAAATGCAGAGGAAGGCCAGGTGACATTTTCTCAGTAACTTAGCTCCCCTCAGACCACTTTGCCAGAATTATTGAAATGATCAGTTACCTTACACTGGAATGAAACAGGTAGAGGGGAGTAAGCCAGTCTTGCTTGGCTAAAGGTAACCTCACTTCTGCCTTGGGGGAAAAAAAAGCAGAACAAATGTCAGCAGGGCTCCATTCAAGCACACCAGTGACTAAATCCTCCTGGAAATCTTTAGACACAGGTTTAATACTTGTCTCTGAAGGCAGAAACAGGGCAGCACATACAAGTCATAGGTCACTGTGTGAAGACATTTAATTTTGAGCCACATAGCAATAAAAGGAACATCTTAGGCATGTTTGGGACCATTTACAGAATATTCAGCTGGCAATTTCCTCCCAACCTTTTCTCACAACAGAGGCATAAAAAGCAGATATATAACCATGTAACTGATTACAGTCACTGCATATTTGAAAGCAATCCTATGCTCCAAGCTGCTAAAAGGTATTGAAGGGCAGATTTCTGCTTTTAAAGCCCTCTCTGACAGGGTAGCAATCAAATGCTACAGAGTTCTTGGCCATGTCTGTAAGCCATTTCTCGCAGCCCCTTCTCCAACTTCAATAGTCCCCAAAGTTGCTCAGAGTAGCCCCAGTTGCTTTTTTTATATTTTCCCTCTAGAGATGCCTTGTTTCATTCTACTCCAACAACTGCTGAGCCTACTCTTCTTCATATCACCAATATTTGTCCAATGTTAGATGTGTCAGCACAAGCACACTGACATGCTGCTAAAGGGATGGACAGAAGCACTGATAGAAGGATTGACAAAGGCATTGAGCCATACTCTGGTGGGGAGGCAGGAAGAACACCTGCCTGCAGAATCATCGTGGCCTCCTACAGCACTTGTACCATCAAGGAGTCTCTTGATAAAAAGGGAATCATTGAGGTGTTTGAAGCCATGACTGTACTAAAGCATGACAATGCACTCCTCTTTTTCCCCTTTCACATACTCTAAATCGAAATGTGTGTTACTTTTAAGGTTTAAAATACATTCTGAAAGTTTGGATTTGAACAGATGTAACCATCCAAAGTTACCACATTAGAGACAGAGGAAAAACTACCACAATATTACAGTCTTTCAAGGAGAAAAGGCAGATGAAGTAATCTATTTCCATAATTCTGTTTGTGCTGCAAACCAAACCATATAAAATCCATACACTGAGCTCTGTACAATCTCATACACAATAAACAAGAGAGCCCACAAGACTAAGTATAACTTGGTGGTTTTAGATAGTCCAGTCCACACAGCTCTGAGCAGCAGTAGTCAATGGAATAAGTAAAAATATGAGCAGACATTAAATGACTTCAAACACCCAGGAACAGCATCAGAGACTAAACCTTTATTATGTGGCAGACACCATGAAATGGGATGTATAAATAAAAATAAGTGCAAAGAGAGATTGCACACAAGGCATAAATTCAACAGAGCTCAGCATCTCCCAAGATCAGGCAGGTCTCATACTGGACATTGGTGATAAAACCACAGTACCACTGGTAGCTGTTCCCAAAGCACTCAGTCTCATCCTGTCTCCTGTCAGTGTTTCAGTGCAGAGTCAGTGCAGCACTGACTCACACAGGCCCTCACAACCAGTTTATTAACAGTTGCACCCACAGAATTTCTTTTGGAAGGGGAATGAAGCAGAAAGAATCAGCACCCACCAAATCAGGATTAACCAAAGCTACTCAGTCTATATGAACTGTGTGAGAAGAAAGCATACTTCTGATGCATAGAATGAGGCTTCACAGTATTTCAAGTTATAGTAAGAGCCTTTTATACCCAAGCTATAAAAGAGTCATCAATTGCTCCAAGAAACAGAGTTGAGGTGCAGAAAGATAAAGTTGGAGTTATCTCCAAATCTTATGGCTGAGGACCCTCATGAGCTCTGCACTGTATGGGTGTGTCCTTGGGTTCCACTCATTCCTACAGAATACACAGACCAGCTTAGACTACCCTGTATGATTGCCCTGGGACCAAACCTTTAATTTTAAAGAAACATGGCTTCAGACTTCAGAGCTGTACATGTGCACACATGTAGAGCTGCCCACAAGTGCCTACACCTGTGTGCACACACAGACACAGTGCTCGGGACCAGCCAATGCACCACTGGAGTTGTGGCAGTGCTTCTGCAAAACCCAGGCACGCATGTAGCTGAGACGAAGCAGCAAAGATATGATTTATTTTTTTTCATCACCACCTGAAGATCTAATGCTAAATGCCTCTTTGTGCTCATTTAAAACAAACTGAAGAGACAAGCTACAGCTCCCAGAAAAAAGCACACACTGGTTTAAAGACAGAGCAAGCCCCTCCTCATGCCAACAGCATACCAGGTGCTGGACTGATATCACTACCCTTGAACTTAACCTCACATGAGTCATCTCTGAGATGGTTGAAGCTGACAGGTTGTTTAAAATCACCACCCATGGATTACATTCAAAGGGAACTTTAAAATATTTTCTAATTATTTTTGCTTCCACTCCACCAAACACTGTTAATCAAGAGCTATTTCCAAAACACGCTGTATTGTAGCAGTGCTATACTCCACAGGAGATGCACCAATTGGGTTGGACACCTTCCAGCTCTGACTGTCAGATGACCAAGCTGCTCTCATTCTTAAAATAAGGTGCTCTCTATGGGCAGGGAATTTACATTTTTCCTTTATTCACACAAAAGGCAAAGGGGAGTGCTTGGCTGTGGGGAAGTCAGGCTGCCTGGTTGGATGTCACATTTGGATGACCATTCACTACCAGTGATATAGGTAAGACTTTTCTTTATTTACTCCTTGTTTCCTTTCCTGGGGTGTTATTTCATGTTGCTCAGAAAGACCTGGCCTATACTCTCCTCATGTGGGCGTGACAACACACAAACCCCAACCCTTCCTGTGAGTGCAGTAGAAGAAAATTGGAAGTAATTTTGCGTCTCCAAAATCTTGGGATCCAGCCTTAAGTCTGGCACTGGTTTTTGGGCTTGGCTGGCTCTGTGCCATCCATGGGAGTTTGTTTGCAGAGACTTCACACTGCTCCTGGTTTTCCTCTACTTTGCATTCCTAGTTTATTTTACATCCAAAGCTTTGTATGGGGAAAACACGAATACAACATAGAACAAATAGTGTTTCAAACACAGAGTTACCTGAAAATACCCTAGCAAGTGCAAAAAATCAGAACAAGCTCTAAAGAGGAAAGAAAACTCCAGGAAAAAATATTTCAAATTTGTTTAAAAAGAGATCCTTTTCTCTGTGGAGGGCTTCTAACCTTCAAAATCCTTTTGACAATCCCCCTAATTCAGAATTGGTAAAACAAGAAGTTACCAACGCATCAATGTTTTGAAGCTTCATCCTAAAAAATGCTGGGAAATTTTTGAAAGAAACTTCACCATACATTGGTGGTTTATATTAGAGTGGTTATCAATGTGTAGAGACTGTATATAAATAAATAGATCAAAAGTGTCACTAAAATGTCAGTCAAAATGGCACAAAATTAATTTACTCCAAAATGTTCTAAAAATTAATTAGTTTTAAACCAGTTTATTTTCAAAGCCTCCAAATTGCTTTCACCAAAATCAAGTCTTTAAATCTTCTCAGAAGCTTTGAAAATTTATATTAAGAATTTCAAAAGCCCTAAGTTTTCCTCTTAAAAAAAAAAAAAAAGGCAGTAATGCTTCTGTTAGTTAACTAATCTATCAAGCAGCAGCCCTGAATCTAATGAAAGCAGGCCCAAGACACTACTGTTTTTCAATGTGGATTTTCCCATCGCTGTTTTCCCTCCATGGCCATGCATATTTTCCTGGTCACCAAGGTAGGTACAGAGATACCGAGCTGACCAAAAACAAAAAGACTCACATCTTGATTCTGAAGATCCTGAACTGTTCCTATCTGGAGTGTTTGTTCAGTTTTACAACTATTTTTATTGACTTAAAGAGTGTTTTCACACTGGCTCCCCTCCCAGGCATGTTTAAACAGGCAGCAGTGCACGGTGCCAGAACGCAACAGAAACGTGTTCTATAGACAAGTAAACAAAATACCCAATGGCTTCAGCTACCCACACCACGGAGGGATTTTGAGCAAGTCACTTCAAATTACGTTTCCGTGTCTGGACACAAAGCAAAGTTGGTTTAGAGTTCTTTGGCTGTGTTTTGGGTTGTGTGTTTTCTTTATTGCTTTGGTTTTTAAGCCATTTGCTGGCCCACACTCCCCAAAGATGTGGGCTATTCATTCTGTTCCAGCTTAAAGACTCAAACTGGACTTGATTTCAGTAAGAACTACGTGGTATGTAATGTGGTTATAATAAAGCCTAAAAACACAGCAAGCCATCTCTACCATGCGTGGTCTGTGTGCCCTGTGACTGCAGGCGAGACCAGTCACCAGTACAACTGGCCTAAACAGACTGGTTTTGATGGGTTTTAATTACTGCACTGCTGGCCGGACAGCTGTGTCGCAGCAGAGGAAGTGGGAATTGCGGCCCTGGGGATGTCAGTCAGTCAGTCCAGTCCCACCATAGCCAAGTTAAAAAAAGAAAACTCAGAAAGGAAAACGGCATCTTTTCCTGAGAGCCAAGGTTAGTCCTCACCATAAATCCATTGGCAGTGGCCATGGGCGACACAGCACCTCCTCCGCTGCGGAGCCGGGGGCAGCCTGCAGGAAGCAGCCCGGGGGCAGCTGGCTCCCACTGCCGTGTTTATCCATCCCCAGGACACTCCTGCGGTAATTTTCCTGTTGTGTGACAGCACAGGCAGGAGGGAGGAGGGCGACCCACACGTGGCCCTAACAGAGATCACAGCCTCGTCAGCAAGAGCTGAAAATATCAGCGAGCTGGCACTGCTTCAGAACTACAGCCTCCCCCCCTTTGCCCTTTCATCCACAGGCACCCTCCCTGAGTCATGTATCAGCACATGGGGCTCCCCCATATCCATCTATAAACTCTTCCTGGAAGACTAGCACATCTAGACCTGGGACCACCTATTTCCCCCATCACTGGCATTTCTTGGTTTTGTTGATGTTACAACAATCCTTTCAAAATCTCTTTTCTTAAAAATGGGTTCTGGGTCTTGAAATGATTCTGTCAGAGTCCACCAGCACCCCAGAGAGCACAGAGTACAGCCAGCCCCAGGAACACAACTGTGGCTCTCTTGGAAGTACCCCACAAGCTTCCTCTCCCAGGTCAGTTCTAATAACCCAGAGCAAGAACTGACAGGAGACAGCATCTCACTACCTGCGAGTCAAGCTGATGAACTGGCTCAACCTTATCACATCCATGATTCTGGGCTCCCCAAGCCTGAAGGTCTTGGCTGCTGCTGAATTCACTCTAGAACAGCAATTTCAATCTCAGCTCCATGGTGGAACGTGTTGGCAAGGAAGGAGGTGAAGGTACAACAGTCCCTATCTAGTTGTCCAGCACTGCTACTGGCCATACCACGATAAGCTGCCATGGACACCTCCCTACTGCTTCTGTCAAAATTTTTACTCAGGCACTGCCTGCATTCCATGTCTAAGAAAACAAACCTGCTCCAAACCTGGAGGACCTTCCCCTCCACCCCCTTCATTCTTTTCTCTGTGCTCATGTCCCCATTTTGCTGGAATATTTACTGTTTTGACATCAGCTTGCACCAAGAGCCAGGAGGCATCTGACAGCATTTTGTCAGTGACAGACAGCACAGCTTTCTCATCTGGTCCCTATTTTGTGAAACACAACTCTTTACTTGAAGCAGACCACCACAAGCTCAGCATTTAGAGCTTAAATACCACATTAGATGGGAACATTGGGATCTTCTGCTGTGTAAGATTTTGGCACCTTCTCACGTTTATGGTTCAGAACTGTTGACATGATAAAATAAAACCCCAAACTGAGGCTCAAGATGTTTATTATGCTCAGGAAGAGAATTGTATGGTGTGGGAAATTTCCAACACAAAAAATTATAACCATTATTTTAAGCCATGGCCATGCTGTTCTGGCAGTAGATTTTGTGACATGACAAACATCAAACCCCAGCACCCTGTGCACAGCTGTGACACTGAAGGGACTCGCAGTCAGTGCACTGGATTCAAAGCCCTACAGATTCCAGCGTCACTGGAACTAACACAAGGAGCAAAAGGTGATACAGCACCATGACAGAGCATTTAAGGAGCAGGGCAATCATTAAAGGACAGAGATGACTGGCAAATAAGAAGTCACTGAAGGCCAGCATCTCAGCAGGCTTTCCCTGCACCCTCTCAAGCACCAAAACATGTTACAATTATTTTAAGAGGCATTACTACTTCTAATCGTTAATTTATGGCCAAAACCAACAACATATCTGCCTCCTTCTTTAGGTGTTTGCACTTCATCACTGCACTGACACTTTTCAGATGAACTGGCTTTTGATTGTGCAGCTATTCTAGGACACAGTGTTTGTTGACTAACAGTTGCTGTACATAGCAGTTTATTACTGTAGGGTTGCTCATAAGTACCTGATTTTTTTTAAAAAAAGTAGGCGGATTATATTTTGATGAGAGTTAAAAATATATGAGAGCTTGGAAGTTCAAAATTAGTCACATTAAGAGTGGTTTGAATATGAGCTCCAGGTATTTACTTTAGGGCCCATGGTTATTTCAGTATGGCATTTTTATTCCAGCCCACAAATAGGAGAACAAGGTATTTGGAGCCTAGCTAACCTTCTGTGTCTCTAAATGTCAGCAATGCATTGATATGAAATCCCAAATTTGAGGTCTTTGGTAAATAGTCCCATTTAAGCTCCCCTCCCTAGTCTACAAACTTTTACCCCCACCTGCCTAAAAGTAGAAAACTTCCTCAGGTTTAACAGTGCCACTCACAGCAGCAGAGTTGCATGGTGTTCAAGTTCTGAATCTTGCAAAGACTTTCACTGATGTGTTTTACTTCCACCTGAAAATGACCACAGCTGGGCAAATAGCCAAGTTTTCAGCCCAGTGCAAAACTGAGAAATCCAGGAAATGCCATTTGCATTGACTCAAAGCATGTTATTTAAAAAATATCAATTGTTTAATGGCTTTTTAAAGCCAGAAATATCTCCGACTCCTCCTAATGTTCTCTCTTCAGGTTATTTAACCATATTGAAAGCTTGTTGGATTTTATTTTTTTTTGGCGGGGGGGGGGGGAGAGAATGGGAATAGGTAACAGGAAGGTAAGGCTGTTTGTTCATTCTAAATTTAGAGCAATGCACCACTGAATTTCAAAAATGTCAAGATGTCTTGGCATTTCTGTAATATTTTGTTCTGAAAACACTGAAGCAGAACGTTTAGACTTTTTAAAATAATGACTCCTTTCAGCAGAAACAATTTGTAAACAACAACTTGAAAACTTCAGACACATGGAATGGAAGAATTGAACAGAGACTTTCCTATTCCCTGGAAGACTGCCCACCTTCTGTCCCCCCCACAAACAAACAAACACAAACACCAAACAAAACAAAACCTCAGCACTTAACCATATGACTACATGTTAGACCTTCACAAATTTGAAGTCTAAGGACTTGTAGAATCAAGCTACATGTGAATCCGGTTCATAAACTATTATTAATAGTCCAAGTATCTCATAGTATAGGCATTCCAAGATAATTAATGCATCTATGGCTTCATTTGAGAAAATAAATCCCATCTCAATGAAAGACAAAGCAGTAAGGCCTCTTCTTGTGAGTTTCATGCAATTTAAAACAGGAAACAAATGTCTTGCACACACCCATTTGGAAACCTCTATTTCCATTATGAAAGCAATGTTATTCTGTAGGCAACAAACTCCCCCAAGTTCTTGCCATCATTATCTTTCCTCTTGTAATATTGCAGTCAATGACCAAATCAGCAACTTCCTAACCTCACAGCTCTGCAGTTCTCTATAATAGAAACCTCTGGACTGACATTCTAAACTGACCATACAGATCATCTGGTACATCCAGTTAACATTTTAAGTATAATTAGTGGTCCATATTGCATTTTTGCACTTGCTTACAAGTCCTGATAACTCCCTGTGCAGATTAATTATGTAGCTGCACTGAACGTGCTTTCACTGCTCTCTGCAGAAGGAGTGTTTCACAAAGCTAAGGACATGGTGGAAACGGATGAGTTGTGGAAGCTGCGGGGAAGTCTTCCCACCCTTCCCACCATCCACCTCTAACAAACTAACCTGAGCATCCCTCTGATTTATATCTGCAAGCAGAGCCCACCACTCCACTGCTCCTCAAAATAAGGGGAAGTGATCCCACCTGTGTGTGCAGACCTAAGCATTACACTGACTTTGCTCTAGCTATTTTACTGATTTCACTCCCCAGGAAGCAGGCACAGAAGACATCAACCAGGTCTCCTGCCTACACCTCATAGTCCAGCAAACATGACACCCCCCAGAGCACACAAGCAGCAACATGAGAGCCTGACCACTTGTTCCTACAGAAATAACTACAGCCAAGAAGCAGCTCTAAGCTCCTGCCACACCATCCTGCCAGCACACCTCAACTTTAGCCTTCAAGGTTTCCCTCATCCCTGGCCATTCTGCTGAGGCTGCCAATGAGGGTGACAATTAATGGCATTTGTGATGGGAGGATCCGCAGGGCTGACATACGACCCCTCGGAAACTGGACTGTACCCAACATTTCTATTTCCACAGGCCATTAAACAGCTGTCAGAGTGTTGACCTATAATTCCTCCTATCCCATCCCATGCAAATTCCAAGCTGGTGACAAAACATGGAGGGCTCTAAGTACCCACAGTCACCCAGGCGTCTAGAACAAGGAACCGTCTAATCCACGGTGCCACCTGTGCAATGGCCAAAAGGATTTTGCAGCCAGAGATAAACACACCTCTCCAGTTTCCAGCCAGCTATAGCTTCTTGGGCAGGTGGTCTTCTCTCCTGCTTTATACTGCAAGGAAGGAACTGGTTGTTCTTTGGGAAAGATGTCAGATCGAGCTGCCACTACCTACCAAAAATGGATCGGTCACCTTCAAATCTGGCAGAAATCATCCCTAACAACAGTGTTTAAATGCCTTTAGACCCCTTGAATATCAGCCTGGCCTAAGAAATTCTTTCAGGCTGGAGAATACCATCCTTTCCTTATTGATATTTGTAAATGTAAAGAAAAATAAATCTGTATTTATCTATGATAAATTGCCTTTTAGATCACAGGTTTCAGCAGCAATATTTGTCCAGAAAAATTCCAGTAGGAACTGAAGGTGAAGCATCTTAAGTAACAAAATCTCTTTCTCTCTCATGGATTTTTTTTTTCATTTACTTGCTTACACTAATCCCGCTTTCCTCCTCTCATTGCCATATATTTTTCCTCCCCCTCCTCCCATTCCCACCCTTTACTATGCATACACATGATATGTATGTATTAAGGAGGATTATGATACCATCCAGTATGCAGATAAAGATCAGCTCTCAGAGCACACATTAAGACTGAAGTTGGCACACATAAAAAAAATAATTCACCTCATAACCTCTCCCTCTAAACCACTACTAATTCTGCCCCACTCCCTTTATTTTTGTCTTCTATCTGCTACACACAACAGGTATTCCCCATGTGGGTGGGCACAGCAGTGGCTGAGAGAGAGCTCCTTGTTGAGCTTGGAGATGAAAGCCTGTTACCTGTTTTTTATTTATGTCCTGTAAAATGCAACGTGTGGAGTTACACAAGATACCCTGTAAACAAGGTGAGGGCCAGTTGCTTTATACAGCATGGAAAATTTCCATTTCTTGGAACAGACAGGTCAGCTTGGAAGGAAGTCAGCCCTCAAGGTCTTTCTCCCTCTTTAGGGCTCATCTGAAACACCAGCTAACCCAGAGCACGCTGCCCAGGAGTCAGGACAGCCAAACAAACAGATCAGTGTAAGGCAGGGCCTCAGCTGTGACAACGTGTCCATTTCTTGCCTGGCCAAGCACTCGAAGGGTCCTGTCGTCAAACCCCTATTTCCTCAGCTGCAAGGGTCAGCAGTCTGGAGGTTTCTGCTGGGGAAGCGCAGCTGGGACTGGCAAGCAGCAGTTGTCCCAGGGTTAATATATGCCTGTGTGCCTCCCCTGACAGACTTGGGAAACCAAGGAGAGAAAACCTGAGAACTGTTCCAGAATTAGATCAGATGGCCCCAAGCCATCTTCCCAGCACTGGGTACCCAGAGGACTGCGGGAGAGGCTCAGTTTCATGCTGTTGGACAGGTCCAGCACCAGCAAAGGTGAAGAGAAAAGTTCATTTGCACTTCTGCACCACTTTTCAGCTCACCTCTTGGACCATCTGAGCCTACCCTTTCTGCTTTGTTTCCCCTCCCATACCCAGCAGTGCTCTGACTTTCCTCCCCTCTCAGCTCCCCATACGCAGTTCAGCTCCAAGCTGTCACTCAGAAGGTTGACACTTCTGAAAAATGTCCAGATACTTCAGCTATCTCTATTCTGCCTGGCATAAGGTGAAAATCTGAGTCAGCTGGCTGTGCTCTGTCAGGTTTTTTGCAGCCAGCGTCCTGCCTCTCAAAAACACCCACCTAATTTTGGAAACACCGATCTTAACTTTGGTGCTCCTGAGGAGAAGCAGAAAAACACACTCAGCTTAATCCCAGCTGAAGAAAAGGATCCAGAGAAAGCAAGGTGCCTGAATAGGAAAAAAATACTATCTCCTACTCACAAACATTTTATGTAGTTTTTATGGGAGGAAGATAGGAGACTTTTGCCAAACACATTGTCTGGGCATAATTATTCCTCTCTCCTCCTCCCCCTGCCAAGCTAACCTCCTTCTGAATCAGGCCATAAGGAAGGAATGGAGCCAGACAGGACTTCTACACATTTTGGCTCGACATTCTGCAAGTGTAAGCTGTCAGGCAGCACTGTAGCAGCAGAAACATGTTACTGAATAGTATGGGAATATTAATAAGCAAGAGATGAACATTAACATCTGTCACAAAGCATCCTTCAGAACCACAAAAAGAACAGAAAAGGAAGAAGAGCAGAGAGCAAACTTAACTGCTGTTCAGGGCAGTACTCAGTCATTATAGAAGAAACAAAGTTACCCCAGGCCAAAAGCTGCACCATCACAGTGGTCATTTGAAGTGACTAGTAAGGCTGAGACTTGCAAAATCGGTTTAACTATACTCCCACTGACATCAAGAGTGAGATACAGATAGAGTTCAGTGGAAACTGATATAAAACAACAAGAAGCACTTTTGAAACGTTCACTTTTATGATCTAGACCCAACAGCAACAAAAAACACGGCCACTCCCCCATCCTCAAACCGCAGCTCATCTCATTTCGAGGATCGCCTCTACCTTTGTCATGTCTTATCAGCACTTCTCCAGTTGCACTGAGAGCTTTGCAATGCTGGAGGCTTTGCATGCTCCCAGTCTGTCCCAAGACTTCATTGCCTTAAAATACCATCAAAAAACTCTTCTCCAGCAACATAAACTCATTCCTCCTTTACAGTTTGCCACAAAACACAGTTTGTTTCAAACTTTTTTTTTTTTTCTGCAGGGATTTCAGTATAAAAGTTTTTTTAGTACCTGAAGGCTGCAAAGGCTGGGATCAGTTCACACTAAAACAATGTGCAACAATACTATGGTCTTACATTAATATCCCCTAGAAAGTAACAAAATTCAAACCCAGACATCAAACCACAAAATCTTAGGTATTTATGGATAAGAAAGCTGCTGTGGGGTGCAATAGCAAGAAACAACTTTTAGAGGTCAGAACAGGATCACCACCAACACCCTGATTTCTAGGCAATTAATCTCTTTTACTTACTAGTGACAAATAGTCAGCTATCAGCCATGAGATATCACATGTAGTTGCCTCTTTTCTAGTAAAAAATAATAATGACTAAAAAACCACAGCAAATCCTCAGCATTACTTACCCCTCACAACACAGCCACCTCTCTTTGTTTAGTGGTACATCTGATTTCCAGCCAAGCCTACAAATGAAAAAGGCACAACCTTGAGAGGAGAAACAGAAGCAGGGCCTCTTAGAGCTGCACCTCATCAGGTTAACGAGGCTGCCAAGGTGCCTGCCTCCTGGTTGATTAGGTGTGCTCTGGCCTTTCCCCACAAGTACTGTGAGAATCACAGACACCCATTTCAGTTTTACCTCTTCATCCCCAATTAACTATTTCGTGAGACTTGGTGGTTTACAACTACAGTTGAAACCAGCAGGAGACTGCATGCTATTTGCAGCTTGACTGGGGGGCTTCCAGCAAAAAAGCACTGTGCATTTCTTATCATTGAAACCCTGGCTTTAAATCTGAATCAGCTGTGAACCTTAGTTCAGAGCTAAATCATGATTGTTTGTCTTGTCCTAATTAGTATTATCAGCTGTGTGTTATTGGCATGTTCAACAGGTGCTGTCTTGTCATTAAAAGTGGCTCCTGCTTTGTAGTTTCATCAGGGTAGGCAGGGAACCTTTCATCAAGGTATTATCTAGGAGGAAATTAGGAAGAAACTCAGGTCTATGGTGTAAGCACAGTGCTGGGCATGGAGTGCTATTTAGGTGTCATTTTGATTTCACTGATAAAATCAGTCAATGTCTCTGCACCTTTTCCTCTGGACGATCATCTTCTCGACACTGAACGTAAAACCATTGCCCTCAGTTACTCACCTCTCTGGGGGGTGAGAAGGAACTGTTTGCTTTGTAAACCCGCGTTTTTATGAATTATCTGCTGGCACCCAAGTCAGAAGCCATAAGTCATTCAACACCCTCCAACCGAGAAATTAGATTCTACTGACATCCTTGGGAATGTTCTTGCTGGCTTGAAGCTGTTCTTATTTAGGTATCATTGTAAGTGGGTCCTGTAGCCAGTATTGTTTGGTGGCCAACACTATTGCTATAGCTCTATAAATCTGCAAACACTCTGCAGAAGGAGTGTAGTGCCAAAAAAATGCTAAGTTCTCTACTCTGCTTCCAGTTTGGGAACACATGTTGGAGCAATACAGCTAGACAGATGTGGCATCCTGAACACCTGATAAAGCCACTCAGTAACTGGAGAGGGACTTTGGCAAGTCTCTCAACTGAAATGATTTTTTTTCTGCTCAAATGTTACAGCAAATGAGTGAAAAATAAACAGGAGATGTTGCATATTAGTATTTCTAGAATGTATACCCAGAAGACGTATAGTTGGCAGTCACTGGAGGCGTCTGTGTCTTCTCAGCCTTCCATTCCTCCCCTGACAAATCAGCTACCAGGCTTACTTTCCTTTGTAGCATGGAGAGGGTAGCAGCATGCTGGGGGATTGCTTACTGCAGGAAAAACAGCCCCTTTGCTGAGAAAAATGAAAAGAACATCAATCCAAGTTGATGGGGCCAAAGGGGACTTTGTAGTGCTGCAAAACCCACCTTCCCATCTGTGCAACAACCGCAGGGGAGAGCTGGGAACCTCGGGGATGCTCTCTCTTGGCACTCTCCCAGGTTCTCAGCTGGCTGCTCTGCTCCTGCTTGGTGTGAATGAGAGAAACTCTGGCTTCAGATGCTATCCTGCCTCTTTCCAAAACCCTGCAGTCTGGCAGGAAGGGAGGTGCTTTAGCAAGGGGAACTCAAATTTATTCAGTGCAATACAGCCTGCTGCAGAGGACAGCTCTTGTAGAGCAGGTGGCAGCATCACAGAGACAGCAATACCTACAATAGCTCTGCAGCAATAATTAGCATTGTGCCAAAACCCATAACATGGCACCTCCAAGGCCTGTCTGCTCCACTAACCAGCACTGCCACCCCCAGCAGCTGCATCCACATTCTACCACCAGCTGCAGTCCAGCTCCAGTATCATTACCAGGTGAGCAAATTTGTGCCTGTCTAACCAGTGACCATTCCATTTCTCCAGCACGCCATCTGCCAGGCAGGACAGCATTCCTCCCAGGTCAGGTATTACAGGACAGTGGCAGTCCTGTCTGTGAAGCTACTACCTACTTGAGAAAACGGAAAGGGAAGAGGATGGAGGGTTGCCAGAATTATATTGACACCAACTCCCTGTGTTATGTGCTGTAGCCATGGGATTTTGCCCTTCAGCTGGCTCTTAAATGACTGCTCAGCTGGAGTGGGCTACTGTCTGGCCTTGCAGCTCACAGCACAGGAGGGAATCTCAAGAAAGCGGCTGTTCCACTGCTGAGATGGGGACAGTGGGTTGTTATTATTTATATTGTGGTGCTGCCTAATATGTTCTGGGTGCTTTCCACAGACAGAGAGAAACATGGGCCCTGCCCTGGAGAGACATGTATAATTGAAAGAGCAGTCAGTGCATTATCCAAGCTGTGGCTCTCTGAACAAGCCATCCCTCCAATTCAGAGTATTGTTTGAGGCTGAAGGGAGTGCTGGGGAACATGCAGACCACCCCAACTACTGCCATGGACTGGGATTTATTTAATCTTCCTAGAGAAATGGCTGGAAGCTTAGAAGAGATTCCACAGTGTCCCCTGATAGTTTGTTCCAATTGCTGTAACTCTTCTTGGAATGATGAGGTTTTTTCCTAATATTTATACTAAATGTTCCCTGCTGCAGCCTCAAGCCATAACAGCATTTTCTGTCATTTTACTAATGAGAGTATTTGATGTGTGCTCTTCCTCAGAACATCCCTTAATATATCTCTGCACAGCCAGCCTGTCTCCTCCATGGTACAAACCAGCCCAGGGTTCCCAGCATTTCCTCAGAGGCCACAGCACTTTCAGGGGTCAGTGTGCAGCTCCAGTCCACTTGCCTGTCTTCATCTCAGCTGGTACAGATGAACACTAAACACAGACTCTTTCTCTGTCTTTCTTAATAGGTACCGCATGGCCAGTGCTCTCAGTGCCTCCAGCACCGAGGCCCTCTGAGCTCTTTGCACCATCGTTTGGGAGCCTTCACAACCATTGACACAATGAGGGACTCTTGAGTTGTAATTGAACTCTTTTGTTCCTGATGCAGAGAGAGAACTGGGGGTTCACAAGGTGTTTCAGAAAAACAGCAGTGAAACTCAGACTGTGTGGACCTTTCGGCAACACTTCCCTCCGTTCTGCTGCACAGCTTTCTATGCATAAGGATGAAGAAACACAGGGACCTGCTCACACAGTCCTGGAAAATCAAACTTTTGGACAAAGCCAAATCTGAAATGCTATGGTCTCAGCCATGAAAACTAAATTAATTATTTACTGCAAGTTTTGCTGCGCAAAACTTTTCAGAATCATTTTCTGAAGCCCCAGAAAGGAATTCAGTTTCTGGGAGCATCTTGTAACTCTGCAAGGGTTTTTATTGGTGTCTGGGCACGCAGAATTCTAATCCCCTCTGAAAATGTTGGTCATCTTAGCAAACAGCTGGTTAAAGTGCACAGCAGCAGCTTGGGTTTCTGGTCTGGATACAGCTACATGTCTGTGATTTTACCAAGAGAAGTCATGAACAGCAAAGACTAGATAGATGAAACCAAGGCTGCACTTGTTGCACTTGCTTTGTGACTTGGGATTTATCTTGGTAGACATAAATCAGTGAGAAGAGAAAGAAAGAGAGAGAGAAAGAAAGAGAGAAGCCTTTGCCAGCCATTGTGCCCATCACCATTTGCAAATCTGAGTGTTTGCACTGTGCAATATTGCACAAAAAACCCTCAACCTCAGGACATAATGCCAAATTGCTGGTTGACCTGAAAGAGACTGGAAGCCTTTAAGGGCAGATATCAAGCTACTTTGTGACCAACCACAATTATAACCATGGCCATTATGATGACGCTGATCAAAGGACAAATGGAAGAGGCAACTCTGGGCACTCACAGAATATCCACTCTGAGGGCAGGGAGATAAGGAGCTGCACTGCCCATGGAGCCTTGCAGGGACCATACGTGCTGCAACATGGCAGGAGTCCCAAAACGCCAAGGCAAATCAGAGAGGTTGTGCAGTCAACACAGCCAGCCTTCCACTTTGGAACAGGAAAGGATGCTGGAGTTTGGGTAGCCCCAGGACCAAGAGGTTGCAGCTGCCTCACTGATTTTGCTCTGGGTTAAAGCTGACAGCTGCAAAAACATTGCATGAACTTGCTGTTCTTTGCAGGGTTTGTCACTCAAAGCCGGCATTGGCTGGACGTGGAGGAAATCACAGACTCACTGTTTCAAGCACGGGGAGCAAAATGAAAAGCCATAGCTAGGACAGCTGCTTCCTTCAGACTCCCTGACCCCTTGGGTGGAGACCAAAGCAAGTTGCTTCCCTTGTTGTAGGGAGAAGGAGCTCCTGGGGGACCTCATCTGAAGTTGGTGAAAATCTGAAAAATCGTAAAAGTGAGGTTTCAGCAATAGTTTTTGTTCTGCACAAGAATGGAATGAGATGTGTAAATCTTCCCTGGAAAATGAGTTTATCCTTTGCTGAGAAGAGACCCTATCCCAGGTGAGTGCCTTCACAGCTGGGCAGAGACCCAGGATGCTGGAGCTTTTCCAAATTAGGTTGTAGCACTTTCAGTTTCTTGAGAGGATTGTGTCCCAGTGGTCCAAAGCAGGGAATGCCACTCCACTGTGGTGTCCGATGCTGGGGGCTCTTCTCTCCTCCTCTCCAGCTTGCAAAGGAGAAATGAGAAACTTTCCCAACAGCATGCTAGCTGAAACTCCCGTGGGAGAGATGGTGGAGGAACACTGACAAATATTTAATGTATGACTAGGGAGAGATGGAAAATGAGCACCAAGACATTCTGCTGGGAGCATATTTGGAAAGAACATTGGGTATCTCAGGTATTTTCAGATCAAATGAGAAAGCAAGGTTTAACTGTTTCCTTATGTTGGGTGACCCCTCACTGAAGGCGGCAGGCTCAGATGTGAGCCTTCAGTTCACTAAAATCCTTATTCAGCTGATTAGATCTTTAGTGGGTTATTTGAGAACATGCAAACAAGTTGAAATAGGATGGGAATGAAACCCAGATTCTCTGTGTCCCAGGGTTCTATTTACCAGATCGTCATTCCTTGCAGACACATTGCATGTGACTCATATCTACACTGTCAGAAGTGAACCAACACACCCCAGTAAACGGAGGAATGTTTCCAGACCTGCTGTGACCTAAAGTTCCTCAGGATTTCAGACTCCCAAGGGGGGAAAGGAAGGCAAGAACAGACAATATGTGCGACTGTGCAGGAACACTCCTTATCCATCACAGAAAATCCTTTCATAAAATAATCAAATACTGTCTCAGAAACAGATGATTTACTCCTACTGAATAGTCACTCCAGAACTGCACTTTTGTGTCAGAAGTCTGACAACTTCTCTAATTCCTGAAATAAACAGATATTTTCAGTAGAATATAATGATACTCTTGACCAGTTCATGCCATTCCAATCCTGTGCCGAAGTTGTTCTTCAGCTTAATCAGGTTTTAACACCCATGTTCTGTGTGCCAGAACAACTGCATCCCCTCTTGGCCTCATCTTCTTAGGCAACTGGTAACTTTCCTTTGTCCTTTTTTAATATTATCCTCTGTCATCTTCCCTCTAGCCAGCTCCTTTCCCAATTTTTTTTCCAATTTTATGGTAATCTCAAATTTCTCGAACTTTGTTAAAAATTCCCCATCATGACCTTATACCTTTATTGTTTCACTGAAATCTAGACAGATGTGATCTATCACATCTCCTTTGTCTAGTTATCTTATCAAAGAAAGTCATGAAGTTAGTCAGATGTGATTTATCCTTCATAAACACTTGTAATTTATCCTGTTTTCCCATTTCTTCCTTGTCCTTAGTTATTGTTTCTTTCAGTAATGGTTCTGATAGGCGTGTATATTACAGTGGTCAGAGTAATCGGTTTATGATTTTCCAGACAGCTTCCTCCTTCCATCTTAGGTATAGGTACTACATTTACTATTCTCTAATCATATAGAACTACCTTTAACTTGATGGATTAATTAAAATGTTTTATAATACATATGCAAATTCATGTGCCATGTCTCTCAAATTTTGAGAGTGAAGATGATTTGGTTCCCCAGCACAGGCCAGTTAAGCACTTTCTCTTTTCTTTCCCATTGGCCACCCTGCATTTTTTACACGTTCAGTGTCTTTAAAGGTACCTGTTACAAGTTTGAGTCAGTCTCCCTAAAGAAAAACAAAAATATTGGGTACACACACCATTTTCTGCATCAGATCATTTTTACTGTGTCTGCAAATTTGACCTGCCTCTCCTTCTCCTCCCTTGTATTTTCCTCCTCCTCTCTGCCTTTAAAATAAGAAGGGCTAAAACCATCCTGGATCTCCAACAAACTTCCTTTGCTGTCTATTGGCTAATATGTGCTTTGGTCACCTGACACAACTTGTACCAAGTGATAGAATAATTCCTAGAGGAAGCAGGAGGAACTGATTCTGATTATCCACGCTGAAAGGAAAGAAATATTCTGACTGCTGGCAGTGCCTCCCCTGAACACTTCTGGACTGTCCATAGGCAGTTCATTTTTAGCTCTGTAAGTTGGAACTAGGGTTATATTAGATAACTATTTAATTTCACCTATATGTGTAGTAACATCCACAAAGGGTCCTGAAGTGAGAGGTGTAATTCATACAGATAAGCTCAATCTCCCTGTTTCAATTCCAGCTACAGGATCTTTGAGAACACCCTGTCCCTTTCCCTACTTAGAAACCTTATTAGTAAGTGGCCTTCACTCAGTTCAGATGGGTTTGTTGCCAGATGTCTCCACAGGCAAGATTGCTTGCTAACCCTCATTCTAATAATAAATATGAACACTGCTTTCACAATACCTTTCCACATGGGAATTCAAAGTGTTTTAAGTATGCTGAGCATTTTAACAGCAATGAAGAACAAATTTTGTAAAATATGGTTTAACCTTGTAAAAGCAGATGAAAATTAACACTGGGAAGAGTATAAATATAATGGGATAGTTTTGCCTTTTCAATGGATGATGACCTACATAAGATCTTTGGACAAACCTCACCTCTAACAGCTTTTTTCAAGCTCATGGTTGTGCTGCAGAGATCCCCTTCAGCTGATAAAAGATGATTTCGGGAGAGCAGTTTGTATAAATGGGCTCTATGCAAAGGTTTTAAAGTACAGTGAATCCATTAAATTGGGTTTGCTCCCAATGTATGCCCAAGAGCTTCAGGGAAGAGAAATACAAGGAATCATCCTGTATAAGTCTTCTTGCTCTCTACCAGGCTTTTTCCGAGGTAATGATCCTGTCAGCAGTGCTGCCCTGCTGTTGTAGTGATCTGGCTCTGAATTCATCTGCTCTCAACATTCTCCAGTAGTGAAGGCGTGGCTTCTTCCAATTTTCCTTATCCTAAAGAAAATGTGGTGTGTGCCTAGTATATCCTGGCGGAGGAAAGACTTGTTTTTCCAGCAAGGTGTGATGGTTCAAGTTAACCAGACAATTTCCCACTGCTGGAGGACAATGTGTAAATGAGGAGCAATCATATATCTACACCCATTGTATGAAAAGCTTTTCACAGGGATCCAACACTTTGGAAACACTGCAAATTATTTTTTGGGCACCACAGCACTAGGTATCAGTGAACTGATACCTCTCCTGCAGAAGGGAAGAAGTTTGTAGCCCTAACCCATGCTGTAAGCTGTAGGACTCCCAAATCTGCTTTGTCTCCTGGACCATGCAAGCTCTGGGAGCCCTAGTTCAGCATCACAGAGGTGCTTGGGATCTGCAGACCCTCAGTATCTACCTGGCTTTCTGCCAGTCAGAGTAGCAACCAGGCACAGATCCAGGGGAATTTAGCCTGTATTTCAGAGGGAATTTATTCATTTAGATGAAACAGAGGTTGTTTGTTTTCAGTTAATCATTGCTTTCTGATGAAGGAAACATCTTGTCAGAGAACTGCCAACAAACTCTACCCATGATTCACTTTCTAGATTTCAGCAGAGAAGCTCAGAGTCAGCTCAATGCCCTCTCCCACCTCTGCTCACAAAGCTCTTTAGCAGCCTTTGCCTCTCAGAAGGCCCCCTCGGGGCACACTGACCTTGCTGCAATTCAGTGAAAGTGGAGAACACAGAACCCATGGGGAGGAGGCATGCTTTGAAATTTGGTCGTGGTTTAGCCTCTCTAGTTCATTCCTTCACTTTTTATTCTTCAACATTTATTACAAAGCCCCAAAACATCATTTTCTCCTGTCTCCCTCCAGAAGAACACTGGCATGGCTGGTCTACTCTTTTCTGAGATAGCAAATTGGCTGGAGACCTCAAAAGTCAGGAAGTGTAGGCAGCTGCCAGAATTTTGTCACAAGTTCCTAAAATCTGGTTTTCATGCAGCTCCAGAAACCAGACCAATGTGATAAAGAAAAATTTTCACTTTCTTTTACTTTTGATCCCACATGATAGTAGAAAAAAAAAAAAAGTGATAATTGAATGACAAAATTTAAAAAGAGAGAATTCCAGGTCCCAAGCCTGTTCATCTAAAGAAGTAGGACTTGGAAAGGTCTCAAAGACAGAAACTTCTTATGGTTTGTGCATATAAGAAGATGCTGAGGGATAGGACACTGTCAGTTCTCTCTGAGGTGAAGATGTGGTAGGATTTAAACCACATTAGATGTGAAAGAATCCACTTTGACACTCAAACACAGGTGCAAATCCACGAGGCTCCATTAGTTCTTGTGCTTATGGAAACACTTGTTTTCCATGTTATTATTTTGAACTCAGTTTTCCCATATCAAGGAAAGCAAATTTTCAATGTTTTAAACAGTCAGCAGTACAGATGATGATAGCTTGCTTTTTTTTCCCCACAAGGTAGATTGCAGTATTCTTTAATAGGAAAATATTTTTGTTCAGTGCAACAGAGATGCTTAACAAAGGGAGATGTTAATACAGTTAGAAAATATAAACTGAATATAACTTGCTTCCTCTCCTGGGGGTCATGGTTTTCTCTGCCTATAGGTTCTCTAGCTGTTCTCAGTCTTTCACAAAATATAAGGTAGGGAGGGCATGAGTTGCTAGTACATACTTTAAAAAAAAAGTACTCTGGCTTCTTTTGAGTCCATAAAGAAGAAAAAGAAAAAGGTGTCTGGACTGGTTTTGCTTTAACACCATCCTACGGAGAATCACACCAGCCCTGTCAGTGCAAACTCCTTGCTTTACACTAGGCAAATATTTGGTGATGTGTGTTTTGCCCTTTGAGTGTGGGAAAAAAAGTGCTAGTGCTTTCCATTTCTTGCATTAATCCTCTCAGCCTGCAGTTATCATTCTCATTCAAATAAAATGATAACAAACTCAGCCATCTGGTTAAAAAGCCCAGGCTGGTCATAAATCCACTGGATCCCTTAGATTTAAAAAAGAGGAAAATGCTTTGAAGTAAAGAGGCTCTTATGCAATGCCAGTCCCCTCCCTGGGACTGCTGAAACCTTTAATCACCTAAGCAGGCAGAGATGCACCAAGGCCGGGGAAACTGGTGTCAATATTATTCCTCTTACATAATATCCTGCTTTATTTGCTGATTGAATGGGATTTTTTTTTTAATTTTTTTTTTTTAACTGAACTTGTCCCTCAGATGCCAAAAAAGCTTAGTGGTGAGTTGCAACCTCCCCAGAAGAAAAGCAAACCTCCTGCACAAGCAAAAACAAAACACCATCACAGATTGAGATTTGCTACCTAAACCCAAACAATCATTAACAACGAATAATCCAGCAAAGAAAGTACAGCAAACCATGGGCACCTCCCTGACACAAAATTAGCCTGGCAGGACAGAAAGACTGAACTCCTCCTCTCCCACAAACCTAAATCACCCACTACATATTTTCTTTACCCTCCTGCAGGGAAAATGTTTTATTGATAAGGCCTCTCCTAGGCTTGTGATTACCCCCTAGGGCTGAGTTAGATTTGAAGCTGGTCAGCTTGACATCATGTCTAGACAGTCCCTTTCTTTGGCAAACACTCAGTGCACCTGAGAACAGACCGGTGAGTCCAATAACGTGCAAAATGGGGCAGGAGGAACCTTTAGGGGCATGTTGGATGCACTGAGGGGACTGCATAGAGACACTTGTGTGTACCACAAGAAGTCCTCTTACATGGGTGCATGCACAGTTCTGCCCTCTCCTATTCAGGTACCCAGCTTTGCACAGCCTGGAATAATTAAAGCACTATTCATGTTTCCTGCAAGCAGACATGCAATCACAACCGTGCACACAACAACAAAGCTGCCCTTGATGCATTCCCATACTGATAGTGCCAGTGGGGCAGCTCCTTCCCTCTCCCTGCAGTGGTGACTTGGCAGGTGTGACACATTGTGCCAGTGCATGATGATCCCACATGGCACCTTCATCTCCCTGCCCTCTGCCTGTTGCACAGGTGTCTGAACTACTAGGGAAACCCTTCTGGAGTTAATAACCTGATAGTTTAAGAAAAACAAAAATCAGAACCAGCTTTCCTTAAAACACATCAGCTCTGGACTAGCTTCCCAAAGCTGGAAGGGGAAGGCACTATATCTGCCTTCCAGTGAAGGCTCCAGTCCCTTATACATCAGGTCCCTGGGCTCTGTGATACACACATGCAGGGGCTCTCTCACAGTACGTGTTCATGTGGTAACACCACATATTTGCACATGAAAACAGCCCTACATTCCTTGCCCTGCCTTCCTCCAGGGTCAGCTGCCCACAAGCATCAGTGCTTGGTCCATCTGCCCAGCACACAGGTCTCTCTTCAGTCTCTGTTCACTGGTACTCATGGGCAAAAGGAAAAGGTAGAGATCTTGAGATTCCCCCAGGACAGCCAGGTACTACAATTGCCCTTGCATCTTTTAGGCTCACATAATAAAGGTGCTGCCTGCAGATCAAGCCCATGCCAACTGAGTTGTCTGGGCCAACCAACACCCACAGGGCCCAATCCCTTTTATGCTCTTCCTCTTTGAACTGGGTAGAAATCATCTCTATGAAAACCTCTGATATTTTTAGGTGAGCTGAGCTGCCTGAACGGCTCATGGCTGGTTCCCTGCTTGCTCCTTGGGAACAGGGCATGTAGAAGGCAGGGAGGAAAAGGCATGGTCACACCATGGTGTTTTGCAGTCATCCTTAGCTGTCTGGGTACCACAGAGAGCCTGTAGGCAATTTACTCCAGAAATAATATAGACCTGAAAAAACTTTACATACAGAAACAGTTCAAAGGTTGCTCAGAGCCATCTTTGCTAAGAAGTGGGACCGAAGACCTTAAAACAGCTCCCCCCTGGTTCTGGTTAGCAGCTGGCTGACTCAGCTGAACATCCATCTCACAGCAAAACGCGATAATTGTCTTGCTCTGTGCTCCCCAAACCTGCCAGCTGTAGCCAATGCCCACTGTTAGCAAATCCGACCCTCATTATCTGCTCTCCATCCTCATCTTTCCAAGGCGCCGAGCACTGGAGTGTGCAATTAAACACCCACCATCAAGTTGCTTCTAGGCCAATTTGTCATCGCCAGCATTTGTTTGGGAATGTTTGTTGGGAAGCACATGGTGGCAGGGTCAGTGGATGTTGCTGAGGTTTTTCTTCTTGCGCCTGGGGGCCAGAGAGCTTTGTGCGCTTCTCAGTATGTTAAACTCAATTAAAAAAAATAAAAAAAAAGAACAACATCAGGATAACTTAAAGCAGATGTGAACAAAAGCCTGAGACCCTTTTGAGCACAAACATGGCCATTTCATTGCAATTCCAAAAGCCTTTGCTGGCAAGCCTCCCCTCCATGTCCTACATTCTTTCATTCCAAGGAAGACAAACAATTCAGACTTGAGCAGCAAGGCACGTTTTTCAAATAAACAGGTTCCCTCAAACAATTTTTCCTTTGTGTCACCCCAATACATGCATTCCTCTCTTAAAGGATCTTTTGGGATGATCTAAATGACTGTTTGTGTCACACCTTTCATTTAAGGGGTTCAAAGCACCACACTCAGCCCAAGTGAACCTCTCACATGGAAGTGTTTTCACCTTCATATCCCAACACAGGATCTTCATGACCTGAAGTTACAGAGAAAATCTCTGGCACTTGTGGAGGCTAAAACCAGAAATTCTGCAGAGTCTTGTACTGTTGGAAGAAGAACATCCCTGGAATATGAAGGGGACTACCTGCTGGTGACTGGGGATCAATCCCCTGAAGAGCAAGTTGCATGGTTGTTTCTGCTCATCACCACCAGGTCTCTGATTTTTAAGGACACATAAACCCTACTTTACCTTATAGGTCCTTCAATGGCTCAACCAGAGGAAGATTTTTGTAAACAAGTGAATTACCTGATTCACTTGTTACCTGAATTTCATCTCTGTCATTTCTCCCTGTGTTCCTCAGACCAGCAGCTGCCTTGTTCAAAGTCACTCATTCCTTCCTTCTAATGTCTAAGTTTCATGCTCACTTTGCCATATACTTTGGAGTCTGACTGTGACTTCTCTGAATAATTCCTGGACTCTACTCCAGCCTGTTCATGAGTTCTCATTAGCTCCACATTGGTCCACCTGTCTCTTGATGGCAAAAACCAAGGCCAAGTCTGGGAGGATTTTAGTATTTAGTTTTGGTTCATTTTATGTTTTTCACATTCTCCTCTGTGAGAAAGAACAGAGATTGTCTCTGGAGAACATCAGGAGATGGGTGGAGACAATTCCAAAACCTATACCTGGGATCCTGTATCTCCCAGACCTTTCCCATAAGAACCAAGGAAGACTCAGCTCCTGCCTTCTACCCATGGAGAGCAGAGAGCCAGCACTGGCAATCTCCATTTCAAACCAAGAATGCTTGAAGATATCCTGAGCTGGCCTGTGTGGGCAATTTAAAGGTTTTCTTATGCCTTCCAGTCAAATGGCATTGACACTATTAAAATTGGTTGTAAATAATACATAGTAAATGTAATAAATATAATAGCAGAGAGTAAATAATAAATAGCAGATAATAAAATAGATTGTTTCACACAAAATAAATAAAGAGGGATTTAAAAAAAGAGAAGGAATGCCTTCTGCAATGTGAGGACAGAGGAATGGCTTGAGAAGAAACAAGAGGTCGGTCCCCAGGTGAATAGTTTCCACTCATATCATTTTCCCCACACTACAACAGCTTCATCCCAGGTTTGTGTGAGACACAGGTACAGATGTGATGACTGATGTAATTGGAACCCAGTGACTCCAGTGGTAGGGGGTGAAGCAAGAGAGGTGAGATGGCCTTCACAGACCAGCCCTTACAGGAGGTGCATTGTTGCATCCTGTCCCTCCTAACAGGATTTTCATATTCCTCATGAGCTTAACATGGGAAAATATGTACAAAAATAAATCGATCGTTCCAAATCATGATGATGAAAAATCTTTAAATCTCCCAAATCCCTCTAAATCCCTTTACAGGGTTCTGTATTTCTCACAGTAAGTTCCTTCGGTTAATTCTGCCACTGAGTTAAGGTACCCAGAGGAGAAATAAAAAAGCCGTGCTTGAAAAACATTTTTCTTTGACTGCTGTACTTCACAGGACCTGAAAAACCAAGGGACAAGTACCCCATATCAAGTACAGCTGCATAAACTTCCTGAGCACAAGAAATTAATCATAATAAAAGGCTTTTAAATTTTTTTTAATACACTTAGGTACCAAAGATAAAAGGGTTATTTCCCAGAATCGTTCCTGTTTGGCACAGTTCCTGATTGCTTAGATGAAGAACTTTTATTATTGAGCTTTTCATAACCTCTAGCCTCAAAATCTGGGGAATGCCTTACATGGAAAATACAGAACACTAAAATTGCAAACGTTCCTGGCTTTTGCATTCCCTCACACCAATATTCCTTCCTGCTCTTCAGCAACTCACCCCAGGGCCATGCAGGCAGCAATGTCTGAAGGCTTCTCTTGGCTTGTAGGAATGATTCTGAAAGTTGGATGGGACTGAACCAAGAGAAGTAAATCACTATATAAGCTTACCCATATTTGCCTCTACTTGCATAAGATGGTAAATTGTGTGCTTAAGGGTTTCAGGTTTTCCAGTATTGATTGATGTTTCAGAAACTGCTGCTTTCAGTGCTCAAAAGCTGTTTGTTGCCAATATTGACTATGTGTTCTCTATATGGGTCTCCAACACAAAACTGTAGCTCCATTGTGCTGTATGAATGGAGAGGAAATAAGAACTTGGTACTTGTTGTCTGGAGCAAGCTCTACAAATTGACTTGGGAATGACATCCTGAACCTGAGCAGAGCAGTGTCCACTCACCATTCAGGCTCCAGCTGAAGCTGGAGCACAGGAGGTAGGAGGAGGCAGGGGAGAACTGCCCTCCTGCTGCCAAAACACAGCATGAACACAAACACTGCAGTCACTTTACACCTTTGTTCAACATGAATCTTCAAGCAACAGGGAAATGAAACTAAACTGAGAATCAGGCAGAAGGGAGTCCTACCCTGTTGTGGCTGGGGTGCGGGGACAGGGAATGGGCAGCACAGCTGGGACCTCGGCAGATGACGCTGGAGCGCACATCGCAGCAGCTGGTCCTGAGGCAGGAAGGTCAGGGCAAGCCGCCTCCATCCCCATCTGCCAGAGCTGTGTCCAGGCCCAAGCTGTCATTCATTGCATTAGTATTATTTCATCACATACAAACACTGCTTCTAACTCCAAGCTCATCCTGTAGGCTATATACAGGCAGAAAATAAATTTTAGGGACACATTTGATCTGTAATGGCCTTTAACATCAAAAACAAACATAAAGCTACTAAGTACAAGAGGGGAACCTGATATCTGAGGATGGAGAAAGACTTGCAGCTCATTTCCACAGGACATTCACTCAGAAGAAGAGTCCCTTTGAAATTATCATGCAAATCTGGAGGCTTTTCAGCAATTTCAGCTAAATCCATCAGGCTTTTGCACACAGAGAGGTTAAGTTGGTTTCAAGTAGTATGGATTAAAAGCAGAACAGTTATTCCTGACATTCCCTCTGTGATCACTTCTATTTTGAAATAAAAATTCCCAACTGAACCAACACAACTCATTCCTAACTTGCTGTAAGTACATGAAGAGTCAGTCAGTCTTTTCCAGCTGACAGTGTTCTTAGATACAATTGGTTGGGAACAGTCAAACCATTCGTAGGTCAGAGAAAACACCTGAAATATGGGATATTTACTAGATCAGACTCAGATATTAATTATATCACGGAAAAGTTCAAGATAACTGTTTCCTTCCATGAGCCAATTTTTGATCTAACCCAGTGGAAGTACAATAAGAACTTGACCACTGACTTTAGAGGAAGTTTTCCCAAGAACTGGGGAAAAAAGCATTATTAGACCTTCAGCAACTGTTCCAAGTAAGTTTTAGAGGAGAGAAACCATTGAAGATCTTGAGTTGCTTGTAATTTACTTTTTAGCTAGAATTTTGTTTGATCTGTTATAACCAGCAATGAAATGCAAACAGTGAGAAATCCAAACACTTTACCAGTCAGGAGACTAAGAGTGCAGAGATACCTTGGCCCATGAAGAGTGGCTGAAGGGAGTGTTGGAGCACAGCTGAGAACGGCCAAAGCTGCAGAAATCAACAATCTACCTGTGAGTTCAGGGGACACTCAAGGGACTTCAAATGGAAATATGTAGAAACTGGGCCCTGGGCTGCAGTGAAAGCATTGCTTCCACACCTGCCTTCTGCTCAGGAGTGAAGCCTGCACTGGCTACGTGTAAATCTGTGTTTTGATAAACCATTGATCCCCCCCTGCAGAATAGAGCCACCTCTAAAGGGGGCATGGCACATCTGCCAGGGCTCATGGCAACACGCCAGGGCAGGCTGAGACGGAAAGTAAAGGAAAGATGAAGAAGTTGGTCCTGTAGTAACTCATTCAGACAAACTCCAGCAAAGCATCTCCCTCCTTCTGCCCTGAAGGCAGAACTTTTGCCTACCAAATTCACACCCTTCTCTCACCACAAGCTCTTTCCCAAAACCATGCCTTGCCCAAGCTGTTCTCAGGGAGGCCAATCCTGAAAACTACCTTTATAAATCTCTGTGGAGTGGATGAATAAAGGAGGAATTGATTACTTGATTAAAATAATGAGCAGTAATAAGGCAATCTTACAAAGCTGGATGTTTTAGTCCAAAGTACCTTTCCAGCTTGTGCTCTGACTCTCAGACTGGCTTGCTGCTGTGTCCTACAAGACTTTGGGATTGTTAATAATCTGCATCAATTTACAGATCTCTTAGGTCAAGCCTTTTAGACTAACAGGTAGATCAAGTAATTTGAAAAATAAAATTAGGGTCTTTGGGCAGTAGACACCATATAAACATCAGTCCTATCAGTCACTGTTATTTACTGCTTGTGAAGCACAGCAGGGTACACAGAATAGAGCAAGAGGGGGCTGGTCACCAGGCTGCAAGTGAACAGAGTTGCCAAGCTATAAATAAGCTGATGTATTTTTACATTTGTTGTGGCAAAGTCAGGATGGTCGTTGTGATGCTGGAACGTTGCTGGGGCTGTTTTCTAATTATAATTAGATTCTGTTACTTTTCCAGTGTCATTATCAGAGACACAGTCATGTGTGCTTGCTTTTAAATGCTACTGGCCCTGCTAATTATTCTGGGCACAAGGGAACTCCACAGGCAGAGGGGAAATAATTCCAGACCCAGGAGCACCTCCTTCAGATGGTGGATACTGCTCTCTGAAAACAGCATGGTCCACAGCAGGGACAGGCTGGAAGATGCTGTGATTGATTTTTGAAAGCCAGTGTCAGTGAGCACGCCTACAACTGGACACTTCAGGGGTGCTGAAAGTCTCTGCAGGTGCTCTTGCATGGGGGTGCCCTCATGTCTGTAGCCTCTTTTGCACCTGTAGATTTAGGGGCAGGATTTGAAAGGAAACATACTGAAACATTTTTAGAATCCAAATATAAATGACAACTGTCATCATAAAATGACTTGCTGAAGTAGCCATGCTTGAATGTCCGTGCTTTATCAGAGCAACTGTTGCTGAAAGGGCTTCTCATTGTTGCTTCCAGCCCCCTTGACTTGCATGTCACAAGTACCATCATGGGGACCTTCCCAAACAAACTGCAATGAGCTGTGCCAGGTAAAACGGGACCCTGGAGTTTGTGAGTGTAACTGATGTACAGAAAGATTCCCGCTGAAAGCACTAGAGGACTTACTGGAGCAGTTCCCCCTCTCCAAATCCACAGGAAAGTGGAATTAAATGATGGGACTTGACAGCTAGGGAGAACTACAGTCTCTGTTTAATCTTCCTATTAGGATAACACAACCAAGGCAAGGGCAGGAAATAGCCTATCACACTAATGCAACACTTCAGAGCTTTTTTTTTCTAGAATTGTATGCTACCAATGGGATTTCTGACATCAAGCAAATAGTAGGAAGAAAATGGAGATGGTTCTATACAAATATACAAACACTCCCAGAAGCTTTGGCCATGCAGCCCCAGGCAGTGCTCTGCCTGATCACGTTTGATCAATGCTCAGGTACCTCAGCGTGCACTTCATCTCCTTAATACCAAGCCAGTGGATTCCAGATGCTGCATCCGACACCGTTCCCAGGATACTTGCCATGCTGTGCAGTGGCCTCTGCAACTGAAATGTAAAGACTTATGGTCCATCAGACCCTGAAAACTTCACTGTATTCATTGGGATGTATCTTTAGGGCTGATGCATTCCTTTATGTTTGTGTTTGAAAGAATTGTTGGCGCTTCAGAGGGAAAAAGCTTTCAATATGGCTTTCATCCATTTTATCTGCTGCAGGCTCTTCTTTACATGATCTGTCTGTGTGTCAGAGGAAGAACTAACTGACTTGACTCTTGCATTCAAAGTTCCACAATAAGTATTTATGGTTTTCCCTCTTTACACTGGCTTTATGTCCAGAAAACAAGGTATTAATGTCCAGTGTATGTGTTTCTTTGCTCAGCAGTAAGCTCCGAGTTTTGTTTTCCTTTTCATCAATAGTTCTTCCCCTTTCCTGATGATGATCCCTTTCTAACATTTGTAGATTGTTTTAAAGTCACCTTTAAATCACCTTGTAGAGCCAGGCCACATATACTTAGCTCCATTAATCTTACTTTATTTAGCTGCCATACTGCAAGACAAGATGCTCCCATCAAATAACCCTTCACCTTCCCAGCTCTGTCGGAACATCAATTACCCTCAATCCAAGGGACCTCTCACCTCTGCAGCCCAGGGTGCTCCACAGGTGTGTGCAGGCCAGGGTGATAGAGGAGAGCATTTCACCCCACTTTACAGCTTGGAAATAAAGAGAGACAATCCTAAAGCACCATTTTTTTGCTTTTAAGAAAGCTATATTCATCCTCTAAAACAGGAAAGCTAATTAGCCAGGCTGCTCTGACAGTATTTTCTCTCGGGAAAATAAAGTTGCACTCCTTCAACATTCAGAACTTCTTAATCCTGGTGCCAAACGCCTTTCTCTGAATTAATATCGGTGGAATGAAAAGGCTTTCTTTTCTGCTTCAGCCTTCTCTCCCAGGATAAATCTTTTAGGAATTTGCTTTATATATTGTGCTTTTGAATGTTCTTATAAATGTTAAAAAATGACTGTGTGAGAATGTCGCCTTCTCATTAACAAAATTTACTACATATTTTCCTCCATTGTTACCAGTACAGTTCCAGCAGTGTTAACAATGGGAACCCTAGAGCAAATGGTCTGGCACCAGCACTTGTCATCTAACTATGACTGATCAAAAATGTGTTTGAAAAGTAGCTTTGTGTTTTTAAAATGTGCTTGTTTTCACTAAGCACTTCCAAATGATTTTTTAAAATTTAAAAAAAAAAAAAAATCCCAATGTTTAGTTATATTTTAATCAGAAAGATATTGAGGGGTTTGTGATTTTTTGGGGAAACCTATGCTGGGCAGTAGAAGAAAGTGTGCATCCCACACCTGCCTTTCTCTTGATCTGAGGGAGGAAGTTGATGAAAAGAAAAGATCAGGACTATGATTTTCTTCATCAGAATGAAGTTGAACAGTTCTTTTAATTCAAAACTCCTAACAAAATGGGAAAAATTATAAATGTTCTGATGTTTTTTGCAAATTCATTCTAGTGTATATTCCTTCTCTTTTTATCACAGATGAGTGTCAGGATAATGTGGCCCATTGTGACAACAGTGTGCAAACAAGTTTTAAGTTTGCAAGAAGCTTTCAACACTACAGGTAAGGAGCCCTTAACTACATTCAGCAAAGGCAGGAAGTGTTTAAATAGTGTTTCTAGCACTGGTGGAAGAAGCACAGCAGCAAAGCTCTCTGGTGAAAGCTCTACAGGTAGCCAGAATGGTTCCCTCTGATATTAAAACTTAGTAATCTACAAAAGCTGCTTCCATTCATTGGAAACTACTGCTACTTTTCTCCCTTTTGAATATACTTGGATTTCCTTTGTTACCACAAATCTCTGCTGTAACTAAAACACAGCAGAAGCACATGCTCTGAAATACCTCTGCTATGCCTTCCCATAGCCATGGAAACCGAGTTTTGCATGCCCAGGGCAAGGCGAGACGGATTTGTTAGGGTTTTTTTTTTTCCCTTGCAAACTGTCACAAAGTCGATTTGCTTCTGGTGAATATGCAAATGAAGATTCTGGACTGAGACATTTTTTATTTCAACTCAGACCAAGGTCACACCTGGGCGTGACCGGAACCTGACTGGCCTACCTCGGTGAATTGGTTTTTATTCTCTTCTCATAATGAATTTAAGTCATCAGCTGTTAATACTTCTGTGAACCAACTGCTTCCTTCCTGGTGTTAGACAAGGATTCAGAGGACCCAGTTAATACTCACAGCTCGATCCAATTTAAGAAGAGGATTTTGAACTCAATTAGGTTGCTTACTGGCTGCTTCTGAACCTGAGCTGGGACTACACTGTGTTAGAACCTTCCATTGGGTCAGACTGAAATAACCCAAGACAGTCAGCACACCTGAACAAAAGCCCTGCTCCGCTGCCAATTTAATGCTCTACATTCCCAGTGATCCTGTGGAGATGCCTGCACTTCTATAAGAACATATTCATTCCCAATGCAGCCCCTCTCTCTCTTTTTTTTTTAATGCAGAAATAAAGTGATATTATTAATAGTTTGTGATCTACTGCGCTTTTCATCTGAGGCTCTCTCTCAAAGCATTTTAGGAGACTGAATCAATTTTCAAAACACTCCTATGTAATACTATCCCCATTTTACTGGAAGGAATACGAAGGCAGTGGGAGGCAATTTTCCCAAGGGTTCATTGGTAGTGTCAGAAATAGAGCCCCGGACTTGTGCTCCAAATATAGCCGACATTCTCATCCCATGGCTGAGAACTGAATGCAGGAGTCCCCACTTTAACGCTGAGCATACCTTCTGCCTGCTGGTTTAGGCTTCCGAAACGGCTGCCTGTTGCCATGGGAACTGCAGTTCAGATTGCTGGACCAGATTTGCTTCAGTTACATCAATGCAAATCATGAGCAAATTCATTGAAATTAATGGAACTACCCCAGATTTCCATGGGCAAGTGAGGATACAGACCAGAATTAGTCCCTCTAAATTTGATATAAGCGGGTGGTGATCTCTTGAGAGTAGGGGAAAAAAATCTTTGATCATTACAGGGGGGGAAAGGATAAAGGATACCTTTCAGCAAAGATATAGAAAGTAAATCTGAGAACTTGACTTTAGGGTGACATGACATTCTCAGACCTACTTCTGACCATTACCAATAGAAGGTCTTGGCAAATCCCAAACAAGTGCAGTGCTTCCTCCTTGCACTGAGGAAAGACCAGATTCATGCTTTTACTGTGAGAATAAGGGATGGTGGAGAATGGAGTCAAAGAGTCTACAGACAGAATGTGGAAAGGACCAGCGTGTGCTGTTTGCAGGACTGGTCCCACAGGGATGAGGGAGCATGTAACAAGTCCCCAGGTTGCCTCCCAGTGGCCTCTTCCTGAAGGGGAAGGGTATGCCTGATGCAATAGGAACTTGAATCACTGTCTGCCACAACACTGGACTGTTGCTTTCCAGGGAAATGGAAGAAATGTGGGAGGCAAGAAGTGAAACAGAGACAGGTCTTCTAGCCATAGTAACCATCACACCAGAGCTGCCTCCTTACCCCGCAGCAGCTCTCTCTGGGCCAGAGGGGGAAAATGGGGCTGACACAGCCAGCATTCCTTCCAGTCATACACAGCTTTGTGTGCAGTGAGGACCGGGGGCTGGCACCAGGGGAGGAAGAGTATGGTATAGTAGAGGGAAGGGGCATCTCAAAGTCTTGGAAGTTGGTTGGACACTCTGCACTTGTGCTAATGCACAAAGTCTAATTTGAGGTGAACTTTTCCTATGATACTGGAAAGCAAACCATCCTGTGTCCAAAGCTGAGCAAGTAGCTACTGTTTCATACAGTTCACAAAGATACTGGAAACATCCTCCTATAAAGCTCAGTCTTTCACACTCACAGGGGATATGCTGATAATCTTGCTGCACCTCAAATACTTAAATCTACAGTTGTTTAACTTCAGAAATTAATATTCAAACTTCCCAAGGTGCCAGCCATGCAGATTAGATTGTCCTGACTACCCAAGGGAAACTTTTTTGATCATGTAGATTCAGTACTCAGGGAAGGTGTTACCACCGTGGCAAAATCGATGCAAATTTTCTGAGTGGAACTCCTGAACCTGCAAACAGGAGCTGGGAAGCCTGTGTGCAGCAAGGTCTGGCACCATCTGCTGTTCCTTACGGCAAAAATCCTGCCAAGCTTTCAGACCTGTTTATGAGTTTGTGCTGCAAAAAACTTGTCCTGATCTGGGGGCAAGGGGCACCTGGCAGTGACACTGGACAGGGCTAGGACTCGGCAGCCAATTCGGAGGGCCACAGACACCATTCCAGAGGTCATCACAAGATCAATCCGTGTATATGTGGAAGATACAGAAAGATTGGCTTTGAAAAGCAGAGCTGACCAGACTGAACACTGTAGCCTAATGGCATGGTGACCCTGCTAAACACCCCAAAGCCTGGTCTAGGTCGTCACAGTCAGCCAGGCCAAGTCTTGGATACGCTTTCAAAAGCGTCAGTATTTCTTGCGAAACAAATGTTATTACTTTGCACACAGCAAAATAAAAGTTCAGGGCTTTGGTTCCCTATCTCATCACGTGCTAAAATTTGTACTTGTCCCATAATTTTACCATAAGCCTGACCTGATTTCAAGCTTTTAAAGAAATTTCCTCCTACGCATGAACATGAGATTCAGGCTGAGGGTCCAAGGTGAGCACTTTCCACACCTGCTACTGGAGCAGCTACCAAGCAAAAAACAACGGGAGATAACACAGAAAATAATTTTCTATGTTGTGAACATTTCCAGGGTCTTAGTTGCAGTTCTTGGCAAGACATGAATTCCAATTTATTTTTTTAAGCAATTTTCCAGGTCAAAAGATTGGGGGAAAAAAAATCTTGAAAAAGCAACTTAAAATTGAGTTGCCATAAGACTAATGACAAATTTTGCTCTTAAAAACAAATTTGTGATTTTTATGTCCTCTTCATTATGTTTGTGAAGGCTCAACATGTAAGATTTAAGCACTTGATGTTAGCAATAGTACAGATGTCACTATTATGAGACAGCAATACCTATCCATGTGGGATAAGGAGAACAAGCTGACTTCTCCCCTTAATTTAGACCACATTAGTCTCCCACAAAATTCCCTTGAAGATTTGTAGTCAGAAAAAGGAAAGTCTCCACTGAGGAGAAATCTTGCTACTCTACATGATTGCCATAATTTGAAGGGGTAAAATGTTTACAAGGAAAGGCAAAAATTCTCAAGATTTGTTTGCTTATATTGTTAAAAGTTCAGAAAATAGATAGTCATATTAATATTGGAACTACACTTTGTAAATATCTGCTTGAAAAATGACATTGCTACAGTAAAAATGGGATTATTTCTAGGTCTGATGGAAACACTTCCAGGTGATCCAAACATGCCCATTTTCTCAGAGATCTTGGAAGAGGAATATTGGAAGACTCCAATGTTTTGGAAATGAAAGTTTCCAGAATGAGCTTCCGCTGCACACACTGATTTTCACAGCCATAGCTCTGCTGTGTGCTACAGGCAATAGCTCAGACATTGCAAGCCTTCTGTGGCTAAGAATGGCAATGAACATCCTTTGGATCTCTGTTTTATCAGTACCTTTGGGAAACAGAGGAATATCATAGCAAAAGGCAGAGAATGAGCAGGTAACATTCAAAGTACAGTTTTCCAGTGTTGTCCTCCCAGGCATCTCTGACCATGACCCCAGGATACCTCAAAGGGCATCGTTCCCCATCCCTCATGGCCACCGGTGCAAGCTGGGAAACAGCACAGTCATATCAATTCATTGGACTGAAGTTATAAAAGGAGCTTTGCAAACTCAGAAAATATAAGAAGACCAACATATAATCCCTCTGTGAGAAGACCTGATACCAGTGACTCTACTGTCTGCTTTTGCTGACTTTGCCCTATTTTTTTCAGTTCCTGTTCACTGTCATTTTTCTGACTGTTCAGCTCTGTTCCCAGGGGCACGGATCAGTTATGGTAGCACTCTGGACTCAAGAGGATGGAAGCTGAAATGTCTGTGTCAGCTAAATATATATACAGTTGGGTTTGCATAAATGAACTTTACCTGTAGAAGTCAAAAGTGCATAGCACATTGGGGTATGTAAGTCCCTGATTGCCCCTCCTCAGTAATGAGACAGATCAACAAAGTAAAAACATCCACAGACAAACCAGGGCCTAATTACATGATTGTGCCGAAACTGAAGAGCCATAAAAAGCGAGCAGCAGCAGCAGTAAATTATCTCAGCTGCTGCATGAAAATAGAAAAAAAAAAGTGTTTGCCTATCATGTTCTCTAGCATGGCTTTCACTTTCTCAAGTTGGTAATTTGCCTGCTTTGCATAGCTTTTTGGCTTTGAGAACTCAAAGTTCTTTTTTTCCCCACAGTCAAAATCCATCCTGTTCTCTCCCCATGGTCCCAGCATGCAAACTGCACCCCCCTGCAGCACAGCTATGCCCTGCATCTGCATCATGCAATGGAGAACCTGCAGAGACCCCTCAGCTTGCTGAGACCTGGCAAGGCAACTCCATGCTTAGAATTAAGCCAGGCACTATCCTGACACGCCGTTAGTCTCCATAGAAGAGAATGTATTGTAGTGAAAAATCAGATTCAGATGAGTTAAAGTCAGTCTAACCTGGGTGCTTACAGAGAGGAGGAGTATGCTGTGGAACCAGGATGCTCTGCTGAATTCCATGTGCATTCCAAGTGAGACCAAAGTTTAGTCAAACCTGTAAATCTACACAAAACTGGTTTCTCACAAAAGAAACAAGGGTATAAATGCTCCCTTTCCTCAGAGAGAGGACAGATGGATAAACCCTCTTACACTTCAAATAGAGACCAATTGCCAAAAGCTGTAAGATCAATAAGAAATTCGCAGTCCCATTCCATAAGGATTTGGTCTTTATAGTATATTAAACCTAGTAATAAAACACATTAAAAATGGTAAAAAAAGGGGGACTTAAAATCTCAGTGATCAAAATTACATCAAAACACAAACCTAATAAAGAAGGACCACAGCTATTCCCCTCACTCTTCCTCCAGTGTGGGGCCTGACCTACTTGATACATGTTCCTGCACTAAGGCCCCAGCACTAAGTATCTTAGACCCCTCAAATCGCATTCCAGACTTATAATTGCAAAGCAGCTGTCAGCCTGAGCCCTGCCACCAAACCTCCCCATCTGTTCAACCCATCTAGCATTACCACAGAGAACAGCATGAAGGCTGAAACTGTATCATATGTGGAGACAGGACCTGCTGCCCTGCCCACAGGGCCAGATGAGATCACTTGCACTTTCACCATCTTGAAGTCTTACAGGCTTCAGAAGAGTAGTGGGCAGAGGCCGACCAGAAGAGGGGAGAAGGGACACTGCAGAAGGATCAAATTCTGCAATGTGACTCTGGTAGCTGAGTCAAAAAGACCGACATCCTCAGTTTCACTGGGGAGGAGACGTTTGACTTCTGGCAGGGCTGAGAATCATTTGAGAGCCCCTTAGAGGAAAACCTGATACCCTGACTTTCCCCAAACCCTCCCCCTCCACATCTCTCACTATTAACTCTTTCTGTAGCAGTTGATTTTACATAGTCTTAAATCATTTGACCTGAAATACGTACCTTGAGCAAAAGCCCTTTCTATATTTGTGTGCTATTGCTTGGTCAGTGTGTTGGTGGGGGAGTACCTGTCTCTGAATCAAACAACATAGGTCCTGTCCTATAGTCTTCTCCAATAATACCAGCAAAACTCTGGATGAAAACTGATCACTTTTCAATCTCAAGAATAGCTAGGAGGTGTAGAGAAAGAACTTCAAGGTTTGACTCCAGCTGATTGGCACTAATTCAGTTTCAGGGGAACATACTGTATTTTGTCCATGAGCTGGAAGTGCTTTGACTTGTTATGTTGCTAGCACAGACCTTGAACAAGCAGTGCATACAATCCACATCTCCTGACTCTCAG
This sequence comes from Scytalopus superciliaris, assembly GCA_013400415.1. Taxonomy (NCBI): domain Eukaryota; kingdom Metazoa; phylum Chordata; class Aves; order Passeriformes; family Rhinocryptidae; genus Scytalopus; species Scytalopus superciliaris. The sequence continues at coordinate 673,878 of VXBX01006198.1, forward strand.
GACTTTTAGATCCTCCCTAACCCCAAGTCCTAAGCCAGTGCAACCAGTCAGCAGGTGCTAAGAAGATGTGAGGAACAAAGCATGGTGCCACTCCCCTGCCACTGAAATTGAAGAAACGTGCTGTTGCCCTTCCAGTACCATCCCTGCTGAGTAAGGGTGCAGGCAGCTCTGTGTCAGGTTCCAATGGCCCTTGTGCTGACAGATGACTGTGTTCAGGGCTACTGGGATCACTTCCCCTACCCTGCTTTCCCAAATGGGCTCTCCTCCTTTAACCCTGCTGCTTGTGCCTCCAGGTGGCCTAAAGTCCTCAGTTGCTCTCAGGGTAAACAAAACGTTCCCTGCTGATCTGCCTAAGGAGTTTCTGCAGACTGGGACTTCTCCATGACAGACCCAAAGCCAGAACACAAGCAACCTCTGACTGACCCGAGCTTCCCATCCCACTCCCAGCACAGCCAGGATGCTCCATGGCCTGCTGTGGCAGCAGTGGCACAGTTTGCTTGCCTTGGTCCATGTGAGATCACATGTTGCCAGAGTGACTGTGCCCCCGAGTACTTGTGCACGCGTGCCTGCTGTGTTTGCGCACACGTGCGAGCGCGCCGGTGGCTGTGAGCGCCAGGCTCCCACATGGCAGCAGATTGGAGGCAGAAGCCAGCGTCTCACAAATTCATTTTCTGGCAGAGCACGGATGGGGGAAGGGACAAGCACTCTTTGTCAGCCCACACAGCTTCACTGAGTCCCAGCCTGGGCAAGCCAAACCTCTTAAAGGCACAAAACACGTGTGCTGCCGGCAGCAGCTCTGCCCTAAGTCCGCTGGACCAGCTGGCACGAGGGCAGTGGTGAGTTCAGCAGCTGGGCAGGAGGGATGGTGACACATGGTGCTATATCCGGAGATCTGCTTTATCATTTTCTGTTTTAACCTCTGAGCCTTTGGGTTCTGAGAGCCGGATCCTGAGCTCTGGGTATGCTCTTCCTGCACAGCCCTATTGACACTGGTGCAGCTGCTGGTGATGGTTCTCATCAAGACATGCACCAGATGCAAGCAAACCACACATTGCCACACTATCCCTCAAAGTCCTCCTTTGGATCAGTTTGGAGCTACGTAGTCAGAGATGTCAGCTGGGATTTTCCATCTGGGGCAAAGTAAATTCTTTCTGAAATTTACCTGCAGTACGGTGCCAAGGCTGCAGTTGGGTATTTCCACCACTCCGGGACCGTTCCTCCCTGCCTACAGATGGGCATATTCAGAAGATTTTGCAGCCTATCCAGAAAAAAGGTATCCACTGCAATACGAGGATACTGCCTTTCTGAAACCTCTACGTTAAAAAGGGCAAATGTTTCCCATGTTACAGGTGGAATTCTACTTCTGACTCAGGAGTCCTCTAATCTCAGACTGCCGGAAGGCTGGAAGATAAAGGATCACTCTTCACCTCACCTGATCCTCTGTCTCCACCAGTGGCTAGGGCTAAAGACAGAGTAACATAGATTTTTCAGCCAAGCCCAGAAACTCTGTTCTTATAACAAATAAAAGTATATATTTTATTGCCTGGACAGCTGTTCACTCCACACATGCCTCCCTATTTCGAAGTGGCAACAAGGAGCAGACCTGAAAGGGCAACATGTCCTTTACTCTAGATCTCCAGCCAAGTCCACAGGCACAGGTTCTACTCACAGACAAGCAGGAATGCTCATGTGGACACTCAGGATTTCAAAGCATTTGGGCAGCCACACATGTAGCAACACGTGAGAAATCTGCAGTGTAAGATGTGGTTTGTGAGCACGTGTAGACTGACACCTCCAAAACGTGCCAGGAAAAACCAAGCACCACCTTGCATCGGATCTTTCAGACTAGTAGTTTTGGGTGCAGCTCTTCGTGGGGCACTTGCAGCATGTCTTCACCATGAAGGTACTTTACTGAGTAGGACATTGCTGCCTCTAGCCTCGAAAACAGGGTGATGGAGGAACACAGGACTCCACTGTACTGCACCCTTAGAATCATGATGGTCGTATTTGGTGACATCCATGTCAGTCCATTATAAACACATTAACTCAGGTCCAATTATTCAGCTCCTTCCCCAGTGATTCCTGAGAGGCTAGCCTTTGTTCTGAACATCTTATATATCCACAGCTGTCTAAGGCAGATACTGCGTGTGTTGTCTATTGTGCATTCATGCTACTCTATAAAGGCATATGTAGTCCTCTCACATGGAAAGATATTACTGAGGAGAAGGCAGTTTGAAATTCTCACGTATCAACAAGTCATGACACAGCCCAGTCTCCAACTGCCTGTACTTGGCTGGCTAACACACAAATTAGAAAAATCTTTCTGTCTTCTACAATGGGATTTTAGCTCATCTTAACCATCTGTTTGATTTTTTTTTTTTTCCCTCATAACAGCAAGTACTCTTTGGAAAATTCCAAGAGTATCTATCTAACCAGTCCTTATAAGGCTTTATCACCTTAATATCAGAGATGGCATCTTTCCTAAACACTAGGAATAGTAATTTTCACTGATATAAAATACACAGTTTTAAACTGCTCCCTTGACGGCAAAGTTTAAACTGGCAGTTTTATAAAGAGTGTTGGAAGCTGAAATTAGATTGCTTGTTCAATAAATATCAAGAGCAACCAACCTATGCCAAAGCAAGACTTCACAATTTTGTATTTTTACTATCAAAAATATGGTTTTTTTCTAACTCCCAGAAAAGAAAGGATAGAAAAGGAAGTCTGGAACTGACCTAGTTTCATTGCCAAATCAGCCTGTTATTAAGCCAAAAGTATTCTATCAAACTTCTTATTGTTCTTAGCAGAGATGCCATTTCTGTGAATTCAGAATGATTTGGGAAAAGCAACCTCTCATTCTGGGACCTGCAAATTTTTATATAAGTCGTTCAAACAGTTCCAGAGCACACAAACTTAGGAAATTGTCCCTGTGAGACAATTTCTATAATCTCCTTGATCTTTCCCACTTCTGAAAGTGATAGTGGTTACAGCTGCAGAATACAAAGTTGCCAAATGTCAGGCTTTTATCTATGGCCCTCTTAGTATTTGATAGTTTTTCTAATCCCCAGCTTCTAATTCGTGTGATAAACTGAGAATTTCTGCTTGGGTAAAAAAGGAAGAAAATATGTTAGGTCTCCAGATTGAAAAGTGCAGCTTCAAGTTATGAGCCCTGGAGGGTAGAATAGCAGACAACAAATGAAAAGAGGCAAAAACTCCTGAGTATTTTAAAAATGTAAATACAAATCTCACAATCCTCTGGAGCCTTATGCCTGATGCCATGAGTGCTGGGAGTTGGGGGTCAATGAAATAAGCTCATTCCCAAACATCTTATTGAGAAAAAAGTTGTTTCTACCCATTTTGAATTACCTAATTTCTTAATTCAAGAGTTCACAGGCAGGAACTACTTTTCTGGTGAGATGATGGAATTTGCAGAGCAGGTAAAGGTGTCCTTCTTACTGGTGTCTGAGAATGCACACGTGGTGCCCAAAGCCCTCCCTGTCACCACTGCTCTACCCCTTGCCTTTCATACCCAGTTTGATCCTCAGCCTGGGATTATATATTTCCACCTACTGAGGTCAACTGCTAAGTGAGTCGTGGGAGGATCTGAATAGCAGCCACGTGAGTGATCTTCAGGACAGTCTCCCTTATAGCCAGGAGAAGGAAGAGGCTACCACCAAAACATCATGACACTCAGATAAAGATGAGGGGAAGGGAATTGAATTGGAAGTAGGATCACTAGGAAAGGTATCTATCTCCCTGGAAAATACAGCCTCAGGAGAACTTGGCCTTGACTGATCCCAGAGAGGCACATTCACAACAAGCTACACTTAGATGTCTCACAAAGATCAGCAGCTCTAAAACTTAGTTGCAATTTTAAAAAAAGCACACACCATAAGTTTTGCAAAACCTTTCCAACCTGAAGTGTTTCTTGAATGTCTTGTGTACTACTCGTTTCGTAGGGAAAGATTTTCACTCCCGCTGCCCATGTCTAGATGACAGTAAACATCTGACCGTGTCACTGCACAGATCCTCTTTCAGGATTCTGTTCAAGTCTTGATTAACCCATAAATGCTTTGCTGAAACAAAGAATGTGCCTAGCATCCTTCACTTTTGTCTTCAGAAGTTTGTTTTGCAGCCAATCTCCTTGCACATATTGCACAGATAACAGAGAAAAGTCCTAAATAGACCTGGATTTTACTGTAAGAGAAGCAGAAGGGAAGCAGAGGGTTGTCAAATGACATGTACAGAAAGTCGGACGCAGCATCAGGACACTGTCTTTACAAGAACTTTTTTTCCTTTTCCAATTTTTTCACTTTTGACTTTCAAGCCAGCCTACACAGAGCACAACCCCTTTTAAAATCCCAGCAGAAACTTAAAAAATATTCAAACTCAGCTTGTTGAGACCAGGTCGCAGCTCCACAGACTTCTGAACCAAAGCTGTGCTCTTTGTATGCTGTCAGAGGCAGTACACAACATATTCAGATGTTTGGGATTTACCAGGAGCATGGGTCAAATTGGTGGAAATCAGAACTGTCCCAGTTTATTGGGATGCCTGCCAACTCTAACATCACATGTTCAGACCAAGTATGCAGCACAAAATGCATTTCTGATGGTTGGATCTTTCAGCGAGTGCTTTTGCATCAGGAGGAAAACACTCCTGTCCTCTCACAGTTTAGGCTACAGATGGAATACAGAAATCTTTCTAGATCTGCTGGATAGACAAAAGCAAACTTGCACATCACATCCTGGGCTCTTGTGCAACCCAGCGGTCTGGGGTGCTGGATGAACATAGAGATCCTGGGAGTGCTGTTAAACAGGCTAGAAACAAACAGCTAAGACTGAGAGGAATCCTCATGCAGAGTTACCTAAGCATTTGTATGGGGAAACGCAAACACCCTTGTTTTAGCTCTGAGACATTTGTGAGCAACTACTGACCCCAGCAGAAGCTGCAGCTGTGCACTGCTGTGTGCAGTGGACAGAACCAGACATTTTGTTTCAGCTCAGTATTCCTATTTCTGTGCCAGAGCACGTCCAAAGCACCATTTTCCATCAATTTTTTCAGGTTACAGTATTTCTATAAGTGAATGCACAGCTCAGAAAGAGCCCTGAGGGTTCATAATGAACATCTTCTACATCATTTATGTATTACAAACTCCTGTTAATGCCATGGACCTGAAGAAAGATGGAGATTTGGAAGCTGCACACACCTACACCAAAAGCTCCATTTTTAGGCATGTGTGCACATGTGCTCGTTTTGCACTTTGAAGAGCGCAGGATTCCCAGGTCTCCCAGCTCAGTCAGTGCAGCCCCATCTCAACTCAGTTACCAGATCCTGCAGCTGTGGAGCCACACGTGTGTGAAAACAAGTTACAGGCCCAGGCTCCCACCAGGAATTTGCAGTGGGTGTCTTACGGCAAAGAAACATGTTCTGTTTCTCCAGGCTAATTGCACACTTATGATCCCCAAAAAGCGCAGCCAGGCTACAGCTCCATCAAGCTGACTGCTTTCCCTTCTTTTTTTTCCCCTTCCCTTTTTCTCCAAATACATAATTTACTCTGCTTGAGGGAGCCTATTGAGGGGGTATCTATCTGTAACAAGCTCCTGGGAGCAGCTGGACTAGTACATGCTAAATGCAAAGGCAGCCCACCTCCCTTCTGAGCAGAGCAGGCAAAGGAAAGGGACAGGGAGTTCAGCCGGGCTCTGGCGTGTGCTGGTGGCACCGTCCCTCCTCCTCCTCTTCCTCCTCCTCCTCCTCCTCCTCCTCCTTCTCCCTGCACTGCTTGAACATTCTGTGCTGCTGCTGCCTGGGATGTCACCATGAATAAGTATAACTGTCAGATTAAATCACTGCCTGGGTGGGATCTGCTAAGCCTACGACACACATTCTGGGCACCTAAGTCAGGCCAGGGAATCCGTCCAAGAAAGAGATCTAACTGGAGTGGCTGCACATGGCAAATCAGCTTTGGGGCTATAGGATGAAATATGTTCTGCCCTGTGTCAATAGGGCTGGAGGGGGTAGGAGGAGGAGACATACAGACTCCTTTTGCTGCTAATGCATTTGTATCATAAATATTAAAGTCCCCAGAGGCTCAGAGCAAGGGGATGAAGTGACAGCTATTGCTGACAAAGCAGAACTTTGTGTGATGGGAGTATCACAGATGGGAATGAGTCTAAGCAGTGATGGTCAGAGGGATGGCAATGGTTTATTGCTGCCACCCAACAACCAGAAAGTACCAGGCTTTATCTACAACCCCCTCCTGATGGCAGTCTCCACTACAAGTTCCAGCTGCTGGGGAGAAAAGCCTGAATTACTTCACCCCAGCAAAGTTCTCCCAGCTGCTGGCAGCATGATGGTGCCATCCATGTGTTATCTAACCTAGGCTGGGCTCAAGGCATATTCTTCTAAACTATTTTTCCATGGGTAACTGGTGGGCGTACAGCTCAGAAAGTGCTCATTGGGTCAGTCCTCTCAACAAAGCAGATATATTGATCCACTTTCCTAATAGCTTCTGAAAGGTTTGGCCCAAATTGTCTGCACACCATGACTGCACTTCACTGATGGTTCATCAGAACTGTACCCCACATCACTCTCTCAGACATGTCAGATCTCAGGGGGAAAAAACCAGTGTGGTAAGCAAACATACTTGTTGGGAGGACACTTTCCCTCCCACTGCAGGCTGTGTTCCTGTGAAACTACCAGCAAACTTATTCCATGCCTGCAATGTCAGCCACAACTATGTCACCACCAATTCTATGTGTCCTAATGTCTATAACATTTTCTTGTTGATCTCTTTTCCTCCCACTTTAAATATTTTTCCTGTCACCAAAGGTTTTTGAAAACCACAATGGTTTCTTACATACACTTGCCACCTGCTTGTGAGTGGAATGCTGAATTTTGATGAGTAATTACTGCTGTGCTCTACTTTAGTATGGGGAAAGAGGAACCCCACTTGCCCTTGCTCTGACCTTTGATGACTATGGAACCAGGACAAAGATCCACCTCTGAGTGGCTTCATTCATGGCTAAGTGTTTAATTAGGCAAAGTGGCACAGTTTAAACAAATTTCCCTTGAATGTGCTCATTGAATGAATAGTAACAACCATAACACTTTATTATAATATTGCATCTTTCCCTCAATGCCTTGACAATGCTTCACAAGGGGGTAAAAATTTATTTGTCTTTATGTTTATGAAGATAAGTGTGGAAAAAGTGAAGCATAACAAGATGAAACATTTCTGCAGAAGATGATGGTGGAGACAATGGAGCAGAACCCAATGGGAAACACAACCAAGTGTCTGGCTCAAACCACTACATGTTACTCCTCAGACTGACAAAAAAAAATGGATGCTCCCAGACCTAACCTCAAAGTGTGCTTCTCCCTCAAGAGAATGTAAATGCCACCACTGTTGTCTTACTGACACTAAAATAAAGAGTACAGGCAATACTGTGGCTGTGTCTGTCAGCCTAATCAAAAATATACTTCATTAGGACAACTGACAGGCTGACTGACCTTTCTTTAGTCCTCTCTATCATCCCACAGGAAAGACCTTCCCACCAAGAAGCTGCTTTATGTTCGTAGAAGCCACGTAAGAACCTGTCTGCTTCCAGGACTAAGCTCCTGATCCACCTGGCAGTTAGTGGCTCTTGGAGGTGAGGAATGACATGTATCTCCACCTTTTGGTCATGTTTCTCTGCTTTCTCTGGAATCACTTCAGCAGCACATGGAGACTTGCCTTTGGCACGTTGAGGAACCACGTGGGTTTCTGTGAGCTGAGCCAAGCCAAGCAGTGTGGTGCTTCCCAGTGAAGGAAGGAAGAGAAGCTGACCAGGAATATGGAGAGAAGAGGGCAACACGAAAACAAAGAGGGACTTCTGAACACAGAGGGAAGGTAAAACTGAGATTGAAATGAGAGAGAAGTACAGACACAAAGAGAAAACCGGACACAGATGGCCACATCTGCACTAGGCACATCCCAGATCTCAGGCTGGGCTTTGCCAAGCTGTGAGAACGAAGATCCAATTAAAATGAAAGGCAGAAGACTGGTGCCTTCAGCAGAACACTGCTCCCTCCCTATGAGATCACTCAACACGCGCCTGATGCTGTCACTGACCCGGCATTGTCCTGACAAAGCCGTTCTCCGAGACACCCTGCAGAGGAACAGTGATTTGTAACACGCTGGGGGGTGAAAGGAAAATGATGGGGCAGGGAAATATTGGGCCTCGCAGTGGGAGGCATGAGGAACAACCAGACAACCCAAAGCATCCAACCTCAAAGAACTGTGCCCGGGGGACACTGGGTCTGCAATTTTTGCTAGGTTTACAGAAAGGAATGTAAGTTTAATTTGTGGCAGTGGGAAGCCACTAGGGATTCAGAGAAATTAGTAAAAAGAGGTGTTGCTGCGCTACTTTATAGGAACTTGACATGATGTTCAAATGCTGTCTGTTGGGAGCCTGGATTACTTTATTATTATTTTAATAACTCCAGAGGGCTTTCTTTTGCAAAGGAACTCAAGCTGAGATGGTGGGTTTGTATGTTCACTATTCATTTGGAGAAAGAATTGTTTGATGGATGCTGAAGTTTATGTTTCTTTTGCAATGAGAATTGCTGGAATGTTTTGTGGCCCAGATCTGTGTTCTCATTTTCACCACGCAGTTATGTAAGACTCTGAAATAATAAAATAATGCTGGCTTTTTAAAGGAAAGAAGTGGTTGCATGTGCTCTCAGTGTGATGGGCCTGTGTGTGGTATCCAGTGAAGACCACTGGTCTGATGTGAAGGGTTCATTCTGATGGGTCTCTAACATCCATTAAGATTCTTTGTGCTACCACTGGGAAATGAGAAGGAATCTGTGTTCCAGAAGCACAAAGAATTACTGGATTTGTGTTTGTGCTCTAGACTGTATAGATGTGAATTGACATCAAAGTGTAGATCTCTCATTGTTCTGAAAACTGAAATATTAGCTTGCAATCTAGTCTAGAGAACTTCATCATGCACAGCGCAATGGATTTCTTTATCTCCCGCTATTACCTGAGATGCAGGTGTCTAATCAGTCTCTGATCTCCTGTTATGCTGATTCCATATTGCTCCTGGGCATCTTGATACACAACTAAAATGCACAGCATAAAGGCTTACCTTATGTTTAAATTGTCTTGCTGCAGCCCAAGTTGATTTACTTCTGTCCCCTCCTCTTTGACTAACAAATATAATTAATGCTTCATTTGCTTCTCTCACTAGTAATAGAAGGTTGCATAAACAGTTTCCCAATATACTGTGTTGTAATATGATGGGCTAACTGGGTATTAAAATAAAGAGCAATAAAGAGTTTAAGATCAGAGACTGATACAAATGTACTGAAAAGACTGGGAAATCAGAGACTTACAATTTCTGAAGGAACTAAATTATGTTTCTGCCCTTCTTTGAATGTGAATTCAGACTGACTCCATTAATTACAAAGAAATTTGGGGTGAAGATGTGCCAGGCCAAGAAACTGAATTACAGTCTCCACTGTTGTAGAAAAATATATAGATGATTTTTTTTATGGAGCTTTATTCCTTCAGTGAGATTCTACCCACTGCAGTTGGTCTGTTACTCAGTTAAGCTAAATGAGTGTAAGTACATCCATGTAACAGAGATGTAACAATCTACAGCAGGGATTTGGGAAATAATTGTGTTAAGTCTGCATAGTTTCTCTGTGTAGAATGACCCTTTGTGTAAATGAGGCCCAGTGGCTCAGAATACATGGGAGGAAAATCTCCCAGGGTTCTCACATGCAGTATCCACCAAATACATCCCCAGGGAAAGTAGATTTGCTACTTCTTTCCCATACACAAGAAGCAAAAATCAGCTCAAAGCTGATCAAAGCAAGAATAAGCTGCTGCTGATCCAAGATCTTGGGAGGATACATCCAAAACCAAGGCATCTATAATAATAGGGGGTTCTGCTTTTATGTTGCTTCCAACCATGCTGTGACCATCCCCAAGATCCTTTGCCAACGTGGTTGTGAGGAAATGCAACAGATAAGATTTCATTTGCCCTTTTAAGTGAAAGTTTGAAAGCCCAGGGAGCTCTGCTGGAAGATAATGGGACACAGGCTGTCCATGTTCTCCAAATGACTAAGATTAATGATAGGCAGATGATTAATTCAAACAACGATAAAAAATTCCATTGGGTTGTTACAAGATTTTATAAATTGCCTTTTCCGCCTTTACAATCTAGAAAATCTGAACAGATCCATTCTCAGAAGCAATTAAGATCACAATCTGGTCCGTATCTTCAGGTTTCATCAGTTCGATTTCCAAATCTATTTGCACACAAATACTAGGAAGCCTGAAAGAGAAGCTGTTATATTATAAATCAATCAGCTACCCTGTAAGACAGGAACTGAAGCCTCTGCTTTTATTAGTAGAAAGAGACTGAGTCATTTGCCATGACTACATGCTTCTGGATATGATTTACTGCTTCTGCAGTTTGTTACGGAAAAAAACCACAAGCCGGTGCACAGAGCCTTCCTTCAATTTCACATCAACATATACTGAGAACTAGAGATGGACACACACTGATTTTTGCATCTGAAGACCCTTCAGAGTGGTATCTCCCTTTATACTTTGCAGCACGTATCTCCCTGAGCCACAAGAGAAATGTGAGAGACAGGTTGTGACACAGACCCAAAGAAAGGAAGATGTTGATTTCTTCCTTTCAGACAAATAGCTATTTCTGTATACTCTGCAGAACAATTCTTTATTTTTGCTGTGAACACTTAGAAGAGGGACATCAAATTTGCCCAGAATATAGCTATTTCTTTTCGGAAATTCATTACAAGTTCAAAGTAGTTTAGGTCTCTTTCTGGATTGACAGGGGAAAGAACCAGTGAACAAATGAATTGCCATGAAGAACAATGCTTCAGTCAGAGAGATCGTGGTTTTGTGAATACAGTGGGACCACGCAGAGCTGTAATTTCAGAAGTGGTTGCACTTGGACTAGCAAGTCAGTAATGCTTTAATTATTGCTCTATTAGTAACTGTTTTCTTCATATTGATACAAGTATGACTACATTTTCCAACAACTTCTTACAGTCATATAATGGAAATGATTGCTTAAAAATTACATAAAATGTGGCTTTAACATGATACTCTCAAAACATAAAACTGATTCAGGCGACTCATTCACACCTCCTGTTCCCGCCTATCTATGGTATTTTTTGGATGCTGATGACCTTGGCAATTAAAAGCTATTTCTATACACATGACACAGAGGAAACATAAGAATGTTCAAATTGTCTCATCATAACCTCATCTGCTAAAGGTGTTACTTAATGTTATCTTCCAAGAATTTGTGCTTAAAAAACTCAAGGTGAATCATTTGCTGGAAATTGTCCTTTTCTTCTTAAAATGGGAATCTTGTTTTGGTGCACTCTTATGCTGAAATAGTTTGGCTGGAAGTGTGAAATTTAGATTTGAATACAAACTTCAACTACATTATAAATTGCTGAAATCCAAGGTTAGTAGACAGCCAGGATGACTTGAGATTAAATGTCCCTAAACTGTGATTATGTTTGGACACAGGGAGAGTAACAGACTTGTGTAATACAGCATGAGTTGTTGAGACAAATCTGGACCAAGTATGACCCACTGGGCCTGCTACAACTGTACCTAGAGGAAGTGAATAAGGCAAAACAACTTCCCTCACATGATGCTTCTTCCCATGCCCCCATTTTGGACTGGTTTTGCAGAGTGAAACAGATCAGTAGCTTCCTAAAAGCATAGGTGTGAATTCTCAGAACTGATCCATGCACTGCCCACCACAGAGGCAAGGGAAGAAAAAGGAGAAGGCAATGCCCAGTACTCTTCCCACTCAGCCACCCCAGAGGCCCAGTGAGATCACCAAGTGCTAAAAATCTGTTCAATTGCTTTGAGGCTGAAGCTGAGCCTCCACTGCTTAAGGAACAGGAAAGGCTGGGTATCTTTGCTGTCTCAAATGAAAGATCACTGATGTAGATGATTTGTTTTGTGACTATTGTTTGAGCCTTCATCAAATAAGTTTCTCATCATAACCTAATGACCTTATTCAACCTAACAGAGTGGTACTGGAACTCATTTCCCACAGAATCTCACACCCAAACAGTATTGTTATAGGTCTCTATGGACTCGCATTGAAACAATTTTTCCGTGTAAAGGGACATTTTTGCTTCTCCCTGCAGACTTGCATTGAAACCATTTTCTTGTTAGATCTCACATAGTGTAGTGCTGTTGGTCTCCATAGGCCACCTCCCTTCAGAATAGCTTTCCACAGAATTTCACATTTAAAATGCTATAATCGATAACTTTAATCTAACGCAAAGTTGTTCCCCCTTAAAATTACACATTCAAACAGCATCACTTCAGTTCCCTTCAGACTTGTCTTACAATCCATTTCCCACGCTAATGACATTGCAAAGGAGACATTTTAGTTGGTGTTACATTGATGTTGCAGGCAATTTACAGTCTTACGACTAGAAATTGCCATTCAGAAGCTTGTGTCTTTTCTGAGTGCCAGTATAAATGGGCAGAATACTGACCATTACAAAACAACATTCACAATGATATGGGACATATCTTACACAATAGAGCTGCAACAACTTCACTGACAGCATAGTAATGTCAGGCTGTTAACTACAAATGATCTCTTATTTTTCATACTAGAATTTGCCCTCTTTTTTATGTTGCTATTTTTTCAGCTTACTGAAATCACTATGAAGCCTTTGGTCCCTCATTCTCTCTCCTGTGCTGTTTACAACTGGTGCTTTCTGCCACTACAGTTTGCCATTTCTCTATTGGAATGTAATTTTAAAGACACTTGCTGATGGCCTTCTCATTTGCCACTTTGGCCTCTTGCCTTTCAAAAGGAAGGCTCAAATTAACAGCCTACCCTATAGTACAATCAATTTTCACCTGTCAAAACTAATGGCAGGGGTTAAAATCCAGGAAGTCTCAGATTTGCTTGTATGCTTTGCGGTTTTTTTCTTGCCCCTCTTCTATCTGCTATTACTCAAACCAGTGAGGAGATTTAATTCCTAGAATTTTCTCTGTGAACCATTTTTTTCTATGAAAATAAAATAAAATTCAAAAATCACATGAGTTATGGGGCTGCAGCTTTAAGAGCAACATTAAATACATTGAAAAGTGCAGTCTGAGGATGTCATGAGAAGGGCCTATGCAGAGACCACAGCTGGCATGGGTGGGAAGTTTCATTCTGTTTCAAACGCAGAAGGCACATCTGGCTGGCTCCAGTATTGCTATCTGTTATCTACAATTCCATGAAACCTGGGCTTAATAATCCTGTCCTAGGAAAAAAAACTCAGATTCCTGGAGAGCAGGAAGCAGCAGAATGGCTTAAGTCTCAAAATGCAAAATACATGCCAGAGGAGTGAAAAGTCTGATAAAACCTGCTCTTCTTCCCCAGAATCAACAGATTTCTCTCAAGGTGAACAAAATGCCTCAGCTGCACCATGTGACATGTATTTCAGTATGTTTCTGTGCCCTTAAGGCTAATGTCCTTTAGGGTTCATCTGGACAGGAAGACTTCCTGTTGACTCAGCTGTACAGCTACGACTATGTGTTGTCCTGTATTGAGCACATGTCCTGTGAGCACTGAAACTGCACAGATATTTCACAGAAGCTTTCAGTCAGCCTGTTACTGTGTATATTCCTGAGGGTGGTGTTTGGGTCCATACTCAAACCCTGCTCAGTGCTCTGTGGGCTCAGAACAGTGAAAACACAAATTCAAGCCCTTTTTTCACCCAAGTCAGGCCTGGGACTTGTCCCTGAGTCATTCAAGCTAAATATCCCAACTATTACTTTTTTCCTCAGTTTCTGACCCAGTCTTTCTATTTGGAAATTTCTATTTTTTATAAATAATTTAATACAAATTGAGCCAGAACTCATGTGTGTACATGTGAGAACAGTGATTTACAGTCTGGCAGCAAAAAAGCCAAGCTGAAGTCCCTCATGCTGATTTAACTTGAATCCTAGATCAGTGCTGTTGCAGGTGAGGTCTATAGCACTTTTGCTACCAGCTAATCAGGACAGTGCTGACTTCCACATCTACTCCAGTTGATCCTTGACAAATCAGTATTTTTGGAAGAAAAGAGCTTTGTCAAAAAGTACCTGAGGAGTCCATTAAGCTAAGCTTGCAGAGCCAGGTTAGCTAATGTCCACCTTAGTGACTCTGAGTAAAGTCATCTTATCTCCAAATGCTACTCAACTTATCATCATTAGTTGGTTGATTTCTTTAGGCATAACATCAAGAGCACATCTTAGGCTTGGATTTTAACAAATCATGCCAGGACCTATTTTTAAAAGCAAGATAATTAGTGTAATACATCTAGTGAGAGAAACACACTTGAGGTCATTCAGAGACATGAGTCAAAGTTTTCCAAAGCCAAGAGATGTGCTTTAGGTAACCTCTTGTTTCAACCTGACCTATGCATTGAATGCATCAGTTGGACCCTTTGATTTGTCCTGTCTTCCTTCAGGCATTCAATTTGTGTCTCCCCATAAAGTGCACCTTAGGCAGTTCTTAAATATCACAGCACTGCAGCAGCAGAACTCTTCAAGATGTACATGAGAATGCCTTAGTCCTCTTTATTGAGATCCCAGTTCAGATAATGACCTTCCCTAAAGCTCATGCCGATCACACACTTAATAGGGAGAAATATTAAAGATGATATTATGCAGATGAATGTATTAGCTAAAAGTATCTGAAATTATTCTATGAGAAGCCGTAGGGAGTATGAATTAATGGGAGAAGCAGGGCATGTGAAAAAAACCCTTTCAATGTCACTTTGTACCAAGTATTCAAAAACCACACACAAGCTGCATATAAACTTGGTAAGTGCTTCAAGGGGCACAATCATCATAAATCTGGGCTAACACTCCAGTCTATTCAAAATGATATTTTAAAGTACTGTTCTGTTGATGATGTCTTTGTTTTATTTCATCCGGCTTAGGCCATTCTAGACTGGCTGTGTTTTTCTTTTGTTTACAGAGAGCGTCTCAAAGCCATAAGTCTCTGAAAGTCACCAGGATTATTATTTTTGTGGAGACACAGCTAAAATGTGGACAGGCTGAGTATACAAGTGTAAGCTGTAAGTGATGAACATGTATCCCTCAGCAGCTACAGGATTCAGCTCTCACATTTGCATTCCTGGAAAAGTTTTAGATTCTTTTCCTCACTTATTAAATGGGTTATAGGTTGGCCATATTGATGCCTTTACTTTCTCCCTAAAGAGATGTGTGCTTTATTTGTTCCTGAGGTAATACAAACTCCCCACAGCCATCCAGAGTGGACTTAAAACAAAACAGCACAAAATAAACCAGTTATAGAAGTTAAATACCACCACAAACCCTTCCC
This sequence comes from Scytalopus superciliaris, assembly GCA_013400415.1. Lineage (NCBI taxonomy): Eukaryota > Metazoa > Chordata > Aves > Passeriformes > Rhinocryptidae > Scytalopus > Scytalopus superciliaris. The sequence goes on from VXBX01006198.1 coordinate 689,265, forward strand.
AGCAGAATATTTCCAGGTGACATTATACTGACTATAAAACTAGGCATGGACAGAACATGACACAGTCCTGGACAATGTCAAGTGTCCAACCTCTAATTCTACAGTTGATGGCTTGGGGAGGATATTCAAAGGCCTGAGAGTGACAAGCAATATATGGGGAAAGTATCACAGTTTCAACGTTGTTCACGGCCATGAAGAAAACATTAAAAGTGTCATGTGGACTGCACTCAAAAATCAGCTTCAAAGAGGAAAACATGGTGTTTGTCACTTTTAAAACTGAAATTATGTATACCTTGGATTGCCTCTAAATGTAAGTTAAATGTAGCATCTGTAATACCTACCCCTCAAGAGCTGTCAGCCACAGGGGAAGAACATCAGGTGTTTTTTCTTCTTCATTATTAATAGTTTATAGGCAATTTTCTGATCATTTTTAACAAGAGTATTACTTTTTGTAAAACACAAATGAATGAACAAGGAGATATGTTAATTGCCCAAGTCCTTCCCTGACTTGTGGATCAACACTTCGGTTTAAATACTAGCAGTTTTTAGATATCAAATGCATATGAAAATGGGATTGTAAATGGGGGTCCTACCCACCAGCCCCTTACTGAGAGCTGCAATTTTGTGTCTTATGCCAATCAAATAGATCAATGTAGATGTAATACATATTTAAGGACACTTGGATGCTTCAGAACACAGGCAAATGAAGAAGGTAAAATACGAGGACAGAGGTATTTTACAAATAGATGAATATGACTACAGAATATATCCAGTAAAAGCACGTGCTGTCTCCCCTACCCAAAGAGAACATTGGCACAGTTACACAGTGCTACAATAGGATCACAAGGATTTTAAGGGAGCTGGTACTGTCCCTGCAGCACCCTGTGTACTGGGGCAACAGAAGAAACTGTGATGAAAATGAGGGATATATTTGGAGACATCAGAGAGCAATTTGAACAGATACTTGGTGAAGCAAATGATTCCCAGGACTGATTGCCCCTCATTGGGAGTGCTCCCATTGTACTCCGGGAGAATAGAATTGGCCCTGAATGCTTTGCACCACTGAAAGGGAGATGTAATCTCCTCTAGCACAAAATGTAGCCTTCGGACATTTTATTGACCAACTGTCAGCCAGCACAGTCAAATGGAAAAGGTTTTAAACGAAGGGTCAAGAACCCCTCCATCTTACCCACCTGTAAGAAGTGGCTGAGGCTCGGTGAGTGAAAAGTGCTCATTCCAGGTACGATCTATGTGGGATAAAAGAAACAGTCTTTTGAACAGGAACACTACATGTCTGAAGTAGCATGTTTTAAATACTTTTACAGAGGGACACTCTTGACTCTTATTTAACCTATGAAGTACTTAAAATTACACTGATTTTGTTTTTAACTAGTATTTCCCTACATTTAAATAATAATCATTGTTACGTGATGAAAAGAAGCTGAATCCAATGCTTTGAGACAGTACACTTAAAATGTAAGAGTCATGAATTAAATGTCAGGAGAGTACAACTCATGGACAAAGATTGTGTTTGAAGTCAATGTTTTGTTAAGATCACATGGAATTGGTTTGTAGAGACAACAAAGCCACCATTCCTAGAGTTTAAATTAGTTTAAAACAATATTTACATGAAATATTTCTGTCAGCTGCTTGCAAACAGTGTTGAAAACAGACAGTAATTTAGGAGAATATTCGTCTTGGTGCCTGAAATCATCCTCTAGCCCAAAGCCTCTGTTACCCACTACCACTGTCTGAAAATAGATAAGAAAAAAAAAAAGCAGCTTTTCACAGGGAAAACCATTATTTCATTATTCATTATTATTGAAATCTGAAATAAATCATAAACTGAATTCTAATGAAAGGTTTTATTCCCTCTAAAAATCGATCTGAGTCATGAAATTAACTCCTATATTCATTTCCTTGCCTACAATTTCTGCAAATTTTAAGCCGATGAGATAAAAGTTTGTTTGATTCCAAATATATACTGAATAGTCTTAAATTTCAGACCTGAACTCAAAAAGGAGTGTGAATTTTCCTTAAATCTGAAGAAAAGGTTTACTTGAATCTATATGTATGACTGCTTTGAAGTAAAAATCTAAAGTATCTGTTTTCAGAAAGTGTCCTGTTAAAGTAAAAAACAAACAAACAAACAAAACCCCCAAACACTCACAAACAAACAAACAAGCAAACCCCAGAACAACAACAAAAAAATCAACATTTGTTCTGGCTGTTATTAGTAAATTGTTAGTTCTGCTGTAGGAGAGTATCTTCCAGGAAAATGCAGCCACCCCTTCATCAGAACATTGTCATTTTCCTAGGAAAATGCTGTTCAAAGAGCGGTGTTCAACACTCGAGTTCCTGGGCACCGACAGAGCTGTTAATGCTGCAAACCTCAAGTGGTTTGCAGAATTGACACCTGGGCACATCAGATTGATTGAAGGGAACACCAGTCCATCAAAACAATAAACTGTGTAGAAAAAAAAAATGGTACATTTCTACATCTTAGGTCGTTGCCACCTTTTCCCCCCCAGTTTATCCTACTGTAGGGTGCCTGTGTTCAATCGTTCTTTGGCCTCATCAACTGACTTTTCCTACACACTTGCTATATTCAGTGCTGGAAGCTGATCCGATATAGGCACTTTATCATGTTGCCACAAGATGGAGAAACAAAGTAAGTTAAAGACCTGATGAAGTGTGAAGATATGTGGTCTGCATCACACCTATGAATGAAGGAAGAACTGCAGGCAGTTTCTCTTTTGTGTTGTTCCTTACCAGTTTTCATTTCTTTTGGGTTTTTTCCCCATAAAACCAAGATTAAAAACCAAATGCTGGACAATCAGCTCTTTAATTCACTCTTCAAATTGTTCTGTTTTTGTACTGTGATGATCCTTTTGTTCTTCACATCTGGAAAGATTCCAGAGGCCAAACAAAGTTTTCAAGGACAACCATCCAATTTCAATATCTTGAAAACAAACCCCACTGATACCTCAGTGGAACTAATCACAACTTTGTAAGCAGCATTCTAAAAGAGAAATTCTGTTCAACTCCCCCTACACTGCTTTGGCTTTTAAAGAAAGAACAAGGCAAAAGGCAGGACAATATGTTTGCTTTTACTGAGCCTGCAACTCTGACTATGCCCAGAAATGAGTTGCGGGGGAAGATCCCATTCTGACATATCCCTTTACAAAACATCAGTGCGTTTGAACCAAATACAGCTCCTGACTGTAATTTGTGTTTCCCTGCAGTTGGTCTCTGAATTATATCTGAAAAACCAATCTCAGAACTCATCATCACCTACACATATACAAACACACCTTCAAAATTAAGATAGGCTCAGCTTTCAATAACCTTTATGCACAGATACACTGTGCTCATTTTCACTGCTAATATTCTCACCACCAGATTAGTGTTATTTAAGACTTGAGAGTGACATTTTCTGTTTCTCTAGAAAACACTGCACAGGTAACAGCAGTGCCAGTTACCTCACCTTCCTACCATCTCCACTGATTTTGATCTCGATTGGATTGCTCTAATTGACTAATATATTCCTACTATCTTAGGAAAACACTTTAACTGTGCCATCTACTCCTTGTGTTTTACTACAGTCACTGTTGCCAACAGTACAATACATACAAACAGTGCCTTTACAGGTGCACTCAAAGTTCAGACTAGTCATGAATTACACCTATGAATGAGAATTAAGTAGAACATTCCTTTCTAAGTACTTAGAGGTTGGCAATCCTTTTAGTAACGAAGATATTAAGCCTGAAGGATTTGGCACTAAAATGGAACTTCTTTCTGGGGCAGAGATGATTTTACTGAAACATTTGATAATTGTACTTATTATAAGCAAGGGTTGGTAGAATCAATTATTACAAAGGTTGCTTCACACTTCCCATTCATTATAAAATCCTCTTTTCAATTGCTGCAAACTTGCCAACCTTTAGCTAGGCACTCTGAAATTTTCCATGCTGAGTGTCTCTTAGGCTGACTTATTTATTTAAAGGAAAAATTTAGCCACAACAATCGCCCTTTACCAAGAATGAAACTATAAACACACATAATTTTGGCCATATTTAAAGAAAAAAAAATCAAACTGGAAAATTATATACTTTAGAAAATATCCTGAAGGAGAAGAGAGAGTTTTTATCATTCAAGTTGTCTTGTGCTGTCCTGTGAAACTCAGAAATTGTGTTTCACGGACTTTAATCAATATTTCTTGAAGGAGAAAATATCTGCAATCCTAGGTAAAGGTTTGTGAAAAACCCAGTATCTGTTTTCACTCTGTTCTGCTGCAGCACCTACATACAAAAGGTGTGTGTGTGCCAGCCCACTTACACCTCTAAGCCCAGCCTGCAGTACTCGGGACAATGTTGTTGGAGCTCATTTTCTTTTCCCTGCATACTCTCATTCCAAACCCATCCTGACATTAAAAGGCAGGGCAAGGCCCACAACTGCCCTGTGGTTTTAATGGCCACCTCTCTGCCAAGCCAGTAATAATGATGGTGAAACTGTCTTGACACAGAAGGTAAAAACTACAAGACAAATAGGAAGGGAAAGAAACTGGTTGAAACTCTTTGTGAGCCAAGGACTAGAAGATGGTCAAAAACTGAGTGCAGGGCTGTTAAGGATGACTCTGAGTGGAGGGAGGGGGAAGAAGATGAAACAGCCATTGGGACCAGGAGCCTGGAAATGCACTGAGTGGGGCTCAAGGGCACCTACCAGAGATGGAAGTGTAGGTCATTTAGACTGAGTTCAGCCTAGTGAGGATGGTGGTGTCCTTTGGGTCCGATACAGTCACTGGAGAAACTTGTCCCACTAGATTGCTCGTAATGGCGACTAAACTAAGCTTCTAATTTGAATTGCCTTCTGGAAAAAAACTTTCTCACCAGGGAAATGAGCATCCCAAGGGTGAAGTTAGATTGTAAGTGAGAAGCTGTGACAAAGGCATGAGAAGATTCATTGCCAGGTTTCAGGTGAAGAAAGGGATTTGGGAATTCATCTGGGAGCAGAGGAACTTCTGCTTATCAGTCCAGGTTTCTCCTACACATGTATGAATGTTGCTCCTGCAGAGCTAGACTCCACCTTGACCTCTACCAGTGTTTGTATGTGTTGCTAAGCAAATCAATTAATCCAATTTTCCCACCTTGTCAGTCATCCTCTTAGGGATCCAACAGGAGACCCTAGAGACTGGCAAAACTGTTGAGCATTCACAGCTGTAAGTGAAATGGGTTGAACTGTGTTTTGCATATATAAAATGTTTTGCAGTGCCATTAAGTCAGAGAAAACAAAATAATCAAGTCCCAGACAATCAAAAACCTTTGGCAATGTTTTCTTTTCATCTTCACATCTCTATTTTCCCTCTGTTCAAACAGGGGTGCAGTATCCCCTCATTTCATTGAGACGTTGTGAAAATAGATTATTTCATGTCTGTGAAGCACCCAGATACAATAACTAAGATTGCTGAAGGAAAGCTCCCAAGGAAATTAAGAATTCTGTATTCAGAACAGGCTTTGAATAATGTGCAGTAAATAAGCCATGGGGTACACACTGAACAATGAAGATAAAAGAAAATATTCAATAGCTACTCATTAAGTGAGCAATATCCATCCTGCACTTTAAACAGAGATGAGATTTAATAGTATGTGAGCCTGTGATTAAAGACAATGCCCTAATGCATACAGCACAAAGGCTCTGGGGAATTTGTAGCAACAACTTAAACTCTTGCATTCCCTAAGTTTTGAGTGTTTGGCTTGGCCACTTTTTTAGAATGCCAAGCACTCTTAATTTAGCTTCACACAAAAAGAGTCATAGATCAATAAAGATTTGAGAGGGGGGTGGGTTCCAGAACTGGCTCAAGAGAAAGTCCAAGAATGTCTGGATTCAGTTCATATTAGAGAAGAAAGCTGACCACGGCTTTTTATCTGGATCCAGATGTCCTCAAATTTCACGACTAATCAAATCTTGGTTCTGCTTTGGCACCCTCCCTACTGTGATTTGTTCTCTCTAAGATGGGAGAGCATTTCTATGGACCTCTTAATTATCTTGACCTTCAGAAATGTTGCAGTACTAATCCTAACGCTAAAATCTACTTATTCTTGGTAAATATAGAGAGTCTTGTTTAGCAACACCATTAAAAAAGCATGAGATAAGTACAGGTATTCTTAAGCAGCTTGGGTAGTACATGGCAAAACATCTATTTTTCACTGTGAGACTACAGTTGAAGTATAGGACAGGAGATACCACACCAGGAGCACAGGGCATCCCAACAGAGTCAGGATGGAGCAGGAATGGATGCAGCCCTGTTGGAGCTGGAAATCTCTGAAGCCTTGCAGGCACTCTCATGTTATACCCTCCTAGAGCTCTCCAGCCACACCAAAACAGTGGACAAGAGGAAGTCCAACAAAAAGCAATGGGAGTGCGTCACAGGGAAAGGCACAGGAGTATCATAGAAGTGTATTCTGAGTTTTGTCTTGACTGGCAGGCACATCAGGAAGCTAGGTACTCACCATCACTGCCCACAGGGAATACTGGAAAAACAGAGACTCAAAGAGGTAGGAAATCAGAGGGTGCAGGTAGAAGGTCTCCTTTCCAAAGCAGACAAATCATTCAGCTGCACCTGCTACTACAGCCTGCAGCGTTGCCTTGAAATTTGCTTCAGCTGTACCACGTGAAGCCATAGACAATCAAGAGACCATGTGCCATTTCACATAACAAAGGACATATATTTGCGTTGTCCTCCTGGCTTCTGGCTTTTAAAACTTCCAAGTACACAAACAACAGAACCTGCATGCAGGTCGTTGTGCACTGGGAGTTGCACAGAGGTAAGAAAGTGCTTGTTTCAGAGGCAGAATCACACCATTCCACACACATCTGCTCCTGAAGGACTGCTTTTACAAAGTCTTTGCTCTTAAAAATTTAAGCAAAATGTAAAGAAGCTGTAAAATTTCCTTTTATACAATAATTTATCTCAAACATCTTGAAAAGAATCTGTCAACAAGAAAGATCAACTGCAACATTGTGTTACAAAGAACTTTGTTTTATGATGACTGAAAGCATTTGCTTTTATCCAGTATGAACTTGTCAGCGCTCAGGAAATTATATGGATGTTTGTTCTTAAGTCCTGAGATAGAAGTTAGAAGCTCCTGATCCACTAGTCTTGTTTTATTACATAAAAACTTCACTATCTGTCCAGAAATGATAGAAACAGCACAACAGAGGGAAAAAGTATTGACATAACTGAGGGGGGGAAAAAAAAAGCTAAATCAATTCTAATCTATTCGTCTCCCCACTGGATTGGCAGCCAGGAAGTTCAATATTCTAATCCTGGCCACTGAATCCCATTTCCCATATGAGAACATGGGCAATACTGCTTTCTAATACCTGAGAGCCATGACTGCTTAAGACCTAATTCCTGATCTCAGGAGGCAAACTTCTCTGTTTTCAAGACTACAGACAACTCATGTTAGTCTCCAAAGCATGAGTAAGCAATAATTGCATTATGTATGTGCACGGGGATGTGAAGAACTCAACTGTTACACAGCCATGGACCCTGACCCTGCCACTGCAGGTATCACAAGCAAAGCTGAAAATTCATTCTCTTCATAGAGACATTTCCACTGGCATGTGGGATCCTAAATCCTGTCTTTAATCCCACATCAATCATCCAACACATTTGCAGCACTTCTCAGAGTGCCTTTTCATTCTCGGCATTTCCCTATACAGCTATACAGCAAATCCACCAGACAAAACACGTATTCAGTGCCTAAGTCCTGATTTTGCTCCCGGTGTCCCGAGCGAGGCTCCCAGGGCTGCAGGAGCAGCGGCAGGACCTTCCCTGGCTAACTCGGTACAACACCGTCACCTAGTGGAGACGATCCCGGAGGGCACCAGCGCCGAACCTGGAGCGAGGGGTGCCAAGTAGGCACCCTCCTCTTACTGACTATCACAGAATATTCTGAGTTGGAAGGGAAGAACAGAGATCATCGAGTCCAACTCTTACGTGAATGGCCCATACAGGGGATCAAACCCACGTCTTTGGTGTTATTAGCACTGTGCTCTATCAACTTGCTTCTTCTCACTTTTGAACTGCTCTGACTATCAAACAGGAATCCTATGCTGCTCTTTCCTTCCTGTTCTCATCCTCCCTATAAAACCATTTGAAAAGGGTACTGGAAAGAAACATGTTTACTGCTGCCTTAACTGGAAGGTTCTTCAGAGCAACTGCTAAGGGCCTGTGATTCAACATGTTCAAGCACAAAAAGTTTCCAGTCAATAGGTAGTTATCAGTCCTTGCTGGGCAGAGCAGTCCTGTTCAGACAAAACTCTGCAGAAATGAAACCTGATTTTATATAGCGATCATAGAATCATAGAATTATTTGGGTTGGAAGGGACCTTAAAGATCATCTAGTTCCAAAGGCCCTGCTGTGGACTGGGACACCTTCCACTAGACCAGGTTGCTCAGAGCCCTGTCCAACCTTGCAGGGATGGGGCATCCACAGCTTCCCTGGGCAAGCTGTGCCAGGGCCTCAGCAGCCTCGCAGGGAAGAACTTCCTAATATCTAATCTAAACCTACTCTCTGTCAGTCTGAAGCCATTTCCCCTTGTCCTGTCACTATACGCTCTAGTAAATAGTACTGGAAGGACACAATTAGGTCATCCTGAAGCTTGCTCTATTCCGGACTGAACAATCCCAATCTTCCTAGCCTTTCCTCATAAAAGAGGTACTCCACCCCCCTAATCAATGTGGTGGCCTCTTCTGGACTCACTCCAACAGGTCCCTGTCCTTCCTGGGCTGGGGACCCCAGAGCTGGATGCAGCACTCAAGGTGGGGTCTCACCGGAGCAGAGGGGCAGAATCACCTCCCTCCATAAATGTGAACCTACAGAACATTTTGAAAGTCTTAAGCAGGCCTATTTTCTCCCCAGATGGCAAAAAGGAGTATTAGCACCCACTCAGAGGCAGTGAAATCCTGTTGCTAGGATCCCACTCCAGGTTCTTTAGAAGATTTGCTGTTTAACAACACATTCAAGTTTGTCTCTTCAGCTTTCCAATTTGAGTAGTCCACTTGAAAAATTTCATAACACGTGTCAGATTGCTCATTTCCCCCAGCTGAATTTCCCCAGCTGAACATAAAGAAGTTGGAGCTTGCTACATTTGAAAGATTTCTGTGCAGGTGTTTCACGGGGACAAACTGAAACACAGAAGCAATGAACATCAGAGCCCAGCAATGGCTAATCAATTTGCTTAAAAGGTGGTTCTATTAATTTGCTAAAAAGGTGGTTCTATTAGCAGAATGGGTCCAGCTCCTTCCTTCTGTGCAGCTATGGTGAACTGTCACATCTAGGTTTGTGCTAAACTACAAACCTCATCACATAAACATTGTGACTCTTAGTAAAATTCACCGTCCAGGATTGTCTCAAGTGAAGAGAAAACTTGATTATCATATCCTTTGTTTGAGTTACAAAGTTCCTCTTATTCTAAATACATCATTTAGTTTTCAAATACCTGTTCACCGATTCCTTAAGTCAATTTAAAGCAGAGAATATCTCAGAAGAAACATAACAAAATTACAGATTGCTCTCAGAATTTAGGTTTCTCCTGTAGGCTTTGCATAGCTTGTTTTAACAATGGAAGCTCAAGAGGATTTTGTGTTCTTCCCTCCCCTGCTTTTACCCCAGGGAAGGCAACATTGCTAATAAACCCCACAAAGATCAACCCTAAAAATAAATATCTGCTGTTGGTCTAGAAAGCTCTGGCTCTTGAAAGAATTTGATCTGGGTGGTAATTACACTTCACTTTTGATCCATGTATGAATTCAGTACTGGCAAGATGTGTCAGACCTTTATCTTTCTATCCTTCCCTGATCCATCCATCAGCATTTACAAAGCATTCATCATAGCAAAAACAGCACTGGAGATTGAAGTCCTTTGTTCATTCACACAGCAAACAGCACAGACAACAATAGTGGAAGATTCTTCTTTACATTACTCTGCCATCATTCTTGCACCATGACCAGAGAGAACAAGTTTAAGGGTGAGAAAGCATCCCTTTTATTCATCAGCTTATGTTATAAATTTGCCTGCTTTTAAGGTCTCTGCCAGGGAAGGCAGACTGTACATACAAATATCTAATAAAAGATCTCCTCTCTCTCTGAATGCTGAGGTTCCATTCTATCCTTAGACCACCATGACTTCAACATGGCTATTACATTACTAGTAAGTAGTAGACTGGGAGGTATCAATTTTACAAGAGAATGCTTGTCTGATGATAACACCACCAAAATCTGGTGAGCACCGTTTAAACACAAGAAAGAGAAAGGAAACCCTTTTACCATTCATCTCCTCTGCTGCTCTAGAGACTGTTTCTATGTTTAATTTCTGGCCTCAAAGAATAAGCTCGGCAGCTTATTTGGTGGTGAACAGATCTTTTTTTTTCAAATGATGGCCTTTACAAAGTCCTATCCTAACGCTCTCAGGTCTTGGTGCAAAAACAATGCAATGACAAATACAATGACTATTCCAGCATCAGAGACTGGAAAGGTATTTTTATGACAGCTGGATTTCCCATTTTGATCACAATGCTCTCCTGTCTAAGTTCACTTTACTAACTTCTAATTTGCCAGTTGCCAGATGATCAGGATTTTTTCAATACTTAAATAATTCTTTTAATTTTCTTGTGTTTCTGTAGCTTTGCACCACCACTATTGTAAAAACAATTGAAAATGGAGAAAACCAGTCTAAGTCTAAATCCTGCCTTTGCCTCTCCACAAAACTGGATTCTTCTCTTTCATGGTAAAGATCTTCATTAATTTAACTTCAAGGAAAGAATTTCAAGGGAGGAATAGTATTACTCACTTGCCTGCTACTCTTGGCAGGCAGTGACATGTATGGAGCGAAGCCACAGGTCCTGTTACTGCCTTCAAGTTAGAGAAAAAGAGAAAGAGAGAGAGGAACAAAGGCATTGCTGTTTCAGAGAAAGAAATGAGTGATGAGTATTTCGTGGGTCACACTAACCTGTATGGACACTTCCGAGTAATGCTTTGAAACCTGAGGTCTTCAAGAGGTCACTTGTTTATTAAGCATCCATTTACAGTAAACTTAGAAAACATATAGCTCTGGATAAACTGAATCTCAATTCTCCTTCTACTTTCTCTTGAAGATTGGTTGCAGTCATGTCAGGGTCATTGGTCTAGTTTCAGGCTCAGTTGCGGGGCTTTATATCAATATCAGGCATCACATATTAACAAAAAAAAACATGTCTAAAGTTGTTTCATAAAGTGAAGAGAACATTTTCAGTCTCCAGGAAAACATATCTTTGGGAGAAAGCTGAACTTGAGAATGCTGTTTTCAGTGGAGCTAAGAAAATTCCTGTCAGTAATCCCTTACATTTAATTTCCAATTTAATTTCAACGCTCCTTGCTGAACTCAAGACAGACTGTGGGCAGAAACATGGTGTGTGTGTTAGCACAGCACCTAATACAATGGAATCCCAATCTCAGTTTGGGTTTTCAAGCAATACCAAAATATGCACACAAATAATTAACAAAAATTATCATGTTTCAGGGCCTTCTGACTAGACCTGAATACCACTGGTCTCTAGATCAGAGAGTGACAACCCACAGAACATATCTGACCTCCAAAATGAGTCTGTCTCCCAGTCCCAAATTATTTTGCACCAGAAGGTCTCTGGCTTATGATCAGAGGTGGATGTAGCCATGGGAGCTGAGGCAGTTATCATTCCCGTCTGTTTATACCATTTTTATGCCAGAGTTCACTGGTCTCACAACAGAGGACTTTATGATATATGTAGTCCTGTTCAGTCACCATGTAATATAGCTTGTTTTATTCACACAAACTGAAGTTATTACTAAACTGTGACAGTGCAAGAAAAGGCCAAAGTCAGTGGGGAAGGCAATGATATGACAGCTAAACCTGCCTGTGACTGTAAAGTTGATACTTAATACAATATTACATGGTTTAGATGCTCTCCCAAGGTGCCAGATATTATTTGGCCAGAAACTCAACACTCAGTGTCTAGATAACTCTAGATCTTCTTCACAATCCTTTCACTTGTACCTTAAGTAAATCACTTGATAGCAGGACTTCAGCTTTTCAAAATTGCTTATTGCCAAAGCATTTAGGAGACATGAAAGTTAGTTGGTCAGTGTTTGCTGCTGAAGCTGAGCAATCTCCAATGACTGCAGTGAACCTCCAGACCCTCTGAAGCTTTGTGATTGATTCAGGGTAGTCAGAATTTTATGTGTAGAATTGATAGCAACTATAGACCAGCCTTTCTTGAGAATTCAGCCCTAGACATGCTGAGACAGGAGCTGGGGAGTTTACAAAGGGTTGTGTGACTATGAATACAAGAAGGATTAATAATGATACAAGCCACACCATTAGACTTTGAAATCAGAAGTTTCCAAGAACCTGGAACACGTGAGAAAGTAAAAACACTCATGCTGAGCCAGCTGACACCTACCTTTAGCCCAGTGTATTGTTTTCAACAGTAAGGTAAAGCATATAAGAAACAGGGTGTGTAGATAGAGCAATTCTTCCCCAGAGACATCCTCCCACTCTCTGGCAATCAACAGTTTATCACTGAGAGATCACACAAGAACTATTGTGTTTAACAATCGCAAATGGTCCTACCCTCCATAAATTTTCCTAATCCCATTTTTAATCTACATCGACTTCTGACCCTCACACCATCTCATGGCAGTAAGTTTCTAAACATAACAAGGAGTTGCACAAAAAAGTGCTTCCCTGTTACCAGTTGTGGACACAAAACTGGTCAGTGCCACCTAGCCAGTGGCCAGAGCAATGCTTGTTCCTGCACAAAGGACTAGACTTCATTAACATCCTGGCTAATTATATGACACCTCAGAGTGTTTAAATCATAATGATTTAACGCAACCTTGAAAATTAAAAAGGAAAGGTATTTTCAAGAGCAGGCAATGCTGGGTATCATCCAAAGTGCCTCCTCTAGCCATGCTCCCTACCCACTGTCTAGACCAACAATATTTAGATAAAAATCTGAATCCTGATCACTACACTGGAATCTTAGGTATGTAGATCATCACATAGCCCTAATCAGAATACCTCTCTGTGTGCTACATGCCACTGCTTTGAGAGCAATGAGACAGCATACTGCAAAAAGTTTATTAAAATCCTGTGACAGATGGAAGGGAAAAAGCCTCCTTTGCCTTCTGCACACAATTGCCTCAATCTCTCCCCACCAGAACTGTTACGTCTCAAAGACAGAAGCCAAAAGATGGCTGCACAAGCTGTGTTCACTTCTGTGGCTGCCTGCAGCAACCCAGTGGATAAACAACAGCCATTTCAGCTGAAGAATTAGAAAAACCATCTAAGTGCATTGCTCATTGGTGGCATTTCCAGTGGAGTGCAAAGTGTCACAGGATGAAACAAAGAAAAGCAGAGCCTTCTGCAAATAGAGACTTCAGCATCTGCATAGCTTGCAGGAGTATTTCACATTCAGCATCTGTCTTGGAAGGTGAAATTTTCTGTACTGGTCACTGAGGGAACAATTACATGCAAATAAATTGGCGCCATTAACTCAACAGGGTCTGAAACATATGGGGACAAGCCAGTGGACTTTTTTTCTTCCAGAAATAAGCTGCTTCTATCATAGAAATAATCTTAATGTTTGTTGACACTGTAATTAAGAATTAAAGCTGCAGAAAAATGTGAGGTTTGCTAAAACACAATAGATATCTTTTATCCATACAATATATGGCACCAAAATATTCAGTGTTCTGGGGAGGATAATTAATCAGTGTTCTCTTGCTGAAGTTCTTTTAATTGTCTATGATGGGTTTTGTTGGGGGGGGACTATTGAATTTGAACAGGGAACAAGATCAGGCACCATGGGGAATACTTACATGAATAAAGATTGCATGATCAAGATCTTTGATCTGGGAATTGCTATTCTGTAATCATCTGTAAAGCACCAGGAGTGCCTTTGGCACTGTATATAAAATAATAAATGATTAACAATAAATCATGTAATTAAATCTTCACTTCGAACATTCTTTTCATAATTCTTGCCTCAGATTTAAGTTCTCACATCAGGCATGTTAGGTCCTCATAATATTATTAAAGTTCCTACACTTCAGCTTTTAAAATTCCCCTAGGGATCTATTGTTTCTTTGTTTAATGTGTTTATGAGCCAAAGGCCCCATTAAATACAATAGGGAAACTCACAGACCTTTAAAAATTTTGCCACCAGAGACATTTCTTAGGAAACAGGACCATTTTTGTCATTCCATCGTGTAACTATTGGAAAGTCTATTGATCAGAAAAGTTCTAGGAGAAAAACAGAAAAAAGTACTCCACCTCCATGGATCAAGTCCTTAAGGCTACGAGGCTAGACAGGCAGAAGTACTTCACACAGCATTGCATTTGGGTATTCACACAATCCCATATTAAGAATATTTTCTATTATGATCACTTTTTAATGCCTCATCACCTTTGTAGATGCTGTCTCTAAGGACAAGGAAAACATCAAACCTCCTTGTATTTTCTTGGTCTGGAAGAAAAGGAGATGGGCAGATGCTTATGTTTCTCTAAACCCACACTGTACATTGTCCCTTACAGATTTGAACAGAATATTTGGTTTGAGGTATGCAGCCAAACCAGCAGCAATTTTTACTATCAAACATCAACTTTTAAAAGCGAATTTATCTTCAAAAGGACTTAAATATGGTGAGAGGCTCCACAGAGAGCAGGAGAGAAGGATGAAGCCAGTGTCAGTATGCTAAATAAGCTGGAGTTTGCCAGAAGCACACTTTATGGTCTGAGCCCTTACTTAAAATTATTTGACATTGTAATCCAGTGTGAGTTCTGGTTTATTTAGAGGGATTATTTTATCCAGCTGCCAGGTTCTTCTCAATTGCTTGCCTCACTTCTCTAAAAGGTAAAACTCAATCAGAATTAATTTAAGTCTCCTTGGTGAAGCCACAGCTGGGGTGCTGTGATTTATCAATGCAGCTTCACAATTCAAAGACAGAGCTAAGTGGGGTGTTCACACTTGTGTAAAAGTGCACCCAAGGGATATTGAGGGTTACTATGTAAAAGCCTAAATCTAAAATGAAAAATGTCTGGTATCAATCTAAGCAACATCACACCAGTGAATATGGTTCATCTGCAGCTGAGTTGACAGTTTCTCAACATAAAACAGCTTAGAATGGGGTTAGTGTGAGCCATGAGTGAAATGGAAATTCCTTTAGCCTTGACTAATGCCTTTTATGTGACTCCCACTTAGGGTCAGAAAATTACAAGTTCTATTTTGTTAAACAGTTAAAAAAACAAACACAATCTGTATTAGCCTGGAAAGTTCTACATTCCAGTGAACAGAAGGGATGGTGAACATAGCCTGTGGGCCAAACACAGCCCACGCAGAGCTTCACACTGTTGAAGCTTTCATCTGCAGCACCCTGAGGTACAGCCCACAGAGACTACAGGATCTCAACATGCAGTGCTCCATCTTGCTCCAACCTAATGCGCATCACATGCCAGGACCTGCACCTTCCGTGAGCTGCACTGTCACACCACAACTGAGGAGGCTCACAGCTCACTGGGTAAGTATTTGGGAGGTGGGGGGCTTAATTTGGATTTGAAGAGGATGACACCTAAGGGCAATTTCTGTAACCAGCACGGTTCCCACAGGGCTGCTTCTGCTTCAAGTGTTAGTAATGGACAGTAGACATATTCGCCCATCAGTCTGCTGATTCCTGATGAACTGCATTCTCATGTAATGTATGTCCCAAGCTAGTATTTAAAAGTCACTAAAAAATACAAACCAAGTGTGTTTCCCTCCTCCCTCACCAAATTCATATAGAAATCAAGTATATGCTTGGTTGTAAAGATACCTGAAAAGGCAGCACGGAACAAAATCATGCAAAATTTCACACAAAGAAGGGAACTTTCATAGTAGGTAATTTATATCTCATGACCCAGTGTTAACTAAGGAGTATTAGAAAAATGAAGAAAAATGATGCTTGGATAAATGAAGTTGCAGCTGTGTATCTGTAATACCTTTACAGGACTTCATGGTATAACCCTAATGAAGAAATCTGGTAGCATAACCTACCTTCCCAAATTGCCAGTGGAAAGCTATTATTATAATTAATACAGATATGGTATCTTACTATTAAAAAACGTTGCAGACAAGTTCTCAATACACCTTTGAAATAGCTGAGAACAGAGCTGGCATGGCAAAAGTTTCAATCAAGTCAGTTTACTGCTTAGTGTAGATACAGAGATACCAGTACAAAAATCCTTATAGAAATAGCAGTTGTGCTAATGACAGCCAAGTTATTTAGCTGTGGTAACAGAATAAGAAAGAACGAGAATAAATTTTTAATTTCTCATCCCCAAATTGACCAAATCTGAGTATCACATCTGATTTCTTAGCGTAGCATTCCATTCTGTCTTTTGAGTTACCTTTTGTAGACTTGAACTTTACAGCAGTCTGATCAACCACCATCAGCTCTGTATAGAGAAAGAGAATGAGTTATTCACCATTGAGTCTTTTTTTTTTTTAAAGGCTCGTACTCAAAAGTACATTTTCATCTTTTTAATACTATACCCACATGGAAACCTGAAGTTATTTTCTACTAACACTCATTACTTTTATTTGCATTCTATATTGAAAAGAACTAAGTTTTATCCTGCAGGTTCAGTTTAATTCCTCCTCCAATACCTTCAATACTGGAGATATCAGGTTCCTCTATGTTAACAGTATAATGGGGGAAACAATGATGCACTCATGGTCCAGGCTGCATTACTGAACTCTAGGGTTAAAGAGACCCTTTCCAGAGGACAGCAGTGTGCCCTGTTTGCAGTTCTGCCATGGTCTTGGCATGCAATCTTGAACAAAATGTTTAACTGTAAAATCCTGCTTTCTTTTCTTCAGATGAAAGAAATTTACAGACTCCTTTTAAAATGCTCTCAGATTTATGAATGAAGCAATCCTTCCTCCCTCGCTATTGCATTCCTGCAATGGTTTTTGGTCAGAAACAAAGGATGTTGGGTTAGTAGGCTAACTAATGAGCAACCTAAACCCAAAAGGAACCTACAGGGACAGCACGACCTGCAGTCACTGCTTCTCCTGCTCTCAGACACACACCAACGATTAGCTGTCACCCTACACAACAACTCCCTTAAACAGCAGAACAATAAAAAAAAATAGGAAACAAAACAAAAAAAAACCAAAAAAAAAAAAAAAAAAAAAAAAAAAAAAAAAAAAAAAAAGAAAAAAGAAAAAAAAGAAGATAAGACAAAGCCTCTTGTCCCAAGCTTACCACTCAAAGGACACAAAATACTACATTCATTCCTAACTTATAAAGAGTATTTATTTGGAGAAAACTCTGGAAGGAAATCCTATGGAAATTAACCCTTGCTTCTCAGCATCTATTACTACATGCAGGACTTCCATATTTCTCCAAAAATTCCTAGTCCTTAGAAGCAGAAAACATTCTGATCAGTTTCTCACATAACCATCCAGCCCATAAACACCAGAGCTAGGCTGAAGGGAACAGTTATGCAACAGAGCCTGTGAAAGAGAAAAAACTGCTTGAGGCCAATTGGCTGCTTACATCATATATTTTCGTGCTCTGTTTACAGACTCTCTGTATGGGCATCTCACAATTCTGCTCCATAAGACGTGGGTGAATATCTTCTGATGAAGTAAGAAAAAACCCAAACAACCTAGTGAATGCTCATCTCAAATTTCAACTTAGCAGTCTTTTAAGTGTCACATGTTTAACTGAGGGGATTTTTGTTTCTTTTTTAAAATGTCTAAATTTTTAACAGGCCAAGTGTGATCAGTGGGTGTACCTTCCATATTACCCCTGGGAATTCTTTGAGACCACAAATCGCATCACATTCAGTTCTCTAAATTCTCCTGTATATATTCCTGCTTCCTATCAGCACTAACAAGCTAAAGAGGGTTCTCTGAAATCTCCACTAAGGAGACACTGATATTACTTTAAGCAGTATTTTAATGAACATTTCCCCCCAATTGCAGTGCTGGCTTAAGCTGCTCCTCTTTCTTGGAGTAGCCAGAGAATTGATTCAGGTAAAATCTACACATCATCATC
Organism: Scytalopus superciliaris; assembly: GCA_013400415.1. Lineage (NCBI taxonomy): Eukaryota > Metazoa > Chordata > Aves > Passeriformes > Rhinocryptidae > Scytalopus > Scytalopus superciliaris. Next base: position 707,389 of record VXBX01006198.1, read on the forward strand.
TGCCTGTGTCTCTTCCTCAAGCTGCTCAGGCAGTACAAACAATTCCCACTTGGGCCCTGCAAGCACTTTCATCATCATCCGCTGAACAACTGCAGTTTGTTGCTCAGAAAGAGTTTCAGAGATTTCAACTAATGCCAACTTTAATATGTCATCTATGAGATCAACCCAGTGCCTACAGAAGCTTCATCAATATGTAAATGTTTGAAGTGTTCACTAATGTTTAAGACTGTTTCTTTTCTTTCTTTAAAAAAACCTAAATACTAGTCAGAAAACAGAAATTAATAAAAAAACCCCAATCAGTCACAATAAAAACCATACTAGAATAAACTATTTAAGCTGAGAACTTAACTACAGGCTACAAAAGGACAGTGCAAAGGAGATTTGTTCAGTGATTTCACTGACATCCTTAAAATTTACTTTTTGTGAACAAATGAGTCACTTGCATTAAATCTGATGTATAGGTTGCATCTTTTTCAAAAAAGGAATGAAGAGACAGAACAACACTGAAAGAATCCAAACAGTAGAAGAGACACTTTATCAAGAGCCAGCAGATCTCTGTTGTAAGTGTGATAATACTCTTTATCTGTGTGACTCTCCTCTGTGCAGCTGAGCAGTCAGAGCAGTGCTCACTCTCTTTTCAGAGCTGTGTATCAAGGCTAGTACCAGAGTGACATGGAGAAACGCCTGTCCAGAAAGCTTCACCCCCTGCTATATCTTGTGTCACCCACAGGACACTGTGAATCTGGAAGCTGCTGGGTTTAGGTTGGTTTTCAGGGAATGTGGGACAAAGAACTTCTAAAGGCTTAACACTTAAACACAAAGAAAGTGTACATTAGCTGGTACTAAGATTAGAGCCTGTGCTTTATGGGTAGGACTAAAATAATTCAGAAACAACTCTGAATATCTGAATTACACCTACAGGCAGAAATAACAATCAGAAGGTTTGGTATAAGAAAGTTTTTAGAGTTGTGTTCAATTTAACTATAGTATATCCTCCTGGGTGGTTGTGGAGTTTTGGATATCTTGCCTATTATAAGCAGCACGTCAGTCAACAAGAATTTAGGTTGGAGGAATGCATTACAAATATAGAACAAATCAAATTAGCTCTCAGATGTTATCTGTTGGTATCTCATTTCTTCCTCAACTTTCTTCTAACCACTGGAACACAACATCTGGGCATTTGGGGGAGGCAACCGTTTTACTAAAAGTACTAAATACAGGTGCTACAGAACAAATTACAGCACACTGCATTACTGCATCACCTACAGCAGAGGATGAACCAGTAACAGTTACCTGCTGCAAAGAAGGTAATTCAGTCTACCTAACGAATGTCACTTTTACAGCATAAAAAGCCAACTTAGAGCAATTATGTGCTAAGGATGAGTGACAAAGTTAGACATCTATTGAAGAAGTTATTTAAAGAAATAAAGATTTGGAGCACCATTTACTTGTTTCAAATTTCCCTTGCCTCTGAAATTTGAAGGTTCCTGAAGAATTCAATAATGCATCCAATTATGACAACCATAAGCTGTATACTTAACATTCTAACTTAAATTTAGATCAGCATTCTTTCTTCTTTTTAAATGGAAATAGCTTGTTTTCATGAAAGTTCTTTGTGGTGTCCATGGAACAGACTGGGAGATGATTTAATGTGACACTCGGTCAAAGTTTTACACAGCATTTGGGCCTGATCAGTGTTAAGTGACAAGCTCCAGTGACAGGCACATTTGATGCCACGATGTACATAGAACTGGAGGTTTTACTGCCCAACAGTTTAGTGGATTCAAGAGCAAATGAAAAGTTTACTGTAGTAGAAGTGACACAACTGTGAGTAGTTTTAGACAGCAGTTAGACTATGAATCATGTAATAAACTGTGCTGTTCCTAGGAAAGGCTCTTGCAGCCTCCCTTACCCACAAAGGTGACAAATTTTCTGTGCCACAGCTGAGTGTGGTGAGAAAGGTCGCCTGCAGCACCAAGTTCTCCTTTAGAGGCTAAAATTGACCCACTACTGCAATAGAGTTCATGAAATTCAGGCTTCCCTTGTCAAAGAGTCTGCAGACGTTTGTGAAAGTTCCTTGCTCGAATCATCCAGAAGCAGGCTGGAACATAGATCATCTACTACAGAGAGCAACTGTATACTGAGATGGGCTTTGGATGACATGAACCAACAGACTGTGATCCAAGAGCATCATCTTTAGCCACCACAAGTGCATAAAACATAAGCCTTTATCAGAAAATTGATTAAACAACTGGTTCTAGAACCCTATAGCAATATTCACCATTAAAACCAAAGAGAATCTTGCAAAATGTGCATTGGAATATTCTCATCTCTCAAGATTTCCACGTGCACCTAGAGGAAGTAAATCTCCATGTTTACCACATACCACACAGAGGAAAACATTGCTAAAACCCCGCTTCGTGATCAGTCATTACCCAATTCTTCCAAAGGTTTATGCAGTGCTTTCTGCAATAGTCTGTCCACCCACACAGACAGCCAGCACACCCAGTCCCCTGCTGTTGCAGGCAGTCACATCATAAACCGATCAAATGCCATTGTAAAATTAAATAGGCTTTTTGAACTAAGTTTCCAAAATTTGGGAGTGGGCCTTTCTTCCATTCAAACTAATTTGGGTAACAATGAAAAAAGTTCACTCATGAGCAGGGTTTCTGACTACATCTTTTTCCGTCAGTGGTTCTTACTTTCCGCTCCAACCCACATCATCTATTCTCTTCCTTCCACCCATTCTTCCCCCCAAAAAGGGCTGGCTTGGACACTGTGCTTCAATTTTCTGTAGAACTTTCTATTTTTCTTTCCCATTTTTTTTGTTTAGTATATAAAAGGAGCTTCCTGTTTAAAAGCACGGGAGTCCTACTCCCTCAGTCCATCAATGATCTTGGCATGAACCTTAATAAGCCTGATGGGATTTTCTATACATCTCATCATCAGTCCAAAAAACAATGAACAGCATTTGCTGTCTTGCACTGAATCAGCACCCTTCCCAGTCCTACAGTTCTAATAGGAACTGCAAGGGCTTTTAAGCTTCCTCCTCTTAAATATTTCAGATTTCCAATGCTTACAGAACAAGAACAGAAGTACCAAGAGGAGACAGTGCTGTTGCTGAACTTCCGACATGATCAATACTGTTCTGGTTTCTCAGCCCAAGTCCCTGCAGCAGCCTGACATCACTCACACTGCTTAAGTCTTCCTATAACCTGTTATCCAAATCCTTGGCTTCCTGTGGTGGGGAATAGGAATGAAACATAATGTAATCTCCTTTCAGCTTCAAAAAAACCCAGCCCCCCAAACCCTACATGACCTAGAACAAAGTTCTACCTTGTTCAACTATGTAGAATGCATCAAAATCCATTTATATGGGTCCAAAAAGGGGAGCAACATTGTTGACTTAACTGAAATACTTGTCTCTTCAGGAGCTTAATATACATAAATACCTATGTGTACCACACACACAAGTGCTGTTTTTCTTCAAGCATGCTTAGGAGCGGAGTGGTCAACCACAATTTATTCTATACAGTGTAATTCTTCAGCTAATACTCCTGGCAGAGCTGCCAGGCAGAAGCTTGTCCATCTTAAAATCTGGCAATGCAAGGTACACAATACTGCTTCACTTTAAGTCTTGTGGGGGCTTGGTCTGTGCCTACATAAACATCAAAACATATTTTGATTTTTACTTACGGGTGAGCAGCAGAGTTAATTTAAAACTGTCAGCAAGTGCCATCCTAATTAAAAACAAATGACTAATTGTACAACTACAGGGCCTGTTGACACAGGCTACATACATCAGTAAAAGCCAACCGACCTTGAATTTGAGGAAAAGCAGCACCACCTAGTGTCCTCCAGGAGTCAGAGATTCAAAAATCAAATTCACGAATCAACACAGAAATTTCAAAGTAGCCAAACATTCACAAAGCAGTAAGACACCAGAGGTCTAACTATATCAGCATTTCTGATAAAGGGAATTACACAAGAAAAATCTTTTTAAAAAAAGAGCTGCTGAGAATTAGATGTTTGCAGGCAGAACAGAAATTCTTTGAAGACAACAAATTGAGAAACTATCCTGCCATCTACAGAAAAGATGCAGTCTAGAGGCTAGAATCTACCAGAAGGCTACTATTGTCGATAAAAAGCTCCCAGAAATAAAAAGCAAGAAGTTGAGTAATATTAAAAAAATCTAGCAGACTAAAAACATGAGATAACATGAAAAGGCATTTGAGAAATCTTAAGAAAATATATGAGGAAAATTAAATTCTTTTTCAAACTCATCAGGAGCAGAAACCTTGATAAAGGGTTAGTACAGCCAACAGATAACCAAACAATAGCAAGAACAGTAAGAAACAGACAAGACTGCAAAAAAGTTTAAATGTTTGATGTTCGGTTTGTTTGGAGTTGTTTTGTTTTTACTTTGTGTTCTTTTCGGTTTTGCTTTTTGGCGATTCATTTTGGGTAGTGGGGTTTTGTTCTTGCTTGTTTTGCTTGGGGTTTTGTTTGTTTAGAAAGGGTTGTTTGTTTAGAAAGCGTTGGTTGTTTTTAATCCACATTAGTCCTAGAGGAGCTTAGACTGGCTCCCACTCCAGATGGTTCATTTCAAATCAGAGGGTAAAGGACGGCACTGAATATTTTAGTGACACAAATAACAACAGATCTTTATAATCAGGCAGTAAATAGCCAAGAAATCAATTAGATAATAATTGAGCCAGCAACGACCATGCATAATCTCTTCTTAAAACTTCAAAAGAAGCAGAAAGTGACAACGGAGACGATTTTTAAGAAAGTTCTCCAGGGATTCACGGAGGTGAGCTATGTCAGGTGAGCTGACCTCTTACAGAGCTGGCACTCTGTAATGTAAAAACACCGTACACAAGATAAATGCGTTATGCTGGCAAATATGGCTCACAAGTAAAGGGAATGTGGACCTCCCATCTCTATTATCAGAGAACCTACAAGTATATGAATTCTAAAATTTGTCAAGGCAGAAGTTCCTGATGTACCAACACTGAGTGCAGCATGTCACTCCTTCAATACAAAAATCATAGCACAAAAAAGAACAGAGCAATCTTCATAAAAAATGATTAAACAAAAAATATCTTTGCAACCTGAAAAAAAACTGAAGTATAATTAGGAGTACAAAAGATGGAAAGATAAATTATATTGCTGTCTCTGAATATGACCAAGTGGCACACACGTGAAAGTGACAGGCAGCAAGTTCAAAATCAAGTCCAAGCCAATGAAAGCTAAAACCAGAATTATTTCTTCAGAGAACACAATTTTCAGTGTGTCACAGGCCCTTACCAGACTCCTAAAATGAGGATAGACTAATTAATGGAGGATAAATTCCTCAGGTTCTATGAAACATGCTCTCTTCTTTCCCAGATGTGCAGATCCTAGGAACAGGACTACCATCCTGTTCCCCCCATGCATTTACTTTGGCTTTCTAGAGTCATAGAAGATAACAGACTAAAAATTATCTCAGTGCAGTCATTCTGGTACCCCATCCAGCAGGGGAGTAGATGTGGCATCACTGGCTTTCTTGCAATATCAAGAGCTGCATATGCATGGATCAGGAATGGATTCTCACTAAGCCACCTCTTGCAGAGACAGCAGGTTGTCCTTCCAACAAGGATGGTGCAGTGAGGGAATTGGCTACAAAGCCAGTGCACACCTGTTCTTCATTCAGATAAGATTATTATCAGTTGTACAGATGCCTTATTCTTTCATTTGCATACAAGGGACCAATACATGCATATGTTTAAGATAACAAGTTCTTGTGTATGTGTACAAGTGGAGCAATTTGTTCTTTCTAACAAAGTGCAAGAAATACGGTGGCAAGTCTCCATGTGATTAATGATTTAAGACCATAATTGCTACTAACACATTAATTCTCAGCAATAGCTTCACTCTGTCAGCTTCAGCTGTCACTTCTGCTGTCCTCATACTAGAGGACAGTGCATGAGAAGAGTATAGATATCACCTAGAAGCCAGAGCAGATTTTGTATTAGTTACTGCTTTCCTTGTTTCAAAGAGAAAGGATACATTCACCTTCTGAGCATATACATTTTACTGCCAAAAAACTTAGCATTTAAGAAGAATCTGGCTTGGAGCTTAGCATGCATTCCTTATCAGTGTCACAAGCTATGGACTATGTCATGAAGATTTTTAACTACAAAAGCAAGTGCTTTTGCTAACCCTACAGAGCAACTAGATGAATTAAGTCTATTAAGTCACAAATCAAGCTTTTTAGGAAATATTCCAGTGCTGACCTACATCTCTCACATGCTTCTACAACATAATTCTAGCATAAGTGCCTTTTTTCACAGAAGAAGGAGAATAAATTGCAAGTAGGGTGGGCCTGAAAAAGTAGGTATTATAAAAGAGCTTTGTTCAGGGTTCTAGTGTATCTTCACTGCAGATAACTAATTAGCATCTTAGGCATCCAGAAGAATTTAATGTGTATTAGTAAGGAGAGAAGTCAAAACAACACACTAAAGTTACTACTTTCTCAGAAAGTGAGGCTGCACACCATAACTTCAATAAAGAACTAGCTCTATGGAAGAACATATGTCCTCAACAAAAAAAACATGACAAGTCAAATCTGAAAGACAACTCAAAATTTATTGAAAACAAACAAAAAAGACAGTGTTATTACTAAAATTGAAAGAAATGAAGGGTTCTTTCACTGATGTGACATGACAGCGAATTTACAGCAGTTACATTAGTTCTGAGAAAATCAGGTTGGGTTTACACTGCTTCAACTGACCACATGTATTTTCTGCCAGACAAACGGGCTTCCCATTCCTTCCCCTTGCCAAAAGAATAGACAAAAACATCTTATAAAAAAACATATACGGCACTTTGAGACACATGACTGAAACACAAACCACTGTCCAAAGTCTGGAACTTTCCAACAAGGTTAAATTCTTCGCTGCTTCAACCAACCCTCAGCGGGGGCGCTACAAGCACAACGCCGTCCCCTCTGACAAAGAGCATTGGAATATTCCTTTTGGTAGACTGTGAAGAAGGAAAGAAAAGTTTACATTTACAAAAGCATAGTTTACAAAACAAATCTGCTAACCATATGACCAAATTCAATCATAAAAACACACCTGAAACAACTCCAACAAATACACAGTGTTCTGACATGCTGAAGAGATCAATATAAGTAACGCCAAGTCTTTGGATAACCTGTGTACTTTCATAACAATTTGTCCCAAACTTCTGTTAGAGCTTGGTTCAAAAAACAGTCAGCAATAAAGTACTTGAACAATATAACAGTGTAGTTTTTTTAAAAAATTTCTATAGGGATAACTACACTAAGTCCTTACTTTATAAATCTCTTCATAGGTTTCTTCATCAATCTCTATTGTAGTCACAGTTTCTTCCACATCACCCAAAATCATATTTAAGTGCTGGTCATATGCCTGCAGGATTGAAGTTAGTTTATTATTTCTTCCAAATTCAAACATAAGCTTATTAAAATGAGAACTCTAGCAAGCCTTTCAGACAGAATTACTTTAGTCTGACTTTGACCAAAATGCGTTACTATGTCAAAACAAAGTAGTATCAGTTCCAGGTACAATTCCAAACAAACATAAAAAAATGGATACTCTGCAGCAGGAAAAAAAGGGAAGACATTTACATTTACTGAAACATTCCTGCAGGAAATAGTTCTGAAGCACTGTATGAGAACACATACACTTCCTCAACATTAAACAGATACACATTCTCTGCTGCCAGTCCAGCCTCCTGGAATTGATTGCCTGGGGACAACTTAAAGGATATGAAAACTGTTTCTCATACAGTGCTACAAAAACTTAAAACAAACATATGTTCCAAAAACCTTACCAAAGCATGTTGGAAACTACACGTGTGCCTCATGGACCTCTCATCATCTCTGTGTTTCCAAAGGAGTTGAGGCCCAGTTAACACATAGGGCAACTGGTTCTCTTCCCCAGCAGAGCACAGCACTCAGGGAGGGCAACTGACTTGACAGAAAGCAAAAATCTGTCTCATCAAGAGACATATCTCAGAAGAAAGCACTTACACAAATGAGATTTGCAGAGAACCCAGATGAGCACATAACCCATCACACCCTCATAGGGTGTGCCTTAAGAGATACTCATGTGACAGTGATAACCTCACTGTTAATTCTGCCTTGAAGAGACTTCAGGGTACATCACAAGAAAAAGCTTGCAGCATTATGGCTTATTTCATAGACAAAAATGCAAGCCAAGAGCAGTGAAATTAATTGCTTGGTATCATTCATGAGAGAAGAAAAATAAAATACAATTCTTGACTTCCTAGAGAAGCAGTTAATAGCAGAGAAAGTTCTGAAAGTTTTTCATCAATCACATTATAAGAGAAAGTGTTCAGACCTTATTACTAAGATGATTTTTAACCTTCTCAAACCCCTTTCACACTTCCAACCATGAGATACAATTATGTGTGGTTTCAAACTAATTTTTTGAACAATCAATGGAACATTACAAGTAAACTTGTCTAACAGCCTGCTGTACATATAAAGAGGTTGAGTGAATGAGTATGACAGTGTTCTGGAGGTTTTACTTACATGTAGCCTGCCTCTAAGCTCTCTGTCATTCCGCATTTTGACATAGATTCGCTCATCTAGACTGAGCCTGATGAGATCAAGTGGCTCCTCTACAGTATTTGTTGTTTGTTGCTAAAAAGCAAAACAAAAGAGTTACTTGTACAGAAGGCTGTGAACTTTTCCATTCCTCAGTGTCTGTCTGCGAGACACAGAAAGCATGACAAATAAGGACACAGATGCAAATACTTCAAATCATTCCTTCACATCCTGATGAACCTGAGTACAGTCATTTACCACCGTGTGGATATTCACCAGCCTAAGCAACACGAGTTAAAAGACTTCAGTTTTGTCTGCAGCAAATCACACCTCACACACAGAGGGGCTGGACCTAGATAATTTTTAAGGTCCCTTCTAACACCCTTCTATGATTCTATTAAACTTTCTCGTGAGCCAGCATCACACCTGTGCCACAGCAGGGTCAGGGCAGCACAGCCAAACCCAGGGCAGCTGCTCTGCCAGCACAGCCAGTGACCCGCTCACACACGGCCCCCTCTCCCGAGGCCTTGCTCGGCCCCACAGCGGCCAGGCCAGGCCTCGAGGCTGCCGTGAAACCCGAACACACCGGGCCGAGGCCTTTTCGGTGACAGCGGCGCGCTTTGAGGGCCCAAAGTAAAAACCAGCGCGCACCTCCGTGCAGCCCCCACAGCTCCCTCCCTCCTTCCTTCCTTCCCCCGGAGGGCAGCACAGCCACGGGCACTGCCCACAGCGAGCCTTGCCCGCGGCCCAGCGGGAACTTCACCCCTCACGCACAGCGCTCCCCGGGGGCTGCGCCTCACGGAGGCTGCCGGGGCGAGGGGCACCGAAGCGAAGCGAACCGAACTGAACCCAACCCAACCCAGCCCAGCCCAGCCCAGCCCAAGCCAGCCCAGCTCAGCTCAGCTCAGCCAGCCGAAAGCTGCCGCTGCTTCCCAGCCCGCGGAGGGAAGTCCCGGGAACGCGGTCCCTGCGGGAGCCGCCGGGGCTGAGGGAGCCGCTCACCTGGTCCACCTCATCCGCCATCTTTCAAACCGCGTCCCGCGCCCGCCCGCGAGACTTTATGGCCCGGCCCCTTCCCCTTCCCCTCCCCTGCGCGGGGCCGGCGCTCAGGCGGGACCTGCCCGCGGCCGGCCGTGCCATGGGCAGGAAGCGCAAAGCATCGCCCCGGCCCGCCGCGGCCAGAAAGAGACGCTCCGGGGGGCTGCGGGAGGAGGAGGAGGAGGAGGAGGAGGAGGGGGAGGGGGAGTGCGGCACGGAGGCCGGGCCGGGCGCTGCGCCATCGCCGCGGCTTGGGGCCGCTCCAGGCCGGGGCCGCTCCAGGCCGGGGCTCCGTGAGGGGAAGGGCCGCCAGCCCAGGCTGATCGGCGGTGTTATCGGTGCCACAGAAATCGGGGGTCCCAAAGGCGCTCCCGAGGGGTTGTCTCACCACGCAGCTTCACAAGGTACTCAGTTCTAGTGAGCGGCAGGCTCGATGCTTGGTTTTCAGCCGATCCCATCGGTAGGACAGCAACAATCTTTAGGCACTTCTTGTGCTTTGCATTACTATAAGTATTCTCCTTAAACAAGTCTCGTTGTTCAAATCTTACCTATTTGCTGACATACTCAGCCTTGTGTGCGCTCACAGTTCTGCGGCTGCCGCTAATGAGGTCCATGGAGATAATGTTTCTTATTGCCATGGAGATGAAACCCCATCCCTGAACATAGCTTCCCATCTTCTGTCCCGTGCAGATGATTTCGAAGAGGAAAAGCCCAGTATAAAGAAGAGCTCCAAAGCTCCAGCTAGGAAAAAGGATGAAGATTGTGATGCTGGAGTTTCCAACTCAGCAGAAACGTCCAAACCTTCAAAACAGGCGGGGGCAAAATCACAAATGAAAGAAAATAAAAGGAATGGTAGAAATAAAGAGACTTGTAACAAAGAGGAAACGTGCAGGTAGGTTTGCTTATCGTTCTGGTCAGTGGGAGCTTTCTCTTCATCCCATTTCTTTAGGATCTGGTTCTGTGTATGTGCATGTGAGCAGTGTATTTTAGGCTCTCTGTCCAGTGGAGTACACTTGTGTTACACGGGTGAACAGAAGTACCATCTTATTCATTGCAGAGTCAGTCCTGAGGAACATAGGCTGCATGGGAAGGAAATTTGTGAGCCTTTTCAAATTGAGTCGTTTAAATATATAATTTTATTTCATTTGCTATAGCTTTTACATGGGACCAGTGAGGCTTTATGGAATGCAGCCTGAATAAATGTTGTCCTGAGATTTGGATGCTAGGCAGAAATCTTTAAATATGTCATTTTCTGGTGTTTTTTTTTTTATTCCAAATATAATATCAGCATAGTCTGCATGTGTAGATTGCTATACCAAATGAATTAATAAAACCAAATTAAACTGATTGCTGTAATTTCATTGGCCAGCTAGAGCCTTGGGTGTTATTGTAGGGAAACAAACAGCTCCAGTTTCAGTACTCAATAAGAACAAATGGTTCAGTGAACCATTTCTCCACGGACTGGTTTGTACAAGCTGTTCTGAAGGATTGGGCCTTCTGTAGGTTCAAGCATGGCTCGTGGTTAGGTTGTTTCCTTCTTAAACATCCATGCAGAGTCAGAACCTGAGTCTGCACTGAAACATGTTGCTCCATTGAGCCTGTGGTTATTTATAGCAGTGACAATTTGCTCTACAGAGAAGGTTTCTGTGCTGTAATTGTCAAATATTGAATCTGTTGTTATTGATGCAGAGGTCATGCTTCACTTGTTTCCCTATTTTCGGAGTCTTCTGTCTCTGTTCTTTTTAAATAAACAAGCACCTACATTTCCTGATGCTAAAGCTGTTTTGAACATTTTAACAGTGACTCACTGAAGTCCCCTCAGAAGGAGATGAAGTTGAAGAAAGAATCTCCTGTTAAAAAGGAAATGGATAAAGACAATACTGACGATGATGATGAAAGTGAAGATGAATGGGAGGACGTGGAAGGTAACAATTGCACGTTTATTAATTTTAAGCAATTTTTTTAATATAATTTGATTTTTGAACCATTTTTCATTTGGGTAAATGCATATATCCTGTGTACCTAAAGTATGCTGCATATGCATATTTGTATCTTTAAAAGCTCATACCTCACAATGATTTTAGAAGGGTTCCGAAGAAGAGAAGGAGCCACACAGCTATTGACATGATTGTAGTACCTTGAATTTGATTATTTGTTGGCTTATGTTAAAATTACGCTGCCATGCATAAAGCACTTTCTCAGCTGCTTGTGTTGGCTCATACTGAGCAGCTAAGAATCAGTCAGTTTGAAGACTGAAAACTGTGACTTCCCAGTAGAGCGAAGATAAACCCAAATGAGATGTTTGATTAGGTGACCATCAACAAACTGTGTTAAGACTCATGATGATCATAATCTTCCTATTTTGCTGCTGCAGATTTATGCCTTCAAAAATGAAGAGCTGTCAGGCTTTTCTTTCTAGTCTACAAGTACCCTTGAAAGCACATCTGCTTCATTCACCTTTCTCCTGACTGAGTTTGCCTGTGACAGTCACTTGCCATTAAACTGTTCTGAGATGATTGTTCAACAGCATCCCACATTTATTTGAAATAACTGAGCACACAGAGTGTTATGGACATCCAGGAGCTGGTATTTGCTGGGAATGTTCTGTTTAAGGGTTGTTTGAATACTTGAAAAGGAAAATGTAGGTTCTTATCCCATTGTCAGTCCTCCCTGGGGATCTATTCCATGTTTACTTATAATTTAGTAATTTTATGGTTTTTTTCAGAACTCCAGGAACCTGCCACAGATAAGTTTGAAGAAGCTGCTGTTCTTCCAGCAGTGGGCCTGCCAAGCAATCCTGTTGAGATAGAGATTGAAACCCCAGAGCAGGTGAAGAAAAGAGAGAGGAGGTAAGAACTGGGAGACAGTGAAGGGAATGGTAAAGTCTTGACTGTCATTAATTTGCTGTGTTCTGGGTGAAAATCCCCACTTTGTGCAGATCGTTGAATTGGAATGATGCAGGGTCATGGGATGGAGCACAGTTTTACCAAAATCTTCAGTGAAAGCTGACAGGAATGGAGGCTTTTCAGCTGCCTTGAAAGTGATGGGTGTATCTGCGTTGTGCTTTAGCATCTATGTTTCCAATCAAGGGACAGCAGTAGATCTCTTCAAGAAGAGCTGTGACTGCCATTGTGTTACTGCAAATATCTTAATAGCTCAGGAGGAAGTCTCTGTGTCTCCATACCTGATCTGTGAATAGGTAGGTCATATGGATGCTCTCAGCATCTGGGAGCATTATCCCAAGGAATGCTGGCTTTGGGTGGCAGCTGGAGGCCTGATGATGTCTTGTGCTCTTACAGGGTAGACACTGTTTCAGGCCACGCTTTATAACAGAGCAACCAGAATATCTACAGCTTCTAAGTTAAAAGCCTCCATCAATAAAGAGAAAACCATTTTTCCTGGAATCTGAATGAAATGCCAGCAGTAATCTCAAGGTCAAGACAATTCAGTTAAGTTTAGTATGGAGCTGTCCAAAACTGTCTGATAAGAAACTGTAGGCACATGAAGTTAGGTAGAGTTTAGGCCATCTGAAATATACCAAACTCTCAGTAGTTAGGTACATGAAACTCACTATCATATGTGTATGTATCCTGCTTGCCTTTTCACATAGCTAGTAACTAAACTTTTCCATAAGCGTGCACAGAAGATTCTCTGGGATGGATTTGTGAACTGATGCAGTTCAGGAGTCTGGAAAGGCAGGTCCACAGAAATGCCACAACATCCATTTCTTTTGTAATCTTCTGCAGAGAGAAAAGGAAAGCTGAGTTTGAGATGTATCTTCGGAGGATGATGAAACGTTTCAGCAAGGAGGTTCGTGAGGACACACATAAGGTATTTTTCACAGAGAACCCTGGCAGAGAAAAAGAGGAGCATAAAGATTTATGAATTGATTTGTAATAAAGAATAAACTTATTTTTGATCAGATAGTATGGGATCATGGAAAAATAAAAAGGCTGTAGTCCTGACAAATTATTAGACTCCTCCTAAACTGTGAGTTGGAAACATCAGTGCCTGCATTAGTAAAATTCTAACTCAAAGCATATGTAAGTAGGATGCATATTTCTCCATTGAGGGGTATCTTTTCATTCTATCAGAATTAAACTGCCAGTCATGTAGAGCAGGAGATACTGACAGGGACTTCAAAGATTTCCTGTTTTCTGAAGAAGACAGTGTTGCTTTTCCACCCCATGAATGCTTGGGAGGCTTTGTTGTTGACTGTGTCTGTTAAAAGGAGCAGTGAAGTGTTGCTCATCTTTACCATGGACAAAAGTTCCAGTAAAAATCTCTTGTGAACTCACTATAAAAAACTTTTCTCTCTCAGGTTCACCTCCTGTGTTTGTTAGCGAATGGTTTCTATAGGAACAGGATCTGCAGCCAGCCAGATCTCCTCGCCATCGGTCTGTCCATCATCCCTATGCACTTCACCAAAGTGCCCGCAGGCGAAGTGAACCTACTCCACCTTTCCAACTTGGTGAAATGGTAAAAATCTCCTAATCGTGCTGTCACATAGAATGGAGTTCAGGGACAGGGGTAACTGTAATTAACATTTTTCAGTGATTTTTTTTCTTTTAAATACATGGGTGAGAGTGTCCTTTTTGCAGGAGAGGGTGAACTTGGAAGTGTAAGAATACAGTCACAAACACTAGGCAATAAGTAGGTGTCTCATATTTCAGGTTTGTTGGAACCTTCACTGTAAATGATGAGCTTTCCACTGAAAAAGGAGAGCCCCTTCAGTCGACCTTGGAGAAGCGCTTTGCCATCTGTGCTGCTCGGGATGATGAGGAGTTGGTTCATGTAAGAGACTGGGAAATGCAGAGTTGGTTGCTGAGTTTGAATGCTGGATCACTGCTGCATATTGGGTCATACACGAAGTGGTGTGAGGGCTCGACTCAGAGAAAGAGATTGGTCACTTAGATGCTTCTGTACCTTTCTATTTTGTTGTATTTTTGTCTGGAGTCTTGTGATTAAATTATTCCATTCGAATTGTTTTGCAGATATTTTTAATTATTCTGCGAGCTTTACAGCTTCTGTGTCGCCTCGTGCTGTCTTTTCAGCCTATTCCCCTCAAGGAGACAAAACCAAAGGTAGTGTCTGTTGTTTGTGTGGAATAAGGAATAGGTCACTGATTCAGTAGGATTAAAAAAACTTCCTGGCTGTTGCAACTTGAAGTGAATCACTTACTGCATGAACCAGGGTTCTGTCTATGGTGCAGAAAATGCAAACCCTGAGGCTTTAGTTTTCTCCTTTAAAAGAGCCACACATTTTTGTGTTTCAGCAAAGACTCCTTATGCTTCAGAGGTTTTAAATTTCTTTAAAACTTAGCCAGCAAAGACTTGCTGCACGAGTACACCTCTCTTCAGCCATTTGCCTGAAGTTTTCAAGCCCCTAAGTCTTGTTGGATTGTCCATACCTGCCAGCCTTTGGTCTGCATGAACCTCAGGCTGATTTCAGTCTTTTTTTTTAACATATTCTTTGCCATTTTGATAAAAGTGACCTAGCCTGTTTCTTTGCAGGGAACAAGCTCATCCAAGAGGCTGTCTCTCAGCAGCACCTCTGAGAAACAGGAGAGTTCTGCCACAACACCCAAAGCTGTGGCAAAAAAATGCCCCTGCAAAAAAGCCAAGCAGGATGAGAAATCCTCAGAGAGTGAGGAAGACAGCAAGGAGCCAAAGAAACCCAAAACTGCTCAGACACACAAGTCCAAGCTGACTAAAGGCAGCCAGGAACAGAAGGAATCAAGTAATGAGAGCAGTTTAGCAGAAAAAGATGTTCCAGTCAGGCCAAAGAACGATCGCCGGAGACGAGTGGCCTCCAAAGTGTGTTACAAGGAAGAGAGTGGAAGTGATGAGGGCAGTGTTTCAGACTTTGAGGTTTCGGAGGAGGAGAGTGATCTCTCTGATTTTGAAATTGTCTCTAAAAGGCGGAGAAGCTCACTGGCCTCCCAGAAGTCAAAGATGACAACTATAAAAAGTCCTAAAACTGAGACTTCAGATTCAAGGCTATCAAAAAATTCATGTGGGTCTCAGCCTAAGCCAACAAAAAGTACAGCTCCAGCCTCGCCTCAAGCACAGAGAAAGAGAAACAAAATAATTTCTAGTGATGAGGATGATGGACATCAGGAGGTAAGGAAAGGAGTGGGCACAGACCAGTGGCTGGAGGTTTTCCTTGAACCTGAGGACAAATGGGTTTGTGTAGACTGTGTTCATGGCAGTGTTGGCCAGCCCCAGCTGTGCTTCACACATGCCACAAAGCCACTTTTCTACGTTGTGGGGTTTGACAATGACGGGAGTGTCAGGGACGTGACACAGAGGTATGATCCAGTGTGGATGACTGCAACAAGGAAGAGCCGTGTGGACCCTGAGTGGTGGGAAGCAACGCTGCAGCCATATGAAAGTCCCTATGTGGAAAGAGACAAGAAGGAGGAAAATGAGGTAAATGGCAATGGGTTGTTCAGTACATTCACTGCCAGGAGTCTAGTCCTTGGATTCTCATTTCAGGCAAAAATCATTAGGAATCTTTTTCATGTTTGTATTTGAACTTGAAATGTTGAGCATTTTTTACAGGGGATATACAGTGATAGATTAATATCAAATACAGTCTGTTCAGAGAAATTTGAATAACGGAAACGCTGCACAGCTCTTGCTGGAAATGAACAATGTGGTTTCTGTACAGTTTAGCATTATTCTGCTCAGAGTCTTCAAAATATGAAGCTCTGAATACAGGTATCTTCATACCTGTTGGCAACAAGAATACTTTGGTCTGTTGGCTCATCTGATTGAGTTTCTAGTGTTTTTTTTTCCTTTGATTCATACTATAATCATAGTTGTGGAAGGGAGTTGTGAAATTACTCACCTTTGTATAATTCCTACAGTTTCAAGTTAAGCTCCAAGATCAACCTTTACCAACGGCAATTGGAGAGTACAAAAACCACCCTCTCTATGCACTGAAGAGGCACCTCTTGAAATTCCAGGCGATCTATCCTGAGTCAGCTGCTATCCTGGGATACTGCAGGGGAGAGGCTGTCTACTCCAGGTGAGTTGTGCACTTGCTGTCAGCTGTGCCTGTGATACTTGTAACAAACTGAAGAGCTGATTTACATGATGGTATCAGCAGTAGTCTTGGACCACGTGCATAGACAGGTGAGGCATTTTACTGCTCAGACAGCATTTGCCTATCACTTAGATACAGCTTTTCTGCTATTCCTGACATGTGGTAACATTTTGGAAGGTCTGTTATAGATGACTTCAAAACTCTTATGTTTGCTTCTCTCTGACCTTTTTAGAGACTGTGTACACACGCTGCACTCCAGGGACACTTGGCTGAAGCAAGCTCGAGTGGTGAGGATTGGAGAAGTGCCTTACAAGGTAAGAGGGTTTGACTTCCTCCTGTGCAATACACCTGCCCCCCTAAAGCTCAAGCTCAGTTCTGTTTTGGTTTTTGTCTTCTCTCTGTCAGCAGTTGCAGATTTCTCACTTGTTTGCTTAGCTTGTGGTAGCTGCACTGTCAATTTGTCCACCTGCTGTGCCTGTAGTTCTTAAATACTACCCAAAGCGCAGCTTTCTCCCCACCCTAAGGGTATCTGGCAGGACTGCTCCCTTTTCATCTTCTTCATCCTAGTGATTTATATGCACTGCTGATCTGGCTGCCTGCTGCATACAGGTGCTGTGGGTTATCATTTATAGGCAATGGATACTAAAACTGGGAAGTAGCATTTCTACTCTTCTAGAACCTTCTTTGATGTCCTGTCCTGTCGTTGTGGTGTAGCAGGCTTGATCCTTGTATTTGCAGATGGTGAAGGGGTTTTCCAACCAGGCGAGGAAAGCGCGCCTTGCGGAGCCGGCAAACCGGGACCGAGCGGACCTGGCGCTGTTTGGCCGCTGGCAGACAGAGGAGTATCAGCCTCCTATAGCAGTGGATGGAAAGGTAGCTGGGAAGGCAGAGGGCTGGTGTTAAAGGAAGTTTTTGAATGAAACTCTGGGCTTTATTTTTTCCAGAAGTTGCATGTTTTCAGATGTGAGATGAGTCAGTAACATCTGGATTCAGGATTAAGAGTTCAGGAGTAACTGTACCCAGGAGGAAATGGTCAAAACTTTAGAGACCTGTATTTCCTGAGTACAGGTAATGAGTGCTGGCAGTGCAGACTGCTGAAGTTGTAATTTTGTTGAGCTAATTTTGTTAGGCCATATTTGCTTTGCTAATTCTCTGCATTACACCCTGAGTAACAAGGCCTGGGCAGAGGACATAGCTAGGAGATAACCATGCAGCTAAAATCTAGGCTTATGCCTTGTCATGTGAATATTAATTGAGTACTGGAGTGGAATGTAGCAGGTCAGAAGGAAGGGAGAGTCCCTGAGTTGCAGCAGGTATTTTCACCTCTCTCCAGAAAGCAGGAATACCAGCATCTCTCTTTAATTTTGCAATAACAGGTTCCTCGGAATGAATATGGGAATGTCTATCTCTTCCTGCCATCCATGCTCCCCATTGGATGTGTGCAGCTGAGACTTCCAAACCTGAACAGAGTGGCACGGAAGTTGAACATTGACTGTGCTCAAGCCGTCACTGGATTTGATTTTCATGGAGGCTACTCACACGCAGTGTACGTAAAGCTGCTTTGTTGCAGCTGCTGAAGTTGTATATCCTGTGCATGTGACCACTTACACACTTAGATCTTTTGAGCCAGGCTGTTCTGTCAGTATTCGGTAGCTTTTGGGTTGGCTGGGTCAGCAGGCATTTGCTCCCTTTCTTTTTTCTTGTAGCTGATTGTGTTCTCCTTCCTAGTACCGATGGCTACGTGGTGTGTGAGGAGTATAAAGAGGTTCTCATTGCTGCCTGGGAGAATGAACAAGCAGAAATAGAAAAGAAGGAGAAGGAGGTGAGAATTGTTTTTGCAGCTTCCTTATTGTTATATTTATTAAGTGAACTTCATTGAAACTGTGGACAGTCAAACAGGGCAAGCTGTGTAAGCAACAAACACAGTGCACAGTGACTGTGAGGGGCTTGTTGCACCCACAAGTGCCCTAGTTTGGACTTGCTGTCCAGACTGCAGTGGGATGCAATAGAATTGTGTAGCAATATCTGAAACAGTCCATACTTTGGAATGGTTTTCCATGTCTGCTGGGAAACAAAAATGAATACACAGATGAGGTGAAAAAGTTTTGGATGTACTTCTGATGTAATGTGCACCAGAGTGTACATTAGAAATTGACCACAGTTCATGTATTTAGCAGATAATTGGACACAAATCCATTTTACACTTAAGAATTTACTAGCCTATAATCTTTTTCTGTGCTGTATTTAAGTTGGTGTTGGGTTTTTTGTTGGCAGTTTAAAAAATAAAATCTTCAAACTTTGGTCTTCCGTGGGCACAAATACATTGAAACTTACAACACTAAATTTTTCTCTTTTCAATAACAATCCCCCACAGAAGCGTGAGAAGAGAGCTCTGGGAAACTGGAAGTTGCTGACAAAAGGACTTCTCATCAGAGAGAAACTGAAGAAACGCTACTCCATCAAGGTATTCTGCATTTCTATTAGATTTCTTTTTCAGGATGTTATCTTCCTACCAACAGAAATTTTTCCAGTCTTTCCAGTGTGTAGACTAGAATTTCCAGAGTGTAGTTGCTCAAAAATGTTCTTTCCCATTGATAGCATGTGACTAGCAGCTAGTGAAGAAAACTACACCAGAAATTCAATGTGGTCATGTCCATCAAAGATTCATTATTGTTTAACGAGTGTTTATTGTTTCCTAAAGTATCATTTTTTGTTGTTATTTTGTATTTTGTCAGACAAGCCCTTTTAGAAAGGGGTAGTTACAACTGATTGCCAGAGCTACTTAATGATTTTCATGCCTGTTTCTTCCAGACTGAGCCTTCAGCACCTGAGACAGGGAAAGGGGCAGGATTCTCTTCTGATGAAGAAGGAGCTCCAAGCTCAGAGAGTGCAGTGGGGAATGTAGACATTTCTTGGCCCCAAAATCGCCAGTTAGAGAAAAAAGAAGAGAAAACCACCAGAAAGAGCAAGCGAGAAAAGAAAGGAGAGGAAGCACAGTTATTCCCTTTTGAGAAACTGTGATTAGAAGGTTTTCCTTGCCATTTCCAGATGCAAGAACACAAGTCATGATAAAAGTATCCTGTGCCAGTTAGAGACTTAGTCTTCCTGGGCATTTGTGTTTCTGAGCTGTCAGGGACCACCCAAATTCAGTATCTAGTTTCCTTTGATATCATAGGTAATTAGAGTCTTTCTTTTATCCTTGAACTTAGGAGCAGCAGACATGCAGTTGTACCTTCTGAGAAAATCGTTTTGTGGTTTTGAGGGTTTTCTTTCCTTTTGTATCACTCAGCTCTAATAATTCAGTTTCCTGAGGTACTTCTTTGGTCAGCAGCCTCATTTCCCATTTTTATTCCTTTTCATTTTTCCCTGCTTGCTCAGAACTAAAGCATCCAGATGGTCTTTAACTGTCTGTGGAGAGCTGGCTAAAGGACTGCTGATGCCTGTGTTGATCCATACCATATCCAAATCTGTGGTGAGGTTGGGTTCTGGCCTTTCTGTCTCATAATCACAGCAGGGGAAATACTTCCTCTAAGGTCTAAAGAAACAGGCAATCAGGATTTGGAGGAATCTAAATTTACTTTCTAAAGGATAGTTGCATTTTATGAACTCAGATTTGGCTTTTCAGCCTACCATCTTCGTTTGCTTTCAGGAATCTTGTGCTTTGGAAGGTAGAAGCCCTGTACTCATTTCAGACTTAAGCTTCAATATGTGTTAAGTAATTTGAATATATACGTATTTGCGTCTGTTTCTTTGCAAGATTCTGGAGCAAAACATGTAAAACTGGCTGAATGTCACTGTCACAAAATTCACTGAAACCAGAGAGTTCTTGTTATCTAGTACCATAGCATTAAAAAACTGTTGAGAGAGGAATGTTAAATCTACAGCTTTTCCTGCACTTTGTAGTAGAAATACTGATTTGTCTTTTGCAGTATTATATATCTAAATTCCACTGACACAGTTTCTTCAGAAATAGAGGGGAAAACAATAATTGCTGGGCTTTGTCACAGAAAAGATTGAAATGTAATTATGTTCAGAAAAAAAAAATCTATTTTTGTACTGTATTTGTAGATCAGAATAAAATTTGGAAAAAGGAATATGTTGTCTGTTACACCTCTCTTCTGGTCAGCTTGCTGTTCTGTAAGCAGCTCTTTCCCTAGAATGACCATGGATAAGAACATCACTTCCAAACCTCATAAACTAGGTCCCAGGATGTCGCAGAAGCAGCTCTTGTGAATTATTTTAAGGGTCTGTATTCTGAGTTTTTAGTTTTTGCTACCAAATTCTGAATAAAGAGACCAGCCTAAGCTGGAGCCTTGGGGAGTAGATGCAACCTGTACATAAAGCTTCAAGAAAAATTCTGTATCTTGGCAGGAACCAGGAAAGTGCAGTGAGCCCAGAGGATGTATTTCCTTCTTAGGGCTGAGAAGAAGGATACACCTCGAGATGAGTGTGCTGAATGTGGGGCCCATGTCCAGCTTCTGCTGGTATTGGTAGCTTTTCATCAGCTTAAATCAAGAGCTGGTACCAGCTGTGCCAAAGTGACTCTGCTTCCTCACCTGGGACACGCACCAGGGATGCACAAAGCTGTGGGTCCAAGGACTATTTATAATCAGCTGGAAAACAAACAATAACATTTTCAGATGGCAAGATCCTACTTCTCAGCTACACAGGCAGCTGGTGTTCCCAACCTAAGCATGGGAAAGATGAAAGAATAAATGTGCTTTAAGTTGTTCCTATAGAAACACTGTGTACATGCAGTGAACATAAGACTTGGCTCTCTGAGCATGCCTGGCCTGGGGAATATGAAGTTCTTGTTTGTGAAAGGAATCTTAATTTATTTTGTATCATTGTGGTGCACACACTGGGATGAAAGACAATAGTTTAGACTGTTGAATGCACAGGTAACCCCCCAGTCTCTACAAATACAAGAGGCTGTTACAGTCAGGTTGAACCATCCTATTTTTCAAATAATCTTACAGAGGCAAGGAAGTGACTGATTTCAGTAGTCAGTAAAGGGGAGTAAAACCATGGCAGGCCAGCACCAGTGGAAAATAGACCAGAGAGCAGCTGTGCTGTTACTGGCAACTCACTTCCCAAAATGGGGAAATATTTGCAGGACAAACAAAACCCACCTGTGCATTTATCTCAAGCAACAATGGAAAACTAGTTCATGTGGAAGCTACAAACTAATCCTCACGTACCTAGACACTATTCCTGGACATAAAACGTGCAATACTTAATAAACAAGAAGCCTACAGACCAACCTTTTGAAAACTATTTTATTAAATATACAAAAGCTCAGCACTTCTATAGAAAATTGTATCTTCATCTCTAATATGGTGATGCTGGTTAGTGTCCTGCATCATGGGTAGAACAGTAGCAGTCCAACCGCCTTCCCCCCCAGTGGAGTGCAGTTTCTTACTGGGGGAGCACAAGTTGGTGGGCAGAAAGACTCTGCAGTACCACTAACACAGGCCAGCTGCACGCACGAGGCCACATCCACTTCCCGTGTCCTTTCACTCACTGCTCCTGCTTTTACCAGCACAACCAGGCCATGAGACTGAACTGACAACATTCAAATACCAAAAGAATTAAAGTAAATAATAAAGTAATTACAACTTCTCAAAACATTTATGATTTGTAACTCAGATTTCTGTTTCAGTACCACTTCTAACAAACATTTGCTTCTATGTATGTTCAAGTCAAGTTCCTTTGGTACAGAGAACACTCCTGATGGTCATAAATAGATTTCATAAATGAAGACATTATTTTTGTACTGAATTCTGTATACTTACAGAAACCCCCAAAACACTGTAGTGCAGGGGGTGTCCATCTGGAAGCCAGACTCCATCCTGGTGGAGAGACTTAAAACAGTACAAGAGTGTCTCCAATCTCAAGTACTGGTTACAACAGAAATATGTAAACATGAGTCACTGCAACACTACAAGAAGGCATTCCTCTAACATGATACAAAGCTCTTAATTTAAGCCACTAAAATCTATGAAAACTAATGAGGCAAGAATGTTTCCATTATTTAATTACATGGAGTATGTTCATTGTCCTTACCAAGTGAAATTTAAGAAAGAAACAATATACACAGCAAAGAAACCCCAAATATTTTAAAGACTATACATTCAATTATAAAAGTTAATGTTTCAAGGCAACAGGTTTTATATTTACAGGTATTAAGTGCAATTTGAAGCTAAGTTTTTGAAATACTTATGCAATGGTATAGTCTGAGCCATCATTTTGGATGCTTAACCAAGAACAACTTCAGACTTTTAAAGAGTTGGGGGAAATTGATGCTTCCTGATAAATTCACCCAACCTCAGAGCACTGCTAACCTGGCCACTCACTACACTGAGTTACTTTGAAAATCCCCAGTCCAAAAGCACACTGTTTATGTGAGTATTTTGTGGAATTTGCCAAAGCTATGTTTCCCCTTTGAACACACACACTGCCAAATGCATCAGCCAAAGGAGTGTACCTGACAGTGCTCTACAGGAAAAGGCAGCAGAGGGAGGGTTTGTCAGAGACAGGTACACACATGTATTTCCTAAGGATATCTAACCATGGTCCACGGGATCCAGCTGGCACCCTCTCCAAAACACAGGAGGTGCCCCACCTTCAGAGGACTTGGCAGTTCTCCAGTCAAGGGAATTACTAAGCAGTAAGCAGTGCAAATCTGCTTGTTCGCTAACTTACCATCAATACAGACACTGCAAATGGTTTTTTTCCCCAAAGTTGATGTCACTGACTTCCTACAAGCAGCATCCTGTAGTCCTATGGATAGTATGTACCAACACCTACATTCAAGCCCCCTCCCCAGCATTTGGTGCTCACTGCTGAGCTGTGATTTGCTGTAAACACGCTGCAGGAACCAGGACAGAAATGCACTTGTGAAGTTTCTAACCAGGATTCAGCTCAAGATCCAACCACCTCCTTCTCACTGCTGCTTCTTGGGTGGAACACGAGATCGTGCAACCACGATGGGAACCACGGAGAGCAGCCCGATGAGCAGAGCCCAGAGAGGGCGGTAGAAGAGCCACCCCACGGAGATGGTCAGGAGTGACAGTGAAGTGGCTACACAGAAGGCAAATGCTTTTAATCCAATGTTAACCAGATCTCTCACAACAGGAAAGCAGTCCACTGCAGAGAGAATTAAATATGGATAAAGTAGTTGACAAGATGATAGTTTAAAAGAAAGTCTCATTCATGCCTAGGATCTGCACACTAACTATGGCAATGAAAACAGATTCAAATTATTTATCAAGAGCAATTGATAAGGCATCTCAGCAAAGCATACTCAAGGCATCTGATAATTAAGCAGCAGCTAAATACATAAAGCAATGCTATCCTGATCTCTTCAGACATGAAGTAATCCAAAATGAAGTCTCAAAACTTGTCCAAGGCTTGAGTGGCAGAAAGACAGATAGCCTTGCAGCTATGGAACAAGTCTAGGGCAACTGATACAAGATGCTAGCACGAAAATTAATTTCTGGTAACAATAAATCTTGCAGCAGCAGGTATATGGATAAATAAATCAGAAAAAAAATTTCACAGCTACAAAGCAAATGATATCTTTGATGTCTGAAATTTATACAAGTTTGAGGCATCATCCTGCTTTTCTGTTTTTATTCCAGAATATTAATATGCTAAAAGCATAAACAAAAACTTTCTTTGCTGTTTGTTTACAATACTGTAAAATAACCAGACACAAAGGCATATTTCTATACAACTACTGATTAGGACCTTTTGAGGGGGACCAGTCGTGTGTGGGTGCAGAAAGTAATTGTACTGCAGCACCTTGAATTAGATTTCAAAGAACCAGCCCAACATGTGCTATGGCTTCTGATTTTGGTAAGCACTGGGCTGGGATCTTCTGAAACTGGCAACAGATATTTGCATGCGGTTTTTTTTTGATATCCACAAAGCAACCAGACAATTTTGAGATCCTGTTTACCTGCAGTTGGCTACAGTGACTTTCAGATCAAATCAAATCTGAATTCAAACCAGATTCCTCCCGTTCTCCAAATTAACTGCCCACAAGAGCAAAAGACGACTCTCTACAGGTTACAATCTTATTTGTAGATCATTTTACCTTTCTGTAAAAAAACTTACCTAATGTGTAGAAGATTCGGGTCATTAGGCTGATGCCTACAAACATTGAGAGCCAGCCTGCTGCACGGAGGGCCCAGGTCTTCATGGCATTACTCTGATGCTCCTTCTGAAACACTTCCTGAAAGCAAATACCATGACACACAGCCTGTTGCTTGATTTCTTTCAAGATCCTCTTAATTACAGTATTGTGAGCAAATCAGAGCCAACAGCACTTTAGGAGTACAATTTCTCTTGTAGCAGGTACATTGCAGGTCCTTCCACAGGGTCTGTTTGTGCAGTAAGGCAATGCACAGCAACATCGCACAGTGCGGCAGGAGGGAAACTGAATGTTTTCCTAAATTAAGAGCCTAACAAGCCCTATTTGACACTAACCACAGGCAGAGAGCACACAGGTTTTGATGCAGTTGAATACATTTGACATTACTGTGGAAAATAAGATACCAATAAGTAACTGTACTAAAGACAGAAGGATCTGACTTTACTGTGCTGGAGGAAGAGAGAAAAGGCAACAATATCCTCTGATGGCTGAAGCAAAAGTGTGTGAAAGAGAGCAAGCAGAAGGCAGGGAAGAAAAGGTAAAAGGTATGTGTGCACTGTGTCAGGCAAAGCAAAGCAAAGCATCTATTTGCAGGAGTTCCAAGTAAGAGTTTTTTGAAAATGGGCTGTGTGACCCTCTGGCTCTGTGAAACAGTCACATGAAGATGGTGGGACAAAATAAAGCACTAAATGGCAAAAGATGTGTATGACTGATTGATTACTTGTAAATACATCTACTCTACAAATTATTCACTTGTAGTGAGTTAATTTTCAATAAACTAAAAATCCTTCTAATGAATGACATCTGGGTTTTTTTGAAGCAGGGCATGAAACAATCATTAATGGAAACAAACCTACTAAAAGGAGTAAATGAATCACCAAATTGCTGGAGCATGCAGGAATTATTGGAGCATAATGCTCTGCCTGAAGGTTCCTTCTCAGCCAGTATTGCAATAAACACTTCAAACAAGCCTAAACTCCTGTTATTAGGAGCTGAAGAGAGAACAGGTCCTACAGTTTATTTAATTAAAGCCTGATTTTTACTATTTTTACATGTGACCTTTTCAAAGGCATGTGCTTGAATGTGTAAGCAGAAAACTACCAAGGAGCAAATAAAAGCAAAATGAGAAGATGCAGAAACAGTATTTACAGCAAAGACATCCAAAAGCATCACAAGAAGATTTTTTAAAAAATAATCAGAAATTATTATAGCCAAATAATGGGCTACTACTGGCCAAAACATGGCATTTTCTGCAACACACAGAACACACAGAAACCTGAAAGGCAAACATGGGCTACAACATGATGTCCTAGAAAAAGGAGAGAGAAAAGCCAATGTTTACACTGCATATGTCCTCTTCTAGAGCAGGTCTGAAGAATGAGAGCTTACTCCTCTGCTGCTTCTGCACTGCCATCTCCAGTTTCAACCCTTCACTAGTACAGTGTGGTATCTCACCTCCACAGAGAGATCCCCAGGGTGCAGAATCTCTAGGACATCTCCAGATTTGGTGTGATACGGAACCAGCTGATCACCTCGCTGGCGAGCAATCACAGTCATCTGGGAACAAGGGGAAAAATATTTACTGGTTACAGAGTTGGGAACAGAATTTGCAAAACACAGAAACAGCTGAAGACTCACCTTATCAGCAGAGCCCAAATGGGGGTCATCTCCACTCAGACCTGCATAGAAGAATGAGACACGAAGGTCACCCACCTACAAACAAGCAAAGATTGGAAGTCAAGAAACATTATTTTATAAAGGAGAATCATGGGAAAGACAACTGAGCATGGCCACACCCTGTATTAACACTTCTTCTGAACAATTATATCAAGCCAGAGGATATCCCGAATGATTTTCAAGCTGCACTTTTTCAGGGATAGTTGACAGTCAAAACAGGAGAGCTCCAAGGCTGTTTTGCAAAGCCCCCTCTGATTTGGCTGCAGGAGCACATGCTTTGTTCATCCCATATCATTTCATCTTTTGGCAGAGCAGGGCAGGCAGCACAAACTGACAACAATCTGTTTCACTGCACTGCTTTCAGCACAGCAGAGGCTGAACCCACCTCCCAGCACCATCTCTATAAAAGCATGGCAAACTCAAGAAAACAGAAGAAGCAGGATCAGAAGCTTCCTGCAAGAGAACTCATGCTGAAGGACTGAAATAAGGGAGTCATCCCATGCAATGGTCTGCACTCCATTTTCTATATATTTAAATAGAAATGGGACATGCCCCATTTTCTTTATTATGTAAGAGCAATCACTGCTTTGGTTTATCTTTCTCATCTTACTTCTGGACGCCTGGGGTTCTCACTGTGATAAAAGTAATCTCCTCCTCGGGTAACATCAGCATGTGGATCCTCAAGGTTTGACAAGCTCAACCGCTTGAAGTCATCAATTTTATCCACGAGACCTGAGGAGAACAAAGCATCAAGCTCAGGTCTGGTGTCTAACCTGGAACAGCCAATTTGCTGGCTGCCTTCCTGATTATCACTTTACTGGATGGCTACTGTTGAAAGAACTGAAGTCCATTGCTGATGCAACAGCAGACACAAAGCAAGTACAGAGCAATCCTTACCCTTGGAAAGCACAAAGCTGCCAACCTGGACGTTAGGAGAAACAGCAGTGAAAGACTCCACAGCCATGGCACTGAGGAACACAAAGAGTCCCTGATTAGTCCCAGAATTATGATCAAACTCTTCTTTTGCACAGAAAAGGTACTATGGCAAACATCAGGAGAAACTCACAGAGCTAAATGACTGTCATGATGTGAAAACAAATCCATCAAGAAACTGCCCAGATTACATACTGTGGGAGCCATTAAAATAAATTAAGGTATGACTGTCTCATTCCCTGGCTTGACTTACCATTCACAACATAGGATTTCACCCTTTTTTTTTTCTGTACAGAATGTACAATGGGCTGAAATGCAGTTCAGCTCCTTGGAAGCTGTTCAGTGGTGATACAGAGGTGTTGAGTGACAATGAATTAATCACATTCCTAGATGAATTCCTGCAACATTTAACTACACTCATAAATGCTAACTTTCGCTGAAATCCTGGCCCTGCTACCTCTCTGGCTCTATTTTTCAGTCACACATAACATTTTTTGCCAGAAGGCATGCTACATCCTAAAGAACCAAGCAGGTACTGTGAAAATGGCAAGTAAGCTAAAACTTAGCATTAAAAATGGCACATTGCACTGAAAATAAAAGGCTGCAGATGAGAGATATACAAAACAAACTCTATATGGCAATTGAAACAAATAAACCTGTGAGCTCGTGAATGCTGGTTTAGAAAAGGCAGCATGCAAATGGCATGACAAGCTCAGGAGAAACCTGCTATTTCAACCCTCTACTTGTGATAAAAGAAAGAATTAGTAATAGATTGCACTAAAGGACAATAAAAGCCAGAAAGGAACCCATTCAAGTTCTTCTATGCAGAGACCCCCTGGTCCAAAGGTAATATAATAATAGCTTGACGCCCAGCCGTTACCAATGGATAGCTTTTTTCTGGTTCCACCAGGCAGCTCTGAACTGCTCTCTAATTTCTTTATGCTTGTGTTCTCCCAACTACCAAAACAACAACGGTTTCCATCTACTTCATCATGTCATGAAATTAGTCATTTAGCTTTCATCTTTGACCAGATCCAGTGACAGAATCCAGAGGGGCTGTGCCAGATGGAACATTACCTTGGGTTTTTGTGTCCAATTTCTCTATCAAAGTTTCTGCTGTTCACAACTTCTGATTTCCACTCTGTATCTAAATAGAATGATACAAAGGTTGAGGAAAAGACACTAAGATCTTAGTTACTGAGGACACCTCTCAATCAATCAGTTCTAAGTTACACTTCTAGTAATACTGTTTACATCAAGTTACGTATGTGATAGTCTGTACTGATACTTAGATCCATCCTCCTAACATACAAACAGAGAATGGTGGGATTTAGGAGAAAAAAAGGATTTTAGGGATAAAGTTGTGATTCATTTTTGCTCAGCTCTGCTGTTGGCATCTTCCATGATCAGGCTTTGATTCCTGGCTCCACTCTTTGGGAATAACCTGGTTTTGTGTGGAAAGGCTGTGAGCTCTGCTGGAAAGAGTGGCAGAAAGAAACTACCACATATTGGCTGTAAGCCCATCCCCAGCTGCTGCACCACTCACTGCCCCATGAAAGGAGTGAGTGTAACCTGTGGCAATAACAAGGGGCAGGGGGCAAAGGGAGAGGAGTATGGAGTGAACTTGAGCCTGGGAAAGGGTGAGAATAAATGTACTTTGTCAACACTCGAATCAGTAACTAATTTATTGTCAATTAAAATCAATATTTAATTTAAATTCCCCAAGTAAAGTCTGTTTTGCCCAGGATGGTAATTGGAAAGCCATCTCCCTATCTTTATTTCAACCTACAAGCTCTCTAATTCCTGTTCTCCCCAAGCAAGCAGCTGTGTGGCTCCTTGGCTACCAGCCAAGGCTAAGCCACCACAGCTAATAATACACAGGCATTTACTGGACAGAATCCATCAACCTTCAGAGGGAAGCTGGTTTTTGAAATGGCATTTCTTTTTGCTCCCTGTCACTGTTTTTCACAGCTCACAACCACTAGCTTTGCTCCTTAGGTACCTCCATGCTGCAGGGTCCAATGTTTCACTGAGCTAGGTATTTTTTTATGATCACACCCAGAAACTGCTGCACGCCCACGCTACACATCCATGTGCTTTAATCAGAGATAAACGAAGCACAGAGACCAATCCTCAGAAATACAATGACTCAGAGCATTTTCCTGCCCCTGGGTAGATCAGAATATCATGCTCTGTTCTTCTCCTGCCAAAAAAGCCTTTGGTAAAAGCCACAGTGCACATTAGAAGGTGCTGGTGGGTTTTCATTAGCTGGTATCAACACACAAACAAGCTGTCAACAGGCTCCCTTACAGGCTGGAGCTACACTGCTCTTCCCTGTCTATTCTCTGCTGCTCACACCTGACATATGGCTGGTTACTCCATGTCTGAAGGGTCATCTCAGGTGTAACTTTGAACACACTCCCATCTCTGCCCATCTCCTGTGGACCTCATGGGCCCTATCTCTGGAGCATCCTATCACTGGATGTTGCTCTGAACATTGAGGAGTTCTAAGACAAGACCCAGATTTTCTGTAGTACTTGCTTGCTAACAGCACATCTCCTTTCACCTCAGTTACCTCAAGAAATAAGGTTCTGTCATTTGCTTAGGAACTGTAATTTTTGCTTATTTCTTCATATTCTTTTCCTTTCTTTCCCAGAAATAAAATCCAGGTTTCACAAATAAAACCCCAAAACAAAACAAAAAACCAAAACAACACCCACACATAAAAGCCCAAAGTTACACACAAAAGAAAAAGGGACTTTCTGCCGATCAACTTACTGTATGAATACTTTGTCTCTTTCTTAATCTCACCATTCTCTTCATATTCCCTGCAGAGAAAAGGGGTTGGGATGAGAACCAAAACAGTGCACACACACCCCTGCTCAGGGCAGAATACACTTTACATTGAAATGCACAAACAGATCCCTGGCAACACAAACTTACCTGTACACGTAACTTAACTCTTCTCTAACTACCTATTCTGAACACAGAGATTTTCTGTATGAGGAGAAAACTACACACAAATGCTGAACAGCCACATCCCCTTTATTATCATGTTTCCAACAAGGAGGTGTTGACGAGATCAGTGAGGAACAACCAGTATTAAAGACAGTGAGACAAGCTGACCTAAATCAAGTCTTTTACAGATGCTGCACCATAAGCAAGCTACAACTGAAAAATTATTTTTCACACCTTCACAACTTCTTATTTTGATGACATGAAAGACATTTGGAGCAAGAATTCTGTGTAGTCAGATCCACCTAATAGCTAATAACTTTCATACTACCATCAGCAGAATTAGTAATAGCAGAAATGTTTTCCCTATTTGGCTTGCAACTTTCAGGAGAGTAAACATCTCAGTATAATTTTGTAAATTGCCTTGAAAAGGTACAAAGCCTGCAATGTTGCCTATTATGGACTGATCTAAGTGTTACTCAAGCAACTAAAATTTGCAGTTTACTTTCACAGCTAGAAATAAATGTTGTCTATTGATTATTAAGGATAGGGGGTAGCAAAGTCTTCTAAAAATAAAGAAACTGTGTCTTTGGTTATAGAATTCTCCTGCTGTAGATAGATTTTGGGGACTTTTTTGATTTGTGTACGGGGTGGGGAAAAAAACTGTGACAAGATCTTGTTAATAAAAGAACTTCATAAACTACTTCTAAAGATTAGTTCCACTTACTTGGAATCTTCATATTCTACCCACTGGTACATTTCCACACTACGTTTAAGTTTGACAGCCTGGATGGAGAGTCCATAGCTGGGGTCAAACAAAGGCTGAGAGAAAGTTAAAGAAAATACAAGTCAGTACAAATGCTGTACCTCACAAATTCAAACACTGTACTTCTATTATCAAACCCATTTACCTCCCTGTACACAATTAGCACTATGTTACACACATTTGAATACAGTATAAAGGTTGGGTGATACCCAGCAATGCTTATAGAGGAAGAGAAAAACTACACATCTTCTCCTGAATATCAAACATTACTTGAATTGGCAAAGACTATTTTATTTACCTTAGATGTACTCAGAGCACCAGACAAGTGCACCAGTCTCCCTTCATTCTGCTGAGAGATACTGTGGATGCTATCAAGAGGGACCACAAGAGAAAGTCCCTCATCAAGTGATTTGGCTGTCCTTAAAGCTCGTCCCTGCAATCAAGAAAACCAAGATCAAATTGTGGAGAATCACTGGCACAACATTTTGTGAAAAAGTGTAGAAGACAAGTGAATTGCAGACCAGTAGGAATGCTTGTATATGCACTCTCAAGGCGTATTTTCAAAACACACTTGTGCTTCTCCACTCTGTGTCTGACACAGTTTGGGGCAGTACTTCTTACCCACGCAGCAGGACCATTAACATTGATGACGCTTCTCAAACAGACATGAGTTATTCCTACAAGAGCCCAAAGCTCTTCACCTCTTACTTTGTTCATCTTTCATGAATAACTACAAAAATTATACAAATTGTGGTCCTTTTTCCACAGACCCATGAGACTACTTGGCAAAAGTTTTCTCTACCTTACCGCCATATCATGGTGTGCTTTTTATTGCAAAGTCATCAAATTTTGGAGTAGTTCTTTTTTCTCTTGCAGAGGTATAAAAGGAAGCCTTAGGTGAAAATTCACAAAATTATGCTCCCCCACTCCAAAACTGCCAAAGCCTCTATGTTTGCAATGACAGGCTGCTGATTTTTTTCGAATCTGCGTAATTCTTTTAATCTAAAGCCAAGAGGTAAAATAACACTGAGAATAAATGAATAAATAACACTCTAGGTTTTGCAACACAGGGTATAAATTGCTTTAACATAATGGTAACAACACTAGAAATTAGGGCCCTTTGTTATTCCAAGAAAAGAGAGAAGGCTGGAACGTGGCTGGCTCATGCAACCCCCTTACAATAATACCACAGACTGTTTCTGCATCAGTCTCTCACCTCTCCCCACACACTGCTACTGTCTCTACCACTCTCAGTTCAACAAAAATACTATCTGTGGCCCTGTGATTTCACTCTTCTGTTATATCCCAAGCATAAGCACCAGGGTCTCCAGACATAAACTCCTCCTCTCAGGGATGAAGTAATACAGCTGTGTACAAACACTGACAATACTTCACTTACTTCATTGGTAAAAAGAAGGTAGAAAGCCAGAAGAAATGTCACAAGTCCCATCAACATGCCTCCAGAAGTTTCACTGAGCCTCTCCAGGAACCCTGGTTTGGACTCACTTGTGATTTTAACATGCTCTTTTCTGCTGCCAGTGTCAGAGAACTGTTGGAAATAAACCAAAAATGCAATATTGGTGTGAAAGGAGAAAGCATTCAGTTTCAAAACAAGTCTGTTTGCTTTGTTAATACTGCTGCTCTACAGAGTATCCCATCTTGCCTTGGACCAAGATTTTCCAACACTTGTTAAATGACTCATCACACTTTTGATATCAGGAATAGAGTCGATAAATAAAACTCTAGTCTCGTGGAGAAAAAACCGATTTCTATTACAGTGGTTCAACATGTTCCTTCAAGCTTTCTCCAGTCTAAGTTCTGTATTTGGTGTCCACACCCTGCATTCAGGCCATGACAAAGTAATAGTCCTGAATTCCAGACCAGCTGAAACATCGCTATAAATAACAAGTTACACTTCACCTCACCATACTTCAAAATAGTTACATCCAGGGCAACAAAACCCGAAAGCTTAAATAAATCCTAGGGCCAGGCGACAACAGGAGAGCCCGGGGGTTTCTCTGTGCCTTCGGGGGCTGCGGGGGATTGCAAGGATGCAAATTTGGATGAGAACACGCACGCAGCCAGGGAGGGGATGGGGCTCCTCTGGGGATGCGCGGGGGCTGCGACCTGCACAGGGCACCTCGGGGGGGACACGGGCGGCCGGTGCGAGCAGCACTTACATTCCTCGACATCCTGAGCTCCGAGACCCCCTCCGGGAACCGCCACAGAGAGACCGCAAGACCCGCGCCCCGAGAGCCGCGCCCCGCTGCGCCTCAGGGCTCCCCGAGCCGCTCCCCGCCCGCAGAGC
>VXBX01006198.1:741656-752439 GCA_013400415.1 Scytalopus superciliaris
GCCATGAGGGACGCGGGGCTATGAGGCGGAGGGGGCTGAGCGCCATGAGGGACGCGGGGCTATGAGGCGGAGGGGGCTGAGCGCCATGAGGGACGCGGGGCCATGAGGCGGAGGGGGCTGAGCGCCATGAGGGACGCGGGGCCATGAGGCGGAGGGGCCCTGCGGCCCCCGGAGCGGGCAGTCGGTGCCCCCCGCCTGGGGCTGAGCACGGCCGGGCGAGCCCCGCAGCCATCCTGTGTGGGTGCGGAGCGCGGGCAGCTCCCTCTCCGGGAATGGCATCCGCCCGCAGCGGTTAAATTTGGCTCTGTTTTTAGCGTAGTTTAGTGGCCAGAGGTGTCGGGGTTTGTCCTTTTGGGGAAAACGCGGTAGATGGTCAGGGTGGGCAGAGTGCGAGCTTTGTGTTTCTCTGTCATTGTGGTATTTGTGGGAGGTATATATGTATGTGTCTCTATATATGTATCCTTGATCTCCTAAGTAATGCAAAGTGGATAAATGTAAAGTTTCAAACTGGAAAAAGAGAAGCCATTCTGCAGTTCTAAATGCCGTTTGTAAGTTAAAAAATCTGGCACAGTGGACGCTGATTATAAACTGCGGTGAGGTAGTTATAACCTATGGACCTCTTGTGCTTTAGGCTGTGCTTTATTTAGTTTTTCAAGATCTCTAAGTTGTCTTATGCAATCCTACAAAGTTGCAGTAGTGGGGTTAGAGTTCATGTGTTTCTAGTTCCTTCTATATAAGAAATTACTTAACATTCCACATTATAAAGTTTGCTGGAGTACTGTGCTGAGTTGCTAGAAAACTGTTTCTCTTTTTAAAAGATTTCAGATTGATCTGTTTCTCAGACATGTTTAAATGCATATCGGTTACTGAGCAAAGCAACGGAGGTTACTGAATATGTGTTGGCTGAGCTCACATGGAGGGGCCAAAAAATACTAATTTCTAATACTATTTTTATACTAATTTCTAATTTCATTGTAGTGGCCTTTATGAATTGGGAGAATTCTTGGAGAACTTATCAATTTTTTTCCACTCAATAAACACTTGTGCATTGAGAAGAGTTTCAGGTAGCTGTTCTTTTCTGCCTGTGCCTGCCTCGGAGTGTTTGTTATAGTTTTACAGAGTTGGTAAAAGACTATGCGGGTTTCCAGCCAAGCCTTCCCCTACCCTGCTATGGAAATTTTTGGTTAAATCAAGAGTGGCCCAAGAGCAGGAAGTGTGCTATGTTAGGTGTCTGTCCTTGGGAGTGTTCACAGCACCTGTCAGTATAGTTAGTTCTACACTGTGATCGTTCTCTTCGGTATTTAATTCAGGTGATTACTGTCAAATATTACACTAGTCTTTGATGAAGAGTACTGCTATTAATAAGCATGCTATTGAACACATATTTAGTGTAGTTTTTCTTTCACTATTCCTTTTTTTTTTTTTTAGTCTGACCCCTTCATCTGTGTTAGTCCTGGTAATAGTAGTTTGAGCTTGTTTTAAAACAGCTTTTAAAATTCACGATTCAGTGAATTGTACTGTGGTCTGCAGCTATTACAGGATGTTGCTGTGAAAATTGGAACTTGAGAAAACTAGAATTTCAGTGTATATGAGCTTCCCTGAACCAGTAACTTTTGTAATTGAAGATGACTGTTAAGTACAACAGAATTCAGTCACCATTAACATGAATGCATCATGCTGAGTATCCCTTTATCTTGTGTTCAGCAGTTTTGTAAATGACTCTCTTTACGTCTCAGATGTATCTGAACTTTTGTTTCTTGTTTCCTGTATGGTAGGAAAAGACAGAATTATATTTGCAACCAAGGAGGACCACGAGACACCGAGCAGTGCTGAGCTGGTCGCAGATGACCCGGATGACCCTTATGAAGAACAAGGTCAGTAGTGAGCAGAGGAACAGAAGTAAGGGTGGTGCATCACATGTAAAAACAATAACAGCACAAAACAAACCTTATGTGAATTAGGAAAACATTATTTGTAAATTTTCTAAGCCTAGGGGCCACTGGTTATGCAGTAGATAAACACACAAACTCTTGGCAGTTTTAGCTCCTAAATTAGAACATCACAAATGGCATGCTTTCCTTACAATGTTGTTTTTTCCTACACTTGTAATGATTTTTTATAGTGGCCTGTTCAGATAATCAGTTGTTGGCGTTTAGTTTTGCTTAGTATCTAGAGATATCCAGAGAAACCTTTTCCTTTCTTTTATTAACAAAGTTAGGGCTTAATCAGTGAAAACAATGGTATTTTTTCACTGTTCTAAATGACACCTTACAATTTTTAGAGAAGCTGGAGAGAGTTACATACCACTGTTTTTGATGCAAGTTGCTCACCTGCCTGTGTGCAGCTGAAATTGCCTAATTTGGTGATCTCTGAATATCCAATTTAATACCAGTTATGTCTGACTAATCCTGTATTATACTCATAGCAATATAATCATTAACTAATAGTAATATCTTTCAGTGGCACATGACAGGTAAGTTCAAATTACTGAGTTTTCAACTGTAATCATCCTGCCTTGAAAAGATCTAAGTTTTCAATGAAGAGTGCAGTTCTTATATGAAGTAGATCTAACCTGCAAATAGATATTTAAGAGAGCAGAATACTTCTGAGACCAAGACATATAATATTCTGGTTGCACAGAGTTTATTTTAGACTACTTCATTTACTCATTAGAAACAATCTTCCTGTAGTGATGATTATGTAATCTTGCCCTAGATTAGTAATTATCATGAACATCTGTGAATTTAGGTTAATTTTTTTCTAATTGTCTCTATGTTTGCAGGTCTTTGAGCCTCTTCTCTTTTGTGTGATTTCATTGGTTTCAGCCTAACTTGAAATTCTGTTGGAAAGTGAAAGTTATGCCAGTGGATCTAAGACCTTTAGAGGGCAGCATTTAAGCACAGTTTAGCATCTGGAGCACACAGGGTCTCTCTATTAGCTATACAGTATGTAGTGTAATTTCAATCAGATCTTCCTAAGTCAGGAAAAGAATTTTTTTTAGTGTGTAGATTTGTGTTGAAGTGTTTTACATTTATCTGCCTATTTTGGCCTTATTAGAACTGTATATGTAGTCAATTATATATATATGAAAGTTTTGCTCATCAGCAGTGTTTAATCTGTGCAGTGTTATGACCCAAATTAGAACAGTGAGAAAAATTCAGTTTCAGAAGAGTGTTTAAAAACTGCAGTTTAGTATCTTTCAGGAATTCATCTACCTTGTGTTTTCAGGTAGGTTGCTTTGCTGGCTAAGACTCAATACCCCCAAACTGCCTATTTGATGGAAACAAGCTATGCTTTGGTGTTTATAATCACCTTCACCATGGAAATGGTGCTTCAGCGTCTAAAGATTTTGAATAAAGACCCCTGCAGGCAATAAAACTAGTGTCTCTTGTATCTGTTACTGCCTTGAACAGAATGAAAGATGGAACCTACAAATGATGCACCCAAAGCAGTTCATCCTTACCTGGAAAACAGTGCCTGAAGAGACCTCGTTTTGAGAACTACTTGTTCCATTATATGTGGAAATGAAACAAAATCTGTGGCTTTCTTCTTCCTCTGAGAAACAGGAGACTGCTTGAAAAATAAAGCAAGGATACTTTTTCTAGATATCACATCTGGGGAACATACAGACGCTTGGAGATTTTATTGTTCACTGAACTGTTAAGTCACTTTGTGTGGTGTACAGCTAAACAGTGGCCTGCTCTTTAGCTAAGTACCTTCATGTATGCAGCACATGGATTTGTCTTAGACCAACAGCTAAATGTCTATTTTTGACAGTGTCTTTTAAGAGGAAAGGGAAGGGTGTCCATCTCCAATGGACATAGCATAATAGAAAGACAGCCTACCAAAATTTGGAATGTCAGCATAGCCAGTAATTCTCTCTGTACTTCTAAAGAGGGGGTTCTTTTTGTTCTGTCTCCTGTCCCACCTCTCTGTCCTAAATGATTCTTTTCCTTGTGCACATACTCCAAGTATATAGTCTTGTGACAAGTTTATTTGGGTAATAAACTAGTCAAAAGAGCCACTTCTTCCTTGTTTAAATGCCCCATTCATTGATTCCTTTTATGTGTGTCTTGCTGGATATTGAAAGCTGTGGTGAGGAGAGGGTTTTTTTACCTTAGAGTGACTGTGTGTCTGTGGGATTAAAATGAGAAACGCCATATTTAAATATTGTTAATAAGTAGGAGGGGGGGCTGTTGTTGGGTTTTTTTTGTTACTTTGTTGAGAGTTTTTTAGTGTGTGGTACATTATTGCTGTGTTTTAAAGGCTCTCTGAAAAACTCACTTCAGTGACCTAAGGCTCCAGTGCTTTAGATCAGAACAGAGAAACAATTGACATGCCACAGAATGTGGCTGCATCTAATGCGAGTGAAACCTGTGGGCAGGAAAGACATGGGCAAAATGGTTTGGAATATGTTGAATTGCAGCAGCTGTGACTTGCGTGGCTTTTGTTTAAATGATAATTGGAAAGGGCTTTGCTGTATGTAATGTAACGTGCAGGCTTTTCTAATTTAGCTTCTACTTTAAATAGAGAACTTGGTTTCCAGTGGTCAAATTCTGTTGTATAATTAACTATAATGACTCTTTTCTGCTGTGCTGTACAGACCAGCCATATCTGGGAAGGCATAGGTTCATTATATAGTCCCACTATAGTCTGTATTGTTTTCTAATACACCTGAAACTTTTATTCAGGGTTTTGTTTTTTTGTAGTGACCTTTTTCATGCTCAAGATAAACATGTAGTTTGTATATTTTTAAAGTTCTTGTATTGCCCTAGACATTAACAGACATTAGTCTTTGAGCAGTGTACTTGAGGCAGTAGGTCATTCACGAAAACTTGTGTTCTCCTTCCCTTGAGAGGAAAGAAATTTGTATAGTATTCTTATTTCTATCAATATTTTTTGTTGTTGTATCAGTTAGGAGATTTTGGCAGGCAAAATGTTAATGACTTGCTTTAAGCCAAAAACATTGAAAGAAAAAAGCCATATGAAATGGAAAGGCAGGCAAACTGGGATAAGTTCAAGTTAGTATTTCGTATTGCAGCATAGCTCACAGTTCACTGTATGTGCCTTTTGACAGCTGTGGCTGATGGAAACAAATTAAGAACTCATTTGCAGCAGTTTTGAAATAGTATTCTTACTGTAAAGCTCATTTCTAGTCCTATGTGTTG
This sequence comes from Scytalopus superciliaris, assembly GCA_013400415.1. Taxonomy (NCBI): domain Eukaryota; kingdom Metazoa; phylum Chordata; class Aves; order Passeriformes; family Rhinocryptidae; genus Scytalopus; species Scytalopus superciliaris. Next base: position 746,825 of record VXBX01006198.1, read on the forward strand.
CAGATGGTGGAATTTAAACATGAAACATCCCTGGTTTTCTTTGAGATCTTTGCTCAGTTAGAAGAATTTCTTATTTTATTAAGCTTATATGAAGAAGGCATTGATGAGTTTTATGCATGCAAAGTAATTTTTATTAGCATTGCAGCTGTGATGGGAAAGTTGGCTAAAAGTGCTTATGGAATTGAACTTCAGACACATTGTTGCTCGTCTTTGCCTTCTGGTTTTCCAGACTTACTCCTGTCATCTTATTTTAGAGACAGTTTTAATGTGGTTTCCACAGGGGACTGATGAAGCAAACCCTGTACTTTTAAGAAGTAACTTGATGAGTGATCAGATGTACAGGACTGTTTTTATGACTGGTGATGTCTTTTTCATTTGTGCTTCCCATGTGTCTGTCATCTTACACTGTGAATCCCTGGCAGATAAAGTTGTTACTGAAATGTTTGTCATATAACAGGAAAGAAACTTTTCTCAGAACAACAGTGGGACTTCATTACAGTGAGTACAAAGACAAGTGTTGACAAAGATGCAGATGGACCTGCCTCCATCCATGACATTAACAGATTCCATGAGCCCTGAGGGGATTAGGCTGTGTGATGTCAGCAATCGATTGTTAGCACAAACCTTGATGTGCTATGATGTAAACAGGGTTGGTTTTGCTTCCCCAAGTGCAGGCTCAAGTAGATTACAACCCAGTGAATGAGTGAGGTTCAGGCTGCATTTTAAAGAAGTTTTAAGTCAGTTTTACTTTAAAATACTAATCCTGTCTGTTGCAGGCATGTGTTTCAGGGAGAGAGCGATGGCTGAAATGTGTTTCCGATTTAATTGTGTTCTAAGCTGGCTGATACACTTACTCATTGACGTGTGAACTCTGCTGTGATTGTGAATGAGAAAATGCTTGCTTTATTCCTCTGTATTTTTGCTTTGGCTTTTTTAAAGCATGAGTTCTGTGCATATAACATCTGAAACTGATGCTATTTCAGTGATCAAATAGGTGCAAGTCAATGCTCTTGTGATATCATAGAATATATTGTTTATGGGATAACTCTTACATTGTTAGAATTTGCATTCTTATAAGGCTGTTCTGGTTTTAAAAGGAGCAATCTATTTTAGAATTATTTACAGTAATTTTATTGCTGTAGTGTCTTCAGGAACATTTCAAAATTCTTCATGAGGTTTTTTTTCTTTTCAAAGTACTATAAAAATTACTTCAAAATGACTGGTTGATGTTAACAAGGAGAAATACTGGACTTCAAAATCTAGTTAAGAAAGCAAGTTGTATTTCTTCTCTGCTATATGATTAACATCTTTCTACTTTATATAGTCTTTGGCAGTGAGTAATCTGGCACAAGCCACCCTTTTTTTTGGTCTCAGAAGTGCTGCTATTCCTCCAAGCAGCTGGAGATGCTGTGATGCACTGGAGTAGGTTTTATCTTCTCAATACAGTGATTATTAGAGATAGTTAACAAAACTATCTTGCCAAAGAATGCATGATCTCTGACAAATGTCAATATTACTGTAGTTGACTAAATCATGCTAAGGAGGTTTTTACTTTCTGTAATAAAAAAGGCTGAGCAATGCTAAGATTTGACTAATTCAGTGTAATTTTCTGCTAAAGTGCATTGGCTAAATTAAAGCACATCATTGATGCATTGCAAATTGGAGTAAAATATTCCTTCTAATATAACAATAAATGATTAAGCTGCTTTTGCTGCATCAGTCTGAAAGTTCATGATACTGCAGCGTAGTGTCCAAGGAGTTGCACTGGGGAGCAAAACATATGTTTGGAACTTCATGATCTCACAGGACAAACATCAAGTTCTATCAGGCCCTAAATATAATTTCATGTTTGAATCAGAATTAATGCAACTTTTTTCTTTGCCAATGGTATTTCCATACTCCCTTCTAAAGGGAAAGAGCTTAAACTTAAGGTTTATGCACATGCTGTCAGCTTCTGCAGAAACTCAGCCTGGAGATGAAGTTAGGAAAGTCTGCGAAAGAGGAGGAGAGTAAACTGTTAAAGTGGAGAAGAAACCAGCTTGAATATAGCACAGTATTTCTCTTGTTCTTCATAGGTGAACATACTTGTATGTATGTACATACAAGACAGAGAAAGGAAATGGAGTTGCATTACCTTAAATCTATTAGAGACTCCAGAAGCCCATATGACCAACTATGTTATATTGAATTTCTAAAGCTTAGAGAAAAGAAGTTCTCTGGCTTGCTGCTTGATCTTCATTGTGCAAATCAGTTGATACCTCGAAGATCATACACCCTTAAACCTTCACCTTGCCATTCCATCAGTGAAGTATTTCTGTGATGGCTTTAACTGTTCCAGAGCAGAAGCTGTTCCAGTTTAGAGTCTTAAGTAAATCTGAACTCCCTTTCAATTGTGATCTGAAGTGCAATTTGTTTTCTGGTAACCAGACAGGCTCACATGCTTTCACTGCTTGTGTTCTGTGGCACGTGACTTAATCTGTGTTTTAAAAGTATCCTGACTTATTTTTGTAATTGTGGCCTTCCAGTTCAAATTTGAAGGGGAAAAATTGTGGGTTAGTATTACACAGTTCATTAAAAAACAAGAAAAATTCATCCATTCAACTTGATTTAAAAGATTTCTAGTCTTAATTTAAATTCTTATGACTTGTATGGCATGATTGTAATGCGTGCTTGTTCCCCTGACAGTCTGGCAAGTGGATTGACTGGACTTCTGTGTGTTTTGCTGTTCCCTTAGAATATTTTCAGTGACCTGCAGTCTCAGGAGAGACTTAATTCAGAGATGGATAGAGAACTAATCTTACTTGTGTTCAGTAAGGGATTATACAGATCAGAGAAAGAAACAGACTGGCTGGGAAGTGAAAGTTTATCACCCTTGAAGCTACAGAACTAATATGGCATTATTAGTACTTCAGTTAATGCTGCAGCTGAGGACATGTCACTGATTAAATCAATTTTTGGAAGGAGTGCTTAACTTTTCTTCTCTCTTGTTTGTTCAGGATTGATATTGCCCAATGGAGATATCAATTGGAATTGCCCTTGTCTGGGTGGAATGGCTAGTGGTCCCTGTGGGGAACAGTTCAAGTCAGCATTTTCTTGTTTCCACTATAGCACAGAAGAAATAAAGGGATCGGACTGTGTGGACCAATTCCGTGCCATGCAGGAATGCATGCAAAAATACCCAGATCTTTACCCTCAAGAGGATGAAAATGAAGAGAAGTCCAGCAAAGATTTGGAAGCTACTTCTGAGGAGGTGTCTGCTGCCAAAGAGGAGAAGGGATCTAGCTAATGAAGATGCAAGGAGGCTGTCGTCTCCATTTCTCATTTTCAGAGACATGGACTTTTGCAGTATGTCTGTCTTCTGAGTAGTGAGGAAGTGTTTCACCATGTTCTGTGCACTGTATCATAATAAATAATTTATTGCTGAAGGAGAAATCTCAGAGCTACAGCCTTGCAAATGAGTACTGCAGGAAGAATGAGTGTGTGTATGTACTGTGTAACCTGCTATCAGGCACAGTTAATACTTTAACAGCTGTTTTTGACCCTCAAGTTTTCCTTGAGTTTTGACTTGAATAATGTCTTGAAATACATAGCTTTCAACTAAAATTCCACTGATGCACCAGGTCTGTCTTCATTTCAGTATGTTCTGATCAATAGCTGCTCTTTTTGAATGTATTCTGTTCTGTCAGTAGAAACTGCATTAAATGATTGGTTTTCCTTAAAGATTTTTTTTTGTAAGTGATACAGGACATTGAAAATGGCCTAAATCTAGAATTTCTAAAATAATTTCAAATTATCTTAGTAGATTAAGGTTACATTCAGACTGGCATCAGATCATGACTGCCAGAAAACTTGAAATGCACATCTTTGATTTCATTTACTTATTGTGATGGTTTTTGCATTTTTAAAAATGGTGTGTTGTGCAACTGATGATAAAGATGGATGGGAAGAACGTTGGTCACTGGCTTTATTTTTGCTCTGAAACCACAGGGTTTGGGTTTCTTCAGTACCTGCTCCTTCAATGTGTAGATGGGCACTTGTAAAAATACTTTGAGAATACAGTAAATTGTTACCTGGTGTAATGATCTCAAAAACAGATACTGTGACTTAAAGTGCATATTAAAAAACAAGTACTTTTTACCTTCATTGGAAGTTCCTTTGTGTTTGTGGGGTTGTTTGTTTATTTTCAAGAACTGTTCTGTTCTGTAAGCAGAGTTTGAATCGGTATGTGGGTTGTGAAGATCAGTTGCTCCAGCTTGTCAGATTTTTATTCTTGTCTTGTTTTTTCGTTCGCACCCTCAGGCAGGAAGGCATCAAAATAGCATTTTCAGTAGCTATAGTAGATGGGATTACGAACCAGCACTACAGAGAACCTGAGCCACTCTTAAAATACTTGAAAATTATTTAAAAGATAGAAGTAATTTAATAATAATTCACTATAGTTTAGTATTTGTGGATAAGGGAATACTACGTTGTTTGTCTTTCCTAGCAAAATATGGACTGTGAGAAGTGTTTTACAAAAGAAATTGTACCTGTGGTTCAGTAACTGTTCATTGCAAGGTTATTTGGTTTGGGGTTTTTTTTTTCCCTCTCCATACGTGTTACTTACTTCAATCAAAGCATAAAAAGTTGTAGTGTCAGTAATGCATCCCACTAAGTCCAGCAGCATTTAAACACTTCTCTGTCTCTGGCAGCAGTCTGGAGTGCTCAGCAACAGTACTTCCATATAACTTCTTGGTATCTTTGCATAAGTTATTTTGGTGCTACTGATGATGTTTCTGAATATTCATGGGGGATTTCTGTTAAGTTTTACAGTGTATTTGAGCTGTTTGTATTTCAGTGCAGCTGTTGGATCTTCCCAAAAATTGTACGCGATTAAGCAGCTGACAACTGCTCGGTTCTGAGGACAGAGATAGCAGGTACTCTTGGCATCTCTTTGCTTTTCAGAGAAACAAAGTGTCACAGAACTTCTCAGTGTGACTCTTTCAGGCATAGGAAGCCAAATGCCAAGTTAACCTGAGTAAACAGGCACAAAAGCAGCAGAGATAAACTTTGTCACTTAGGCAGTTGGACCATGAAAATGGAATCTTAGGCAATAGATAAACACTGGGCACCAAATTAAAAAAAAAAAAAAAAAAAATCACATGCACCCCAGCTTTTGGTTGTTCAAATGGAAATCCAGTGCATTCTTTGTGAGGAAGCAGGAGCTGTTTGTGAAGGAGTGCTCTGTTCTAACAATGGGTTGCCTCCTCTTTCTTTTTTGCTGTGCTTTTCTTTCCCACGTTACCTCTGTTCTCTGCAGGGTTTGGATTTATCCTCTGTAACAGTATTTATGGCATCTGTGCACAAAACACAAAATGCAAGAATTCTGGTATACATTAGGTAGGGACCTGAATCTAAAATTGACAGAAGGAACTTGCAGTATATAATCTGGTATGTTTGACAGGGTGTTTAGGATGGATTTGCTTCTTTCTGACTGCTGTGGCTTAGTAACCTGTTGTGCTACATCCAGTACAAATATGAAATATGTATAGGGGCCTTGCATCAGAAACTGAAAAACACTATATAAAGTGTTCAAAGTGTTTTGAGAAAGGAAATGATAACTCTAACCCTGAAGA
>VXBX01006199.1:10128-27414 GCA_013400415.1 Scytalopus superciliaris
CCTCCGGGCTCGGTGACACCGGGACCCTGCCCACGGCTGTGACCGCGAGTGGCGTGTCCCGGCAGCCGGTGCGGGCTGTTCCCACCGCGGAGTTGCAAAGGGGCCGGACGGGCGGCTTGGAAAACTGCTGGGGATTCTTGTAGGTTTCACGCAGAGTTTACTACCCTGAGAGCGGCTTCTTGGCTGCGGATACACTTTGGTTTTGTTTTTTTTTTTCTTGGGGGAGGGTGGTGCGGGNGAGCTGATGCTGCAAGAGTGGCGAAGAAGCATGTGAAAAGAGACCAGAGGGGACAGGGACAGTTTTATGTCCCATATAGTGAGAACCCTTACGGAGCTCTCTTAAAAAAGTCAACAGGAAAGTAAAGAAAAAGGTATAATTTATGAAAATAAGTCTTACAGTAAATGCTCTTGACATAAGTTAGATTCAAGTTGATGGTGTTCCCTTTTAATAACTCAACCTAAGTGAAATGTAAATATGTGGTATTATGGAAACTAAAAAAAACAACCCACCCCAGTTCTGGGTTGTGGATACAGTTTTCTGTGTTGTATGCACTATGTAATGTCTAACACTGAGGCTGGGATGCTTAGTTCTGAGTGAAATTTCTCATGTGGTTGCATTTAGCAATTTATAAATTGGCATTAAGTTCAATCAAGATGCACTGAAGAAAGCTGTTTTAACAGGCTCTTAGTTAGAAATGTCCACTTTCTGAAAACCGGTCAGGTCACCCTTTAAGTTTTAATGTTTGTAGGATAGCATAGGAAAATTATTTGCTGTTTTTGTATAGGTCACAGGATCTATCCTGTCCTTTCCTAACTTTACTCCTCTTTTCCAAAGACCCTATTGTAAAAGCCTTTTTTTTTTTTTTTCCTAGGAGGTCTCTTGAAGGGCATCAGGAAGACAGTAGGGAACAAATGTTATCCAAGTCACTTGAGAACAGCATGCTTGCTTTAGGAGCAGGTGATTTTTAGGTACAAGTTGTCTATGATGTGTTCCTGTTTTGGCTATACTTTTGGCTTTATTTTGGAATTACTTGGTTTCTCTTAAGGCTATTGGTATAATAATAGATATTAATTCAGGACTTATAAAAAAAACGGTCCAGAGATTCACCAGAACTGTAGAGATGTTTTTTTTTAAAAAAGTGAAGTTATCAGGTGTTTCATTTGGTTTACAGCACTTCTCTGGAGTAATGCAAGTTTTCTGATGAGATGGCACTGGCTCTACTTTATCACTTCTTTGTGTCCATGAAACAAATTGAGGCTTAAAATTGTCAATGGCTTATCTTTGTAAACTAAGGAATTAACCATCTTTAACAACTTTCACATTATTCCTGATACTTCGTAGTTCATTTTACTGGGCAGTACAACATACCAGAAATTCCAGCTGTGGTTAGGCACTTGGATCTGCATTTATCTTTCCACATTGTGCATTTTATGACAAGGGGGAGTAGTGGGTAGCTGACAAAGGGATAATTCTCTGGCACAGTGATTCTATGGGCTATATATAATGTCAGTGTACCATATATTACAGCAGTTGTACGTAGTGGATTTGTCACAGCTGGCCTTAAGAACAGAAGGCAACTAGGATTGCTGCAGTTAGGCCCTCCTTCAAATCCACATGAGAACAACAAAGTTTTTATTTGGATCCTATTGAAACATTAATGTGGTCAGAAGAGAAAGGGAGAACTTTAGTGATTAGTTTGTACCTGATACTAAAAAATTTATTGAATTAATGAATTCAACTGAAGTGGTAAAATCCCATGCTTTCCATTCTTAGTAATTACTTTGGTAATTAGTCAGTCAGTGTGCATGGGGTGAAATACCTTTTCACTTATCTCTCCCTGACCTCTTTAAATTTTAAAGTTGTAAGTCACTGCATTTTCACAGTTAATCAATAGTTAATCAATGTATCCCAAATGTATTCAGGAAGAGAAGGCATTTTAACTTTTGTCTTAACAGCTGCAAAACTATATTAAATTGATTCTGTTCCCTTGCATGGTCTACCTTCTTCAGCTCTGTTTCATAAGAGAGAAAAGAAAAAGTGTAGATAATATAAAATATATCCTAGGATTTGTTTCTTCAATAATATTGCTTCTTTGTTTGCTTTCTTTGTGCTTATGACTTGTACAGGACAGAGGCTGAAACCAGGATTAAACATGTGGTGAAGGAGATGCAGGAAAAGATGAGCTAGAATGCTGATATGCACATACATCACAGGTTTCAGTCTGCTATTCTGGATTGTACTGATGTAAAAGTTACTCTTCCTTCTAGAAGCAGAACTATTCATGTGCTAAATATATTCAATAGCTTCTTTGAGCTGTTAGTTTAATTTATCTTCAGCTCAGAATGCCTGTTAGAACTGTTCCCCTGAACTCAAATTACCACATACAAGGAAGGTACCCAAATAATACAAGAAGTGGTTCTCAAATTTATTTCAACTTGCAGACCATGAACAATTTTTACACTGAAATCAATTTGCCATTTAAAATCTTGCCATTTTTCTTAGTTGTGTGTATTAGACCACTTGGAAATAATTTGCATATTACAAGTTGTAAATTACTGTTGTAATATTTGAGTATTCACTTTAACTTTCATGTGGTGTGTGGATGTATAGTGGCTTTCTTGAAATTTGTGTGAAAACCAAGTCTCTCCTTCCACAGTTGTCCTTTTCTCCTCTGCTGTATATTTGGCAAAGATGTTTAAGGTGCTGATGTTGAGGTATTTGAATGATGCTGTCATTAATTCATTAGTTCTCATATTCATATATGAATATATAACCTGTATAGGATTTGTTCTGTGATAGAAATTTGTGTGAGAAATAAAGGAAATTTTCACTGGGATGGCCTATGTAACCACAATGGGGCAGAAAAAATTTAACCTTATGATGCCCAAGTAGAGAAGGTTCTGAAAGATCTGATAAAAATAATAGTGTAAACTCACAGTAATGTATTTCTTCCAGAAGAAATAACTGAAAGCAGGTGAGGTGCTGCAAAGAACTAACAGGATGGTCTGATCATATGGAGATTTGTTTGACTAAGTGAAATGAAAACTGTATAGGATATGGACTCAGTCTCCAAACCCAGGAGGAGATCAACAGAAGGGAAGCAGAGGCTTTTGATAAAGAACGTTGCTGTCATGAGAACAGCTGAGTACTACCCATGATAATATTTCCCTGCAGAAATTTGGAGAACATCCTTCTTTAGGCGTGCATGGATCCTGAAACACCCAGTGGTAGTAGAGAGCCTTGGGGAGGTAGTGCGCAAATTTTGAGATGGAGATTGTCTGTTTTCCAGAAGAGATTATATGTGCTCAGGGAATGCTTGTATGTAGCTTCTGTCAAAGCTTTCAATGTCATGCCATGCAGCATGCCAATCCAGCTCCCCTTCAGTCTGTTTAAAATGAAGCTTCAGAAACCTTTTGTTCCTTTTTTGGTGCTTGCCAATGTTTAACCCCTCTTGAGTGACTTCTCCTCTTCTATGTTATATTTAAGCTGCTTGTCTGCTCCTTAGCAGGCTAAAGCTGCATTGTGTGCACCCAGTCTCTCTATTCTTGTTGCTTTTGCCTTTCCTTCAGGAGCCCTCTGGGTTGCCTGAAGTGGGATATAAATCTTTTCTGCTCTCTCCTTCCTCAGCCTGTGTTTAGGGCTGGCTCCCCCTCTTTGTGTGTCCTGGCACACTCTTATAAATTCCTTCTGAAAACATGTGATATTCAAAGGGATTTAAAATCAGAGCCCTTTCATAAAGAAATATGAAAAATGGACAATATAGGCATTTTTAGACGTTCTTCTTTAATCCTAACATATGAAAGGGCAACAAGGAAAATATATGCAGTAGTTTGTGGGGCTGAGACTCAGCTAATAATGACAGAGAATTATAAAAGAAAAGGAAAGAGAAGTTTAGAAGAGCTTTAGTCTGAGGAACCTTGCTCTTTTTTTTCCTCTCTCTCTTTGTGTGTTGTGCATAAGAGAGCGTCGCTTTGCTTTTGTGTGACATGCCAGCATCTCCGGTGAAACTCCTCATGTTTCAGATAATAGCACAGGCTTCTATTTAGCTCTCCATTGTTCCTTAGAGATCTCTTTTGGATTAATCCATTAGTGACTATAGAGTATGTGCTGTACTCTTTCTGCTTCAAGTGCAGATGACAAAGTTTGGGAAACGCTGTTCTGTCTCATGTGAATACCTGGGTAACCCGTATACTTTGGGACTACTTGTTTGTCTGTTTGGGTAGAAATGAGTTTGCTTCTAACATAATTTTATTTAGGAGAAAGATATTTTACATAGTTAATTTTAAATGTAATAGATTCCAAGTGGAGAAAGATAAGTGATACTAGCCCCCATCTCTTCCCTGGCCCAAGAAGATTGGTGGTGATGATAGTAGTATGAAGGTGGAAATCCAAAAGTTGGCATTCAGTGGAGTTTGAAGTGTGGATGTTTTCACCCTGGCCACAGTGAAAATAGCTGTCAGAGCCATGCTTAAACCATGTTAGCAAACTTGAATGATTTTTTTGAAATATCTCATTATACACATGAAATTATTTGCCTCCTCCCTGGCTTTTTATGTCCTCATTTTTGATTAGTGTCCACTCTTTTGGTTTTATTGTTAGTTTTTTAAAGCAGCTTCTCCTGTTTGGTTGCTAATCACTTTATTCTGGTTACTCTTGTGCCTTTTAGTATCTGCATCCCCAGAGCTAAGGCAGTGCAAAGTTTCAAGATGAATTTTTAAGCAAATGCAGCTTATTCCAAGTGTATAAGGTCTATTAGCATTGTATTGAAGAGTCCATGGGGAACTTAAAGATATTTGGTTTTTATTAAGACTTCTGGACAGAAATTTCATGGAGTGTTTAGTATTACTTTAGCTTAAAATTTCAGCTAGGTTGTAAAATTATTTGATTTGGTATAAATTGCCTGAGGGAGAGAATAAAACCATGGTTATTGCCTCAAATAATTTACAATAAGGGGTCTTTACTATGCAGAGACTAAATTGTGTTATCTCTTGGAAATGCAAATAGTTCTATTGAAATCTGTTATGTCTTTGGAAGGCAAAATTACATTTTGTAACAAGAACAAGAGGGCATTAAATTGCTAATTTAAATTTTTTAAAATATGAATGATATACTATATTTATTGATCTTTCTCTTTTCTTTGTAGTTTTCTAAGCTTGGTGATTGGGTTTGTTTGTTTGTGGAAAAAGAGTAAAAGTGATGGGGAGCCTACACCAGATCAGTCAGTAACAGTTTTGTCATTATGTTATTCACCTGAATGCATGTATAGTTTTTATAGTCCTAATTTGAAATTAGCCAATATAATAAAAAAGTTAATCAGAAATCTGTATTTTTTAAAAGATGAGCTTTATACAATTATACTTCTGGGTGCCATGATTCTTCTTTTAAAAGTATGCTGGTCACAGTACTTTGATTGAAAAAGATTCTCCTGGTTTGCTTGCAGAGGGACTTTATAAATGCAGTATTAGACTCCCCCCATTCTTTAAGGGTTCAGTTTTGATACTGAAGGGGAAATCTATTGCCTCATTGACTTTAATATGTGTAAGATTGGATTCCAATGGTTCACTAACTATATAATACGGCGGTGTTCCTCCAATTAGATAAATACTAAAAGATTAATCTAATAGAGTACAGATCAGGGTATTTTGAGAAATCCACTACAGTGACACTGTGATTATGTGAATTATCAGTTGCATGTAAATCTTACTAAGGATGATGGATACAAATCCCAGGTAGAAACAGTTGTAACAATACACCTTTTGTGGTCTCTGAAATTAATTTAATAAATGTTTTGGAGATTGACTAATATACATATAATGACCTTTTTGTTTAGGTCAGTGTGAATTCCAATATATCTTGGAGATTAGTATTGATCAGATTAAAACCAAAATCAATCTTGGATTTTGAGGGTCATTACACTTGGAAATAGGATGCAATATGGCAAATGTTGGATTGTTGAAGGCTTTTACAGTAATTGTGGGAAAATAATCTTTTGCTTAGTTGCAGTGTCTAAAAAAATGAACAAATTTCTAAATTTAAATAAGTAATTTAAATAAGTAATAAACTAAACTCCTTGCATTTTCCTTAGTTTGACAGATGATATCCAACAGTCTTGAAGCTGATATTAAACCTCCATTTTGCTTCTGTGGTGGAGGAATTTTGCCCTCCTTGTTTGGAAGTTGAGGAAAAGGTTAACGTATGTTTGTTTAGAGAGATTTTTTTCTTTTTTTAATGGTAAATTATTTTCTGTCGTGTTCTTAGATGTTTTGGTCAAGTTCAATCTGCGCAGTTGGAGAAGTACATGTGGAAGAGGTAAATTACAATACAATGTACCCTTCAAATATTGCATAGCAAGCATAATTGATTTCACTGAAGGTGAACTAGTGCTGCTTGCTAAATAAGAAATCTTTGAACAGAGCTTTTTATTTTTGTCTTTAATAGATTTTTTTGTTTTGTTTATTTTGTCTGGTATAAAGACTCTGGCTTGGGTATCTCAATTAAAAATAACTTGGTCATAATTTTTAGGATCTTGACTGAGTTTTCAACAGAAGTAGGTCTGTGAATATCTGACTTGACTGAAATGTTTATCCTGTATTAAGTGAAACAGAGCAAAGAGTGTTTTATACAGGATTCCTTGGGAATAGATATCTTGCTTTTCATCCATATTTCCAGAACTTATAAAAATAAATGAAGATTGTTTTGTTTATTGTCTGCACAGAGGTCATCTTCTGGTGTAACTTTTTCTGTAGAGAGCACTGGATGCTATTCTCCACAATTAATTCATACCATTGCGTTGATATCAGTGATTATACTCTGACCTGTCACCTAGCCTTATATATTGAAGTCTCAAAAACTATAGTTAAGATGATAGAATATGCATTTATATTTATGACTAGATATGTATTTCTAATCTTGATGATGTATTTGAATGCAAATGAAAGTCTATAGGTACATGTACAGATATATCAGATTCAGGGACCATGTAGCATTGTCCCTGAAAATGAAAGCCTTATATAAATGCAAGCTAGTGATACTGTATGTGATCCTCAAAGCTGCTTCATTTAAAGATATTTATTATAATAAGCTACATTCTAGATACATTAAGATCAAAGTGCAAAGATGGTAGATAGCAGTTCCGAGGCTATGAAAGTTCTATTACCTGAGCAGCTCTTCTTATCAGTTAACTATTATGAGAAATTCAAGAGAAGTTATCCTCAGAGAAAATCTGCATTGTATATATTTAGAAATTCACCTTATTTGTACCTGAAGTAACACTTTGAAATGCATTAACAGGAATTCCTAGGGAGGACTAATATGTGCCACCTTTTGCTGCACTGACAGTTGCTTTGGATTTAAGGCAGGCTCAGCCAGAAAAAAAACCCAAACAAACCCCCCCCCCCCCCAAAATCCTGATAACTGTTTTGCAGAATAAAATTGTTTAAAAGTCAGAATGAGGATGTTTTTGAAAGTGTCTTAGAAACTGTGAGTTTTAATGTGGAAATATTTTTCTTCTTACTGAAATGTTTTAGATGAAATTTGCAAAAAGATTGTTTTCCAATTGTCATTCCCATATGGGATAGTATTTAGGTCAGTTTTACTAACTAGAAGTTTGTCCACAACTGTATCCTCATGCATCTTGTTCCTCTGTTTCAAGTCCTAACAAGAGAATATGCTAGAACTGAGTTAAAGAATTACATTGTTTAGCTTCCCAAGAGAAGGAAGCAGTATAGTAATTATATTAGTAGCTTCATATATTCTGACTTTAGGTATTTCTTTTTTTCTTCGATAGAAGTGATGGATCGTGATCAGGAAAAGTAATGATTTTCCTGTTGTGCCCAACCTTTATATTAATATTGGTTTACTCTAGGTATTATTAAATAAAACACAGAAAAGACTAATCTACCTTGAGCTACTTAATGAGCCTCAAATGCATGTAAGTTCTTCTCATCTTCTCATCAGTCTTTTCAGAGCATGGAATTCAAATGCTAATATATTTAATATGCAAGACCTTTCATGCAGAAAAAATATATTACAAAAAGTGATGTAACCACCTGATTATTTTATTTATTTAGTTTTGAAGGGCCTACTCCAAATGGGTCAGGCTTGCACTGTTCAAGCTGACTTTGAAAAAGTTTGGAAACAGTAGGAAGCCTGACCTATATTTTTGAACTGGAACTTCAGAAACTGGGCTGAAGGAAATATCATGCTTTATAAACTTTTTTCTATGCATAGAAATGTTGATGTTTGGACACTGATTTAATCCTGTTCTAACAATTCATATATTAAATGTACATCTGAGTTAGGCTGTCTGAGTTCTTCATCAGAAAGTTTTAATCATTAAGTGAAGTTCATTGTAATTTTATCTGTGTAAGAGCAGAGAAGGCTAAAGTTGCATTTAGCCAGGCACATGTCTGTGAAGAAGGTATTGTATGTCAGAAAAGTGGTTTGTGATGATTTTTAATGTTTTCTTTCTTTTTCAGTAATGGAATTGAGTACTTTTAAAGTAAATGATTATTTTGCTTTTCAAAAAGTCAAGATTATTATAGCATTAACACTGTGCTGCAGAGAGCTACTGCTTTGATTGGTATCACGGGTCTTCAATAGTGTTTTGCTTGAACTTTGCCTCCAACTATGTTAATGTTCTATAATTTCTCAGAAAAAAGATCACAGTCCAGATCTTTTGCCTCCCACACTATTAACTATTCATCACAGAAGACTCAGATTGTCTGGCTTTGAGTCTGAAAGTTTCACAGGAATTTCAGCGTATTCTTAATTAGAACAGAAAAGTGTGAATAGTATTAGTAAAAGCATGACATTTGGGATGCCTGTTAATGGTGAGGCTTTGTGTAGATTTTTTAACTACTGTCATAACTCTACTTTTCCAAAGTGGAAAGATGGCCACCACAATTTAAAAAAAAAAAAAAAAAAAAAAAAGTTTGTGAAAGAAGAGGTGATTACCCTTAGTGACTGCAGTTTTTCTCTTGCTGATTTAGGTTGTTCTCTCCTCTCTGAATTTCTCCATGCTTTCACAATCAACTAGTAAGTTCCAACAGCTTTTATTTTAGTAAGCTCTCTGCATAAAAGGATGGCCTGTCCTCTGTTTTTCTTACATATGAGAACCTGTAGTGATCAAAAAGGAGATTGATACTTGGGATTTTTGGCACTGTATGAGCATGTACAAGCTCTACTTGAAAAATGAGGAAAGTGGGTATAGAAATCATCCAGAACACAGAAAATGAAGGCAAGATCTGATCAACTGATACCAAAGACAACACAAAGCTTTTCTTTAGATGTGGTCCTCTTGGACAACTGTTACATACTCTTGACCATTTGTAGTATGTTACAGTGCAGTGATTTCTAGGCAAACCTCTTTCAAGTAACTTTGATTTTTAGTTTGTAACAGATATGGGTTTGTGTTACAAAAATGTAGAGGGTTTGAGATACAGTTTTGCCTGGGAAAGTTTTCAGGAACGCTTGGGATTATCACTTTGCTCTTTTGATTTTGGAAAGAAGCCTGTCAAGACATGAAGAGAGCATCTTAATTCCTTGTCATGATGGCAGCAGATCTGGTGGCCTAGCTGCATAGTCAGGTTACAAGTTCATTTGAAACAAACTTATTTGGGGAAAAGAGCAAGTCTTTTACACAGTTCTGCTACAATCAACTTTACTACTGTGAATTTGTTGTATTAGAGTAGAAGTTTTACTCATGGGTAGCAGTGGCATTACATACCTCCCGAGTGCTGCAGGGTCTTTGTGTATGCTCGAGGCATAATTTGTCATAAAAGTGCTACTGATAAAACAAAAGCCCTTTTCTATTACTTTTTGTCCTACTTGCCAAAATAAAAAGACAATGAAGACTAACAACACTTACTGTAATCTTGCAGAAGTTAAATCAAGCTAGTCAACTGAAGTAATTAGCATATTTTTGTTGCTTGTAACTTGCGGTTAGCCTTACAAGCAGTTTCATAATGTAAGGTCATTATATGGACTGAACCACAGCTTAAGCCTGGCAGACAGTTGCCATTCAGTGCATGTGGTGTGGGAAGAGAGGCTTTGGATAAAAATACTTTGTGAGGCATTCTAAAAATTAACTTTTTTCATTTTGTTTGCTTGTTTCTCATGAAAAAAGGAGACTTTCTTTTGGAAATATAAATGCTAAAGTATGCTAATAAGTAGAAAATTCCTTCACATACTGTAAAAGAAGGTTACAGTACCAAGAAGAACTGAGGTTCTGATTTTTGGCTTCATCAGCCTAAGGATGCTGTTTGGAACAAATTCTGCCTCAGGTCGCAGCTAAAACATTTATTTAACTAGTCTCATTATAAAGCTTTATAGACTTGTAAAAGAAATTAATAATTCAAAAGGACATCTGTTAGTAAATAATTTAAATAACCATTTTTAAGTTAATAGTAATTAGTTATGTATGTGATACTTCTGAAAAACAGTTCTTCACTAGAAAATAATGTGTCGCAAGACTACAAGAAGAGAATAAGTTGACAGATGTCAGTATGTGAAACACCTTCTTCTACTGTTGTTAGTTCTTTTAACTATATGTATAAGCTTAAATGTTTTCAGAATTTAAGATGGGCCGTGTACATAAGTTTGGATACTGAAGGATATAAAGGCTAGGAGGGACTAGACTGCAGTTTAAGGTATGCAAACATGTAGACTATGACCAGTTCCTAGTAAGTAATCATTTGGGTAATGATTTAAGGTAAATTTTTAATTGTATATCTTCATTATACTTAGAAAATTTTCCTTCTTAGAGTCTGTTAAAAGGTAGAAAAGTTCATCACGTACTTAAAAAGAAGCTCAGCTGTGAACTTTCTGTAGTGCTGATGTTTCTGTAAGAGTTCGTGATGACATTTGGAGACTTTAGGGTGTCTTCGGTGTATGCAGACCTTTTGCATTTTCTCATGGCATGACCTAGACTTAATTCTTCATACAAGTTGCCCAAATCTGCTATAGAAACCTGTATGGCCCATTATGGTTTTATTTTTCTGTTTTCAATTTCTTATCATCAGAAATGCCAGTCTGGGTCAATGGAAACAAAACCTTGAGTAGGGTCATCTTAGGCTTAGCAAGTCCTTAGTTTATGCACAAATGTGGTCAATTGCATTGCTGAATTCAGTATATGCATTAAAATATGTAAAAAATATAGCACTGGTCACAATATAGGGAGACATCTTTTTAAACTTTAAAAAGTTCAATAGCTATTTCTGCGACCTCTAAATAGCTTACTGGGCACACTTTTTTTCCCTCTCTTGTTCTTAATACATTATAAAGAAAATTCCTTTAGTTCTTGATACCTTGGGGAAAAAAAATTGTCAATATAAAGGAGATTTTAGTATGTTTGTTGTTTAGCACTGTTGGTTAGATTATTACTAATAAATATATGTAAATATATATACATAATATATATAATGCTAAAGTTACTTAACTTTAAAATCTAACTGTAAAATATAAACTTATTTTGAACTTAGAAATGTTGGGGAATAGAAAGGATCAGAGTAGAGCTGAAAAATTTCAACACTAGCAAATAATTGATTCATAAGAGTGAGTGTAATAAATGGAGGTAGCATAAAGTAGTCTTTTACTTGGAAGAGACTGTCAACTTCCATGTCTAGATCTCTGTGTGAACATAGTGGTTAATGATTTATGCTTTACTACCTTCTATAATCCTTATTTTTAGTATTTGACCTTCAGAGTATGTTGTGACAATGAATTCCACAAAACTGTTAAGCATCTGTAAAATAACTGTTCCTTGCTTTTGAAAATTGCCAGTAACTTTATTAAATGACCTCTAGTTTGTGAGCCTCAATTTCTCTTTCATACCCTTAGATTTGATGGACCTCTGCTGTAGTCACTCTCTGTATATCTCTCTTTCATGAAGAAAATACCTTTTTAAAATGTCACAGTATAATCTTTGAATCTATGTTGTTTTGCCCTGTGACTTTTCTAGTTCTCCAGCATCTCTGTAATGGTGTAAAGTGAACAACAGTCAGAATTTGAGCTACCAGGGAGCTACGTGTTTATATGAAGTCACATTTATATGAAACCACATTCTTGGTTTGCTATCTGAATATTTTCCAACTAAAACTCGTTCTACTCTGTCCTATTGCCAAAACTAATAGGTTTTTCTCTGCTGCTGGACAGCAAGGTGACATTTTCAGATAGTTGTCCTTGATGACTCTAAAATGTCATCCTTATAAGCTACTGTAGAGCTCAGATTTGTTTATATGTGATTGGGGTTGTGTGTGTGTGTGTGTATTTTTAACACGTTACTTTAAATTTGTAGGCAGTGGATTTCACCTGTAATTCAACTTTCTATGCTGGCAGTTGTGAGAGCCTTCTGCAACTTTGATCATTCTGAATTATTAGCAGATACGTTTTTCCTTCATTAAACTTTTTGAACAGTTACCTTTTCTTTACTTACGCATGTAAATGTATATATAAATATGTATATCTACAGATAGGTTATATGTATTATATTTTAGATATCATGTATCCATGTTATACATTTATACTGATATCTTGTTGTAATGAATGACTAAATTTCCTTTATAGATGTAATATATCCTCTCATTCCTGTCTTGTTTCTATCTTCTATTACCTTCTTTCTACTACTAAACTTTCTACTGGTAAACATATATGCAATAGATAATTATCATTATCTGTGTATTTTAAAGTAGTAAAATACTGTTTTACACAGAAGTGTATGTATACACTTACACAGATAGATGAATTCCTTACTGGTAATTTTCATATATCCTACTTAATCTTTATATACCAGTTTTATGAAATTGTCAGAGAATTTCCTATCTAATTTTGTATCTATTCTTCCTCCTGTTAAAATTATATCAATATTTTATTTGGGGCCACCAAATCTGAGACTTGTACAGAGATGCTTAAAACTAGCAGCTGGCATGAAAATTAATTTTTAATAGTCCCATATCCACCTGAATAAAATCTGCAGTGTGGATTCACCCAGAGACAGGAATTTTTGGGGAGGCCCATGGAATATATTTATTTTTATCAAATTTAAACTTTGTAAATCTCTGGTTCTGCAGTTTTAAGTTTTGCTTCACTGAGGTGGAACAGTTGCGATTTATGAACAGTTTACTGTAATTTTGCAAGTTTTTGGAAATAGCTGTCTGTTAGAGAAGTTCCACAACTGGAAGATATAGTTGAAGCCCAGTCCTCACAGCTCAGTAAAATTTGTGCTTTCTCCATTGCACCTATCTCTCACTGTTCTCTCTACAATTGCCATTGTATCTTGAGAAGATTTAGTCAAAGAATTACCAGATGTATTCATACCTTCTTAAAGCAGTACCCTTTGGTACAGGAACTGGACATAGACAAGCAATATCTGTATGTGTGCATTCATCACAGGTGCCAACATTGCCATCGAAGTGTGTTCCATAAGCATGGGGGTTTGGTGAAGGTGTAGGCATGTTCTGTGGGCTTTGTGAATCCTCACCCCGGGGGTAGAGGAAAGTATCTCTGTCTTATGTGCCCTGCTCTTACATAACAAAGCAGCAGGGACTTGCTGGCAGCTGAGTTGCTGTCCATGGGCTTGTGGTGAAGGGGAAGGTTAGACCCAGGTCTGAATTGTTCATGTGTTTTGAAGTGTTATGATTTGAAGTATTTTGTTTGAGAGAGCTGGCTCACTGTCTGTATGCAATACTAATACTGCTTAATGTCATACCTAGAGCCTGTCAGATATTGAGGAGGCTGTATTGATGTTCTATATTGTTACTTCTCGGTAGTTGTGTGCCTGAATGTCCTTCTGTCCTATGAATTTATAAGCATATTTTAAATATAGCTCTTAGTCTGTGGTGGGTAAGGACATTCTTGTTTGTTGTTTTCCTCACAGTTGAGTGCAACAGAGAGCCTCTGTTTGTTAAGTAAACTTCAGTAAAGAGTTCAGCTCTGTCTCAACAGTATTAAGGAATATCAGACTCTCCAAACAAACCAGAAAGGATTAAACCAATTTTTTTATCCAACTGAGAGGCTGTGTTAACTGAATAAATAAAATTGAAGGAGAACAATGACATCCTTATGCAAATAAAGTAGGAGAGTTTTTAAAAATGGGTTTGAAATCTGGATGCCACTTTTCTTTTATAATGTAATTAGATCTAAAAAGACATGTGTGAGATTGACTCAATGTCACCCAGTCAGCCCTGCACTGCAGTGCTTCCAGGAGGAAGACGAGAAGTAGGATTTGCAAGTATTTCTTATGTTTTTAGCTTTTTTAGTTTTATTGGGGTGTGTAGTTTTGTTTTGTTTATTTGTGTTTTCTTTTCTTCAAAGAAATGCTTCTTGAATACGCAGTTTTTATTTCCTGTGACCTCCTGTGTGGTATTGATTATAGTTAATGATGAATTAGGGTACATCTGAATTTAATTTTAAAAAGAATGAAAAAGCATTGCTTAGGCTTGTTGAGTAACTGTACTTCATTTTCATTCAGGGAAAGTTGTTTCTTGTTAGGAGTAGAACCAAATGTCTGCATGTGTCCTGAAATGGTCTCATTTACTGGATGTGAGTGCTTTTATCTGAGTTCCAGTTCAAAGTGATGGCAAGATTTAGTCTGAAGATTTTTGATAACACTAGGAATATGTGTAGGAATTATCTGGATTTAATGTCACCTGTCAGCTGTGAAGACTTGTGCTTCTTGCTATGCTCTCTGTTAATTGGCTTTTGTCTGGGCAGCACAAGATGAAAAACATCTCTTGTAAGCAAAGTCAAAAAGCCTGAGAGGGCTGAGACTGGTGCCATTTCTTACCAATGGCCTTAGAAGGAGTCAGAATAAGCCATAAAAGTTACCTGTCATCTTCAATGAATGCATTTTCTCTATAGCTTCTCATCACAATGCAAAATTTCTGGGAAAAATAGATAAATTCTTGTGAACTTTTGTTTCTCTGCTTGTTGAAGAGCCTGATTTGTTTGAGAATACATTTTTTTTTTGGTTGGTATTAGAAAGAATCAAAAGAATTAAGATGGAGAAATGAAAGACTGAGTATTTATCATGTATGAGATAATTAAAAACTAAATCCATGATTAATAATTCAGTATTTATTAAATTATATTGAACTGAATCTGTAAGAAGAGGAAGGATCTAGCCTTTTAATTTCCAACATAAAAAGAAAAATCAGCAGTTTTATAGATGGGCATTTTTCTGCAAGAGATTGTTGGTTTCCTGAATTATATATCATATTCACTGAAACAGACTTGTTTTTCTGTGTACTCCTGCTGCTTTTAGCCTTATAAAAATTAACACATCCTTGTGATCCTTTCTGGATAAGATTAATGCCTGCCTTCACTTTAAGCAAACCAGAAGTTGCAGAGAAACTGCTGAGCACTTGTTAAACTCTAGGTGAGCCCTAAACTACTTTCCGTCAGTAAATTGTTATTGCTACAGGTTTCCCTCTGGCTTTAATGCAAAATAGGACTAAAGTTTGCTCAAATTTAATAATTTTCTAGAATTTTGTTACCTCATGTGATTAGGTGAGTTGAAGTTAAATGTTTTGTGAGAAATTTGCCAAATTTGTCCTTGCCTGGTATCTTGAAGAGGTCAGTGTTGTACTACTGGTCCCTCTTCAGCTCCTTGCTGTGAAAAATGTTGAACTTTCTTGATTACTCTAGATCACAACCTCTTGATTTTTGGCATTTTTGTTGTCCTGTTGCTTGTGGCACTACTAGACGTTTCTGAGGCAGCATGTTACCTGTGAGCCTTGTGTGTGAAAGCCCTGATCTGCTCCAGTGGCACTCCTGTTAATGCAGGGCAGAGCTGGGACAGGGACCCACACTGTGGCTTCAAGAGGCCAAGTGGTGGCCAGGGCTGCAGGTCTATTAAAGCTCAGGGTCACCTGAGCAGTGCAGAAACATCTCTGACAGCTTTCACACCAGCTGCCATTCACAGGCACTCGAGGAAACCCACGGGGGAGATCTGCATGTTGCTCACCCAAAGGTACAAAGCAGTGGTGCATGGTCTGGCCATGCTGTCCTCCTTGCAGCTGCTTGGGGTTAAGGGCCAGGACCCTTCAGGGCTGCCTGTGCCTCTCTGACTGGCAGAGATCTCACTGCCATTTAATTGGCATCCCGTTCCCCCCCACCCCAAGGCCACGGCTGGCTCCCTCACTGCCCTGATGCCTGCAATCCACAGCACGTCTCTCTGCAGTACCACGCTGTTTGTGACTTGTCGTGTTGGTCTGCTGGCATGGACCCTGTCCCTCTGGGGGTCCTGTCAGCAATGCTGTCCTCAGGGTTTTTTTTCAAGACATGGTTATCAGTTTAATTTGCTTAAAATTTGCCATAAGGAGAAATAGGCCACGAGGTCTCTCTTCCTTGAAGGAATTTCCATCAGGCAAAATCTGTCACAAGCATTAGCTCCACACTGTCAGACTGTGCTGCTAAAAAAAAAAAAAAAAAGAGCAAGTGAAACTAAAATAGTTTGTCTCTGTGTTAAAATTTCACTCTGTTATTCTGTATGTTACATGTGCTATTAGGAAGACAGGATCCTTTAGGAACCATCCTGTTCTGGTTGGTGCTTTAAATCCTGAGATCTTGGGTCTCTGGTGCTTTTGTGTCTGATGTAGATAGTTTTGTTGTTGCATAAAATTGTGAATTTCAATTGAGAGTAAGAAGTAAATGGATTCAGCATTTGGTGAACCTTTTGCACAAAGTGGAAGCCACAGAGTAGGTGGATTTAATACACCAGGGTGAACTCACTGACCCTGATAAAGACTTCTGTTGAGCCATTGAAGTCATCTTTAATGATACAATCAGTCTTAATACTTGGTGGTGATTATGCAAATTTAGAGATTAAAAAAATGCACATTGTAAGATCTAGGTCCACTGTATCTATTGCTTTTGACTAGATTTGACATGAGACAAAGTTTGCCTACTTGGGCTTTCTAGAGGTGCTTTCTTTGTGCTTTCACAATATGCTAAGTGCTGACAAGAGCAAATCAGTCCTTATTTTCCCCCTGGAATCTCTTAAATTAGTTGTTATTGAATCAGTTCTGGTGGAAGAAGAATACTTTGTAACAAAGACATTGCATATTAGTTCTAAAGGCTAGATATGTAATTTGAACTTGTCTCTTCTTGAGGAATTTTACTGTAGTATTTAATACTCACTGCAAATTTAATAAGTAAAATCTATTTTGTTAGAACAGGTGTCACAACAAAAGAATAACATAAGTAACCAGTTATTGGTGTTTTATAGGAGGAAATTCAGGAGAGAGTGGACCTGTAAGGCTTGGGATTTTTTATTGTTTTTTTTTTTT
>VXBX01006199.1:27426-101384 GCA_013400415.1 Scytalopus superciliaris
GGTTTTTTTTTTTTTTTTTTTTTTTTTTTTTTTTTTCTTTTCAAATCCATGATAAAATTGATGCTACACAGCTTAAGCAGAGCAGGTTTAGATGCCACCTGATCAAACTCTATCACTGTTTACAGTAAAACACCTTCATCATTGGCAAATATTATAAATTGTTAATAATGATTACTTTGTGTTTACATCTGGATTCTGTAAGGTTGAGAATAGCAAAAGGCCAAGACAAAAAGGGTCTGTAGCTCCCTCTTAAAACTAAAGAAAACTACCTCCAACACCAAAAAACCCTGTTTAACAATTTCACGTATGGAATTCCAAGTTTTGCTTTATATATTTTAATATATTTTTCATTAAAAACCTCATATATTATTAAAATAATCAGTCTTAAAAGCATTTCATGCTTTGGCATTTGGGATATTGCCTTTTTATACATAATTGCATGTGTTGTTGACCTTTCTATGACATTTGCAGAACCAGTGTCACACTGAGTATAAATCTATGGGTCATCCTTTTTTGGTTGGCTGGTTTTGTTTTAAAAGTACCATTAGCTTTCTCTTTTTGCATTGTGTTACTTTGTAACTGTTTGGACCTTTGTTAAGGCAACATTCAAAACTGGGGGAGCTCTGTAAGAATTTTTAATGCTTTGGGATGCTCACTTTCTGCTTTTGAATACTTAACAGTATTTTATCCAGTAGTTACTTAGTAACCTGTTTTTTAAAAAATAGATCATTATTGCCACTGTAAAACACTGACACATCATTCTACTTCCTTAGGATACAGGAGAAATATATTTTCAACACTTCTGCCTTCTGTCTCCTAAAGAAGATCAAAAGATAAAAATTTTTAACTCTAAACTCATTGCTTGGTAACTTAGGCATGCCTTTCATTTAAGTGCAAGAGCAACAGTGGAGCATGTGAATTTGTGAAAGGCAGTGATTTCATGACCAGACTAGCCAGGAGAGTTTCAACTGGAGCCTTAATGAGGCTTTATTTTGTTTTGTTTTGTTTTGGTTTTTTGGTTTTTTTTTTTTAATCTGGCTGTTTTGGTTTGGGGATTTTTTGTCTAATAAAGCTTATTCTAATAGATCTGTATGTTTGTTTAAGTGTAAATTGAGCTGATTTAATTTATCTTTTTCTCAAGTCCATGTTGGTAAATTGGGTTCTGGTAGAAACTGGCATATGGAGACAGTAATGTTGAAGTGTTTTAGGATCTGCTCTGTGAATTCCCTTTGAGTTGATTAGAGCAGACAGCTCTTGGCCCTGAAATCAACATGATTACAGAAGGGATTTTGGTTATTACTGAGAAATGTCACAGCAATACAAATGTTTCATTTAAGAAGTAGATTGGCTCATCTTAATTAAGAGGGGAATTTCTTTAAAACACACCTTTTAAAGTAAAAGGGGTGAATTATTTCCAATCAAGATCCATGGATATTTTCACTGTAGTAGCTACAGGTTTGGGAATATTTAAGATTATTGGAAATATTTAGCTTATTTACTAGTTTCTTTTTATGTCTCTTTTTATTTAATGTTTATAAGTAAGCATTACAATATTTTAACTTCTTAATTAAGAAGAATTAACTTTCTTAATTAAAGTACATGCTCCATGATTTCAAGTACTCTATTATGCACTTCTAATGAAATTGTTTTACTGCTGATCCTTTACTAGTGTATTAGTTATTCTTAATCTCTCTCTGTCATTCTCAGGTAGGATGACAGTATCTTTTCACATGGAAAACTGAACTCTGATGCTACAACTGAATAGTGATACAATTAGTGCAAGCCCAGTCTCATTTTAGAGAAAACATGTATTTTATGTTTTTTTTTCCTGAGCCAAGATGTCCACTGTCACACACGGAGTGCCCCCTGATGGCTGGTGCACCTCAGGGAGCACCCAGAAGCAAAGGTTCAAGCATGGCACTGTGGGACCTTTTATTACGTGGGTAATATTTGTGTATCTGGATTGCTATGAAACTGCTGTGTAACCTTTGCCAAGAATCATTAATAATCATCACTTTCTCCAACACAATTTGAGGACAATTTACTTTTTACAAAATAATAAATGTATGTACTGCAGTAAAACTGGACAATCTGCTGCTTTCTTCCCTGTCAGAGTTGGGAGAATAAGCAAAAAATTGAAACTGTTGCTTGGTTGGTTCCTTACAAAGACATTGGTGGTTATAAGTGGTAAAGAAGTAAGAGGCTCTGTAAATAAAGGAAACCTGACTGGATAAATTAAAAGCCAAGTACCAGTAGAATTTGGTTAAAGAATATCCAATACTGTTCATGTTCATGATTTTTGAGTCAGTACTGTGAGCAGAGATGTTAAAATATGTCTGTGGACTATTTTGCACTGATGTGCCGACAACCTTCTAGCTGCATACTGGAAAATCTTTGCATTTGTAGTAGCTAAATTGTACTAAACATGAATTTAGCAATAAATACATTGTTGCTTTGCAGCCCTGCTGTAATTTCGGTGGGGTTTTGTTTCAAGGGTGCTACTAGGTGATTAGCTGGAGAGAAAATGAGTTTTCTCACAAAATCATGAGAACAGCTGGTTGTGAAGCCATACCTATCAAAATGTTTTACCCCCAAATTGCCAAGTCTGAAATGTAGCACTGTGTGTTTTATGGTAAGCTTTTTCAGGGCAGTGGGAGGGAACTTTGTGAGGGGCTACCAAGAGGAGATGTTTGGGTGAGTACAGGCTGGTGTGCATGGTCCTCACTGCCCACATGTTGCCATGGACAGGAGCCATGCAGTTGCTCCAGAAGTGCAGTATTGAAGCAGTGTTTTATTCATCAACTGTCAGAAAGTATGAGGCTTCTTCCCTTAAGAAATCGTAACACAACAAATAAAAGCCTGTTGTTTGATAAACGTCCTTTAAAATCTTGTGGAATCCTGTTAACGGTTGCTTTTACATTGTTTTCACTATAGTCCTGGAAGTTGCATAAATAAATTCTATCAGTTTATCAGGAAAGAACATGAAAAAGAAAGTCAGTAAGAACCTGTGAGCAGTCTGTTACAACAAATGAGTGCCAGGAGATGTGGACTTGATTTAGGGTCTTTGCTGCCACAGAGCATTTTACAACAAGTATTACAATTTGGTCATAAAAGGAGTGAGTTGAAAGATGTATCAGAAATCATGAGCAGTTGTGGATATTATTTGTGTTTGGCTGACAATACGTGAGAGAGCGCATGCTATGCTAGGTCCTTGTCATTCAAAGGCTTTATTTTTAGTTTCCCTTTCACAGTTTGTTTCATTATCTCCAGCACTGTAAATCATTGATACACCATAAACTATTTAAGCTTTGCATGTTTGTTCCTAAAGTATAAACTGGAGTACAAAATTCACTTTACCATCTTACTGGTATCAGTTTATCCTTATACCTGAATTCTACTTGCCTTGATTCTCAAATTGTCTCCTAAGTAATTAGCAATATAAAATACATTTTTAGTGACTGAAAGACTTTAAATATTAGTTTAACTTAGATTTTATTATGTAATCCTTTAATGTGTTCAATTTCTTCCCGTTTGCTGTTTTAAACAAAGGTATAACAATCTGGATTGATACCAAATCTTACAGGAAAATTTCATAGTTAACATTTTTCAGTCTTAGGTTTCCGGTGATTGCCAAAAAGCTGAGAGAGTGTTGTAATTGGAAGATTTTTAATGAAACCTAAAACAAAGCAAAACTGATTTTCTAGTACTTAAAAACTCAACAAAATGGCTCCTCATAAATTTTGAATTCCCAGGTTGTGACTAGAATACTGAGCCCATTTATTTCAGACTCACAAGTGAACTGCAAAAATGCACATCACCAACAAGAATACTGATCTTACTTCAGAAATTACACTGTAGCCTGTTTTCTATATCTTAATGCTTTCCACAAGGGACTTGGAATTTTTACATTTGATTTTTTTTTTTATACCTAACCTCATCCAGGCTAATTTTTTTCATGGCTTCCAAACACAGATTTTTCTAAATACTCCTCTATCCCTGTCAGCCACTGAACCACACTATGTTTTTTCTCAAGGTCACAAAGAATAATAATTGAAAAAATAAGTTTTCCCAGCTTATGACATTCTACAACAGAGTACTTTGTTTGCTGCAGTATGTGCTCACTCCTGACTGTGGCTGGAATTCAGCTAGAAACATTTTAAAAGGAAAGATCCTCTTCTATGAGTTCTTGTGTGAAATTGCAGCATTTTTCTCTATTGTCACTCAGGAACAAGATGATTTTGCACATCTCATTAATAGATAAAATTGGGAAGTATGTTTTAGCATTTGTCAATACAGTTTTAAAGAAGTTCCAGTTATTGTCTGTAGAGAAGTCTTCTTGCATAATAAATGATTTAGAAACTGTCATTCAGCTACCAAAAAAATGTTTAATTTGAATCATTAAAAATGGGACACAGCAAATTAATTTAATTAGGACATGCTGTCCCAAAAAAGCTCCTGCTTGACTTTGAAGATCTGGAACAAAATGGTCATTTAGATGTAGCCGCCTACAGGAGAGAAGAGGCAGCAGGTTTTTTGGTGTTTTTTTATTTTTTTAATTGAAATTGCCATATTTACTTTTTTCTTTGGGTACATTTGCATATCAGTTCAAAGTATAGCATAGTTCAGCATGAATATGCTTTTGTTAAAGTGATAGAAAATTGGGCAATTGTTGAATGTAGTACTGGCAGCACTGAACTAACAAGCCTTAGTAATATTGCATGTTAAGTTTTGAATACTTTGTCCTCCTCCCCTTCCCATGCCTGTTTTAATTTTTAATAATATATAGTTGAAGGAAAATTATCAGAGAGGCCAAAAGCTCTTCTAAATTGCATTTAATCAGAAAAAGTAGTGTTTCTTATCTAGTGCCTTACATGCCAGTGTAGGCATAAACTTTTCAATGCAATTTAACTATAAAGGTGGGTTTTATTCATTCTTGTTTCAGAAGACAAATGGATCACATTGTGACTTCCACTGGATGTAGCTCACTAGAGTTTATTGAAATCCACTACTCTCCATCCTGTAGCCATGAAGTTGTTTTTTTTAAATACAAGAATAATTTCTACTCTTATTCTTTTAATGTCTAGTGTCACTGCAATCACCTGATAAGATTGTAAGATTAGTGACTTTTAGGAGAAGCAGATTGTCACATTTACCTTGAGTTGCATGTCAGCCATGTCTGATTGCCAAGTCAATGTGAATTGTAAATAACAACTTGATTTTTGTGTTGTGGGTTGTGTCTGGTTGCTTCTTTTTTGCTTGTTTTGTTTTCCTAATTGACCTCTTATGTTCTTACATTTCTGAAATTTTAACTAGAGGTAGTCTAGTAGCTAAATAACCTTGTTTTAACTCATTTGAGAGACTAAAAACACAACTTGTATTTGTGACTGTATGCTCACAAGAAATAGTTGAAAGGTCAGAGATGTATGATGGAAAAAAAATCAGGAGATGGGTAAATTCAAAAGTGAAGGGTGGATAGAACTAGAAGTGGACTCTCTAGTTGTAGCCTGTTCAGACTGTCTTTTTGAATGCTTACCAGGAAAACCAGAATGTCAGTTTGAGCTGAAACTTCAGATGAGTAGGACTTATGCATAAAATCTGTGGAGTGGTACCACTTTCAGCATCTGCAGAGGAGGTGGCCAGCAGCTGGGTTATGGAGCACTGGTCAAGAAATGACATGGTGACAAAACTTGAAAGGTGTGATAGACACGCTGATCACCTTTGAGGTTTGTGGAGGATGGCTGTGCTGTTTTCCCTACAAGCTTCTGACAGCACAGCACAGTGAAGAGATGCAGAGACATGGCACAGGTTGCATAGAAACACTCACGTAGCTTTATCTGGGCCTGAGCTCACATATTTATTCTATATGTCTTACCACTTATCTGGTATAGCAGGTCCAAAATAGATCACTGCCCTTGGCTTCACTTTTGAGTGGTATGTATTTGTTGTTGCCTGAAAGTCAGTGTAAAGCGAGGAAGCTGCATAGGACCCTGCCTGCCCCAGGCAGCCAGCAGTGCTCATAGGGACCACAGCTATCTGTTTGTTCTTTAAATAGCACCTTTTGTGTCATTCACATTCCTCATGACTTTAAAATGACTAAAAGCGTATTCCAGCAATTCACAACTAGTGTGTCACTGAGTAGGGTTTGATCCTGTTGGGGCTGTACATATGAGGTTGCTCCTGGAAAAAATAATCTTAGATGCCACGTCTTTCTTGGATTTCTTCCACGTGGAATCATAACTCTGACCTAAATCAGTGTTGCATAAGATTTGTTCTGTGATAGTTAATTCTTAATTGTAGTTGTATGAAAGAAATTTTTTTACCCCTCAGTCTGTCCAGCTTCTTCATGCCAGACAGGAATTCTGAGTTTTTGAAAGTCGCAATATAATATCCCCTTTAAAAGGATTGGAGTGTCATGTTGAAACTTTTGTTTAGTTTCTTTACTAGGCTATCAAGCACAAGACTGATGTGAAAACATCAGTAGTAGTTGACTAGTTTGATTTAGAAAACTGAACTTTCAAATTAATGCAAAAAGCAGAAGATTCTTAACTAATTTGCTAATAGAAAATATTGGATAACATGGCATGGATAATAGAAGTTATTAAGATGTTGTTTGACTGCTGTGGTTAAACTAAGACATAAGAATATTTCTCCAAACTGAGATTTTGAAAGTTCTGTGCTTTAGTTGCTTTGTTTTCTTGAGATCTTTTTGCTCAAGAGTTTAAAAACAGCAAGAATATTTTGACTGTAAAGTTCATATATTTGTCTTTTATGCTAATACATAATAGCATGATTGATGAATGTACTGTACAAATATCACACACAAAATTTGGTTATGTTTCCCACTCATAGACTGTGTCCAACTCCTGTATTCGAGTTGCTGTAGCTGAAATTATCCCTTGATGTTCATGTTGCTGCTTTCCTGAGTTTCAGTTATGGCATCTTTTGTTAGTGTTTTGATCATTCATCTTGCTGAGTGCTGCTGTGAAGCTCCTTGCATTGATCTACATTCTGACTGCAGTGGCATGCATGCCCTGAACTTAATTTATGTTGGATTTTTAGATCAGAGACAAGAATAATTTATTTTTTTTTAAATGTTTCAGAAGAACAAATATTCTTTAACATTTCTGTGGGTAGCAGTTATGGGCCTGAATTAAGCTGTTTCTGTAAAACTGTGTACATTAAATACAGAACTGGTGTGGTAAAAGTTACAGAATCCAAGGCAGAAGAGTTTAACCAACTTGGTGATGCTGACAAGCAGTAGCTGAACGCTCATTACAGAGATCTGAGTTGCATCGTAGAACAAACTTTCTCATTTTCCTGGCACCTGCATGAATAATATCACCAAATAATAGAAACTATGTATATGAACAAGGCAAGTTGAAATTAAGGAAAAGAAACATTAGACTCACAGTGTTTAGAACAAGACATCAAGAGGGCTAACTTGGTTTTGGTTAATTAAATGTTATCATTTTAAGGGCTGATTAAAGTTATGGCTATAGAACATTACACTCACAGTACATTGAGCAGCATTTGAACAAGTCACTTAATGGTCATACATTGTTCAGTACGTGTAATTGGTGGGTGTTTTGCAAGTTACCTTGTGCCAGCTGACAAATACAGGATTCCAAGGTGGCAAAGTTTCTTGCATTAATGAGGAGTATGATGCTTTTATTAGCCAAACCCATTTTTTAAATTAAAATATTTCTTAAATCTTTTCTGAACTGTAGTAAAGGAAAAATGTTTTGCTGTATAAGAAAGCATTTCTTAATACATCAGTGTGATAGAATGTATATAACACAACTATTTTTTAAGCCTTAAGGTAAAGTCTTTCTCCTGCTAACATTTATAGAGTGACTAAAACCAAAATACACAAGGAGGAACTGTTTTATGATCCTATTGATTTTCTATAATCATCCTGAGGATAAGAAGGTGTGTGGTTGTGCATATTTGTGTGTGTGTGTGTGTGTGTGCATTTCCTTGCTAACTGGCGTTAAACAGCTTAGTCGCAAATTTTAGTTCCTTATTCTGTGTCTGAGCTTACCTATATAAAATTCACACGGAAGTGGAAAGCATTTCTGTGTATGGCATCATATTAATGCTAGTTTTTGAGTTATGACTTTTTAGAGTTTTTTAGTCCAATTCAGATGTTTGATCCTATGATAAATATGTATCAGGGATGGACTGATTCGCTGCATGGAGTTTGGGAATAACTTCATAAAGGCTATTTGTTCAACACGTTTCCAATACTCTTTAAATACAGCCAAACCTTTCCAGCCTGAAAACTTTATTTGTTGGCCCTGCAGTTGTGTCTGTGCCTGTTACCCACGACTTCAGGTGTTGTAGCACTGGACTGGGGCTCCGGGCCTGGGTGCTGTGGGAGGCTCCATGTCAGAGTGCTGAACAAGGGTCAAGGCATCAGTGACTGCCAAAAGCCATGTTGTCAGCTCTTAGCTCTTCCCAACTGTGACTGTCCTGGCAACTTTCTGAAAACACACAAAAATAGCACCATGGGCCTCACCAGCTGTGAGTTTCCTCTATTTTCACCATTCCTGGTCCCAGCCATCTCTTCCTGGTTGTTGTCCTCTCTCCACTCCCTGGTGGCTTATCACCCCAAGCATGTTCTCTGACCTCTCCATTGGAGAGTCAGAGATCTATACAGATACATCCATTTCTGAATAGAAAGTATTACAGCCATCTGTGTTGCATTGTGTTCCCTTCCTTGGAAGTGTTTCAGATAACATGGTTATGTGCATGATATGTTAAGCCCTAAATAATGTGGAAGAACTGAATTGTGTGGCTAGCTTTGGGATCCTTTGCTGGATCCAGATAGTGGGAGGATGCTGAAATTGGGTTAAATGCAAGATATGTATAGAGCCATATGCCATTGGTACAGTAACTCAAAACATTTTGTTTCTTACTTGTTATTAGTTGGATGGTAAGAAGGTTGACTTGGATTCTCATGTTTAGCAACAAATAAACTTCTCAATGATCTCACGGATGGGTTAAAATAATGTAGGTGTAATGGCAGTCAATCTGTGAAAGAAAAAGTAAATAATTTGGAATTTGAAATTATGGTATTGTGTAATTTTTTCTTACTATTTTAAAAATTATTTTTGAATGCATATAAGGATGTCTTCACTAATGATTCCACTTAATAGAAAAGTAATATACAGTTGTGCTCCAGGGTATTTGAAAATTGCCTCAAGTTTCCTAAGTAGCTCAAGGCATTTTAACAAGATAGGTCAAGGGCTGTTGCAGTTCCTGTGACAAATTCATGTCACATTTTGTAAGATAGAATTTATTTTTTCCTCCTTTTACATACTCTGTGTGAATAGAAGATACCTATCATTTAAGAGATAATGAACAGATATCTGTAGTAAAATTTATCTTTTTAGCTATTTATGTTAACATAATGTGTGTCATGTTATGGGGTTATGGGTGATTAGGATGAAAAAAGTGAATAGAAATGCTAATAACTCATGTGAAATAAAAGAAAATATAGGTAAAATACAAGCACTCTGTCCTGCCACTAAAACAGATGACTTTATTTGAGATTCAATTTCATCAAGAAACTATTGAAATCATCTTACAGGCATGTAAGTGCAAATTGATTTATAATTTTGTTGTGGTCTTTGACTAGAACTAACCTCAGATAACAGAGTGAGGTATTTTCCAGTGATTTTAGGAGGTAATCACATCACTTGCATCTCGTATTTACTTTGGCCACTATGTTTGAAGTCAGGAACCTAATTTTTAATGGTGATACTCTTGGCTTGAGCCCTAGAGGAGATTTACTTATGATATGTATGTTAGCTAGACAGTGTGAATACCCTTCATGAGCCAAACTGTATGTCTGTGGCCATTCAGTCAGCTCCAGTGCACTCAGCAGGATTGCATGGATACAGTAGAGATCAGAATTTGTTTAGTATGCTCTATTAGCATATATTCTTTCATTGAGAACAATAGACTAATATATTATTCACTCCTTTCATCAAATCACAACGATGTGTGTAATGAAAATGGTCATTATGGGATTTTTTTTTTCATGCCTGATGAATTGTTTATAAAGTCCTTTGTGTACCCAACAAAAAACCCTCTCACTGAGAGTATTGTTTTGGGTGAGTATGTTAATTCTGAGGCCAGACTAAGACTGTATGCTCATACTAATCAGTTAATTTTTCAAAGGAATTCCAGTAAAGTAAGTAATCTAGGCCAAAAATGTAAGCAATACTAGGTACACACCATAATTGAAGAAAATTGCTATGGGCAAAATTTTGTAGGGTAAAATGGGACAATAAGCTTTTCTAAGCCTTCCCTAGGGAGAGGAAAAAGATGACCTTTGGCCTAAATTTACATTCTGAGAAAGAGAAAATCCATTTTAATTCTTTCCCATTAAATCTAATGTTACTTTTCCAACACTTGGTTGGTACCTCTGATTTTGGATTTAGCAGTCTGTTAAGAGACTGTAAGCACTGCAGAGGCACTGGATATAGTAGCAATCTCTCACCCATGTTTAAAAGTACTAGTCTGAGTGTTTTCGGGATTCTTTTTCATTAATACTTGAACTATGTGGGTTTAGATGTAAACATCTGGTTTTATATGCTTTCCTAGTGTTTCATATGTCCATTCTTTTATATACAATTTCTTGTAGAAGATCCTAATATAAAAAAGTTAAACAAAATATGACTATTGTATACATAAGAATATTGTGAAAATTAAAGATGGATGTTAAAACTGCACATACAGAAGCCTAATTTGAGTACATGTTATGTGAGAGATTTGTGCAGTGGTTTCTCTTCCTTCTGGGAGATAATTATTGTGACAATTTGTTGTTAGAACACTTACAATGCATATGTGAAGCTATCACTGGAAGATTTTTAAAAAAACTTGTTAAAGCAAGTGAAGTTGTGTTGAAGGAGAGAATCTGCAGGAATGATTCCAATGTCAACCAGGCCTATTTGGTATCAGATTTATCTCTGTGCACAGTAGTTGTGGAATGAAAGCCTCCATGGGTTTTGGGCATTCTGGCCAACAATTCCGTACAAAGGAACTGAACTGTGGTGCCAGTGGTTTTGTAGTGTGCCTTTGTTGTAGAGAACAGTAAAACTAAACCATATTATTGCCTGAAATGGGTGATAGAAGTTGAAAGCTTTGTGATTCTCAGGTCTTAATTCAGAAGTGGTTTTGAAGAAATGGAATTTGTTGTTCTTTTTACAGTTAATAGTGCATGGTATTCAAGGTGTTGTTTTGGGACAGCCGAAACAATTTTTAATTTAATGGCTGTTTTGTAGATTTGTCCAAAGTATAAATGGCATTATAATTTAACTTGGTGCACTTGTCAAGAAACTGAAGAGTTAGAGCTGGAGGAACATTCATTCTTGCTTTCAAATTTATGAAGCAGGCGAATTACTCAAACATTTTCTTTACTGATAAACATTTTGCTTTTGTCCAGAGGACTTGGATCCATAATTCTGGTTGCATAGACTAGGAGAAAAAGTATTTTCTGCCTTCATTGAAGCATTCTGCAGCTTAAGATACTACAGTTTAAGAGGGTAGCTAATTGCAGCTGGGATAGTCAGTCTTACTTTTTCCTCTAGTGAAT
Organism: Scytalopus superciliaris; assembly: GCA_013400415.1. Taxonomy (NCBI): domain Eukaryota; kingdom Metazoa; phylum Chordata; class Aves; order Passeriformes; family Rhinocryptidae; genus Scytalopus; species Scytalopus superciliaris. The sequence goes on from VXBX01006199.1 coordinate 39,029, forward strand.
ATTCAGTGTTATCTTACGAAACTGGCCAAATCTCCTTGAGCAAAGTCTCATGTGAACGACTCTGGACTTTGATCTCCACTGTTCCAGGGGAATAACAACTCTTATGGTAGCTCATAAGGCACAATCTGGTCTTTTGTATAGTTGATTCTGAATGTTATTGCCAGGATCTTAATGGATTAGAAACTTCCATGGAGGCATTTATGTCTTGTGATAGAAACTTCTTTTGCAGAAGATGGCCCTGCTTTAAGAGCTGTTAGGTAGCTGCTTCAGCACATCTAGAGCTCCCATATTGCTCTTTGTTTTACTGTGCAATATTTAGTAAAAAGCTATATGGATTTCTGTGAGAAGGCTTTCCTCATAAGGAAACAGTGAAATACGCTGTCCACAGGAGGCCCTGAATTGTGTTTGCCTTCCTGGGATGGGTTGGAAGATGAATTAGAAATATTTGGCATGTTCTATATGGTACAGAATGAAACACTCATGCAAATGTCGTGAAGCAGTATTAAATATTAAAAGTAAGGTTTATGCTGAACTGGCCATGCATAAAAATTACTTCAGGCATTATTATTTGAAGTAGCTAATGTTTTCATTATTTCCAGAGGTGTTGTACATACCTAGTTTAAATTTTTTTTTTTTTTTTAACACTTGATTCAGTCAAGCATTTCTTTACTGAGAGGGTGGTAAAGCATTGGAACAGGCTTCCTGCAGAGGTTATCGATGTCCCAAGCCTGACAGTGGTTAGGAGGCATTTGAACATTGTCCTTAATAACATTAACTTGATCAACCCTGATATGGTCAGGCAGTTGGACAAGACTTATCATTGCAGCCCCTTCCAACTTAAAACGGTGTTTTATTCAAACATGAGCTGTGAGCTGGTTCTGCACTGAAAGTGTAAATAATACATACAGTTGTTTGTGTGTATGTATGCATCTATATTTAACAGCTTTAGTTTCTCTGAGTCTGTAATGAAATTTTTCTCTGAAATTCCTGATGTTTGGCACATTAGATGAAGAAGTAGTTTGTAAGTCCAGATCCTGTTGCTTTATCTGGAAGTGCATGTGCTCAGTATTTCCAGGCTGTCCAGAACATGCCTATGTATGTGTCAGATTTCTCTTCAGTGAAGCAGAAATCACTGTTTATCTCTAGGAATGCTGCATCGAGGTTAATATGTAGGGCATAAGACTTGTCACACACTGTGGTGACTATTTATCATGTATGCTAACAGTGCCTCACAAGGGCTTTTCTTAAGCTCAGATAATGTGCAATCTGTTTCTACTCAAGAGTTGTTTTGTTTTTTCTTTTCCTCAGTAGTAGTCTATGACAGTGACATGGGGTAGGATTTTGTCCTTGTTTACACTCTATCTTCATTCAGCTCCAGGAATTAGAAAAGGCCATTTTAGACCTTAAAAAAGAAATGTCCTTGGCAGTGTCTTTCTATGTTATTTTGCCTAACTATTGTGTTATTATTTGGCCTGAGTACTTGCACGGATTTTAGGGTGCTGTCACAATTTTTAGTAACTTCAATAGTTTTTTCTTTAATAGAATAATAGAACCAAATGACCTTGATCAACACTTTTTTTGTAATTATTTTGCATATTCTGCACTATTCAGCTTCCAGTTGTCATCTGTTGCTGAGCCACACATTCAAAAAGGGTTTCATATTTTACTTACTTTCATATAATGGAATATAACACTATATGAAGTTTCATGACTTTTAAAAATAGAATTTCTACAAGCTCCACTAGCATCTGGACTAAATATCCTCTTAGAGCAGTTAATTTATTTAGCAAGTTTATATTTGGGAGCTTGATATAAGTGACCATAGAACCTAAGAAGTCCTAGCTGATATTCCTACAAAGGTGTGGAATAATAACTTTAAATATAATTTTTGAGGGCATTTTAGAAAATAAATGGTAGTTTGGCATATGATTGATTATATTATGAATTAATGTTATTTTGCTTAATAAAAAAGTGAGGCTAAGCATTGTCAACTAGCATGGAAAGATCTACATAAACAGAAAAATCTATTCCCTTTTCGAATTATGAAAACGTTGTGTTTATTCTTAACTTTCTTTGAGTTACTACAAGGATTTTTGGTCTAAAGAAATCCATTTTTAATAGATAAACTGAAGTCACTGTTGGTTTTGTTGTTTAGCTGCTGTCTGTCCTTTGTTCCTTGGTACAAGAGCACTCTACATAGCAAATATTAAGCTTCCATGCCTTGAAGATAAAAATTCCTCATGGGTGAGTCTGAAGTGCTTGTTCAGACAAGAACTAATGATCATCATGGACCCACAATTTTCTGAAATAGGCAGAAATACTTTTTGACCTTGTTTTCTACAACCCAACGGCACAGGCAAGTATGTGATTATAAAAATCCCAATGCAAACAGAAATGCCTTCCTAGAACAACATACTAGTTGCAATTAGCTCTGAAGTTTGCTCTGTCTGTGTCTGATAAAGTAGTGATTTTTATTATTTCTTCTCTCATCTCCAGCCAGGTGTGTGGGGAGAGTAAGATGCCACCAGCCTTGCTTCCCTTAGGTCTTTGGGCCATCATAACTCTAGAAGGATACATTTAGCACTACCTAGAACAAGTTTGTACTGCTTACACTTCTCCAGTGGAAGAGGACAAGGGAATAAAGATGATATGTGGTTTTCATATACTATACACTGGGGAGATGCAGAGAGAGATAAGGAAATTAATGAATTCTGGAAGAAACATTGGCCTGAATAAAAAGTTTGTTTTCATCCTATTTGTTCAGCAGCTGATATTTTAAAAGTATGGATACACATAGTCAATGACCTGGGAAATTCCATTCCATGCACTGCAGGAGACTTGGAGAATTTAATCTCAAGTCCTGCATCCTTGAGAGAAATTGCGCTAGTTCTGTTTGCAGTTCAGCACTTTTTGTATGCGGGATGAGTAGTGACATAGTGGAGATGGAGTTCTTGCTGTATTCCTGGATGTTTCTTATTCTACATCTCACATTAAGAAGCAGATGGTCACTGTTGTTCTCCCTGAACTGTAGCCCATACTGTAGGGTGCTGGTTTTTTATTTCTTTTTGTTTTCTTGTACAGGTGTGGGTATCTCATATCCCTGAGTCCTTGGAATCCAAAATTGGTTTTACAACCTGATAAATGCTTTCTTTGTAAGTTTTTTGAAGTGATGCAAGGAATATAGACTGAAATATAAAATTTGTTTTTCTTTTAAAATCTGTTTAAAAGTTTACCTTTTTCAAATAACATCCAAGATGAACATGCCTTTAATTTCATATCTGCAGGTACTGGCCTGGATGAATAATTACTGGTAGTTTCTGCTAAGCCTCAAATCAATGTACTAGAAAAATGAATTGGTCTCTTAAATTTTATTTTTAGTGAATGTCATCAAAATAAAAGATGCAAGGAAGTAGATACAAAGGTATACACCCAAAATGTGCAGAATAATGTGATCATTTGGTAGAATTCTATCTTTGAGAATTAAAAATCTTTAGGTTAAAATGCTTGTCAGTCAGTGGGTTTGTAGGTTGTTTTTTTTTAATTTAATTTTATTTTTTTAATTGAAGAAATAGTTCACCTGTTTTGTATGCTGTTTCATTGGAGTCTGGCTGAATGAGAGTCTGGAAACTTAACTGTTTAAAATGTTTTCATTACAATGATCTATGATCTCCTATGTTGCTCAGGATTAAGTGCAGTAGTGCTTGAAAAAACACAGTAAGTTTCCAGCACAATGAAGCACAAACAAATAATGCTTAAGTGAAGATTAAAGTTCTTCAATGTCAATAGATTTATTTTATTTTGAGCAATGTCAATCAATAAACAAGGCACTGCAATATGCAGACCTCCAAATGAAAAAATTCACAGCATGTAGAAGGAAGGAGGAAAGTATATAGGAAAGATAAAACCAGTTTGTGGTAAGGCAATGTATATGGGTTTTGACCACTTATTTAAAAGCTGGGGGTTGTTTTAGAAATGATTTATGCATAGGTAAGGCTTTGGGTTTTCTTTTTGTTTGTTTGTTTGTGGTTTTGTTTTGTTGGTTTTTTGTTTGTGGTTTTGTTTTGTTGGTTTTTTGTTTGTGTTTTTGTTTTGTTGGGGTTTTGTTTGTTTGATTTTTTGGAGCAGGGGAAGGAGAAGAGTTGGGGAAAAGGAAGATGGATTTGGTTTTGTTTGTAAAGTATGCATCCATCTACTACAGATAATCCCTGCAGTGTCTGGGATTTCAAAGTAATGTGCCTGCATTTTCTCATTTAACTTTTTATTTCCTTAAAGAAAACTTAATATTTTGGTGTGTGTGAAGAGAATTTCTTCGCCCAGCACTGTTCTACACTGGATTTCAGTATTTCATAGTTTAATCAAAAATGCATTTAATTGGAACTGCTCATGAAAATACGTACAAATCATAAATTTGTCTCTCTTACAGCTGATTAGTTCTTGTTTTGTCTTTTTAATGCTATATCCCTTTTCTGTTTCTGCATTCTGAAGTGTTCTTTCAGCTCCTTCGAGATTTCTGGGCACTCAGAGCTCTTGGTCATTCCTATGTTGCTCAAATGTCTTTGTGTAACTTGTGTATCTTTACCATTTCCAGTCATAACTCTTGGTCTTTTGCAGATTTTTTTTTTTTCTTTTTACTGTGGGATTTACATAGGAAGGATGTTTAAATGAACTTAGTGACCTTGACATTCCCCTGCCCACTGAGATCTGCCCATTTTTCTGCATCTCTATTAATACCTTCTATCCCATATTCTTTTTAGCCTTATGTTACTCCCTTTATTGGCAAATTTAATTTATTTCAATTTTAATGTTTTAAAATGCGTTTTTCCTCTGAAGATAAATGATTATGTCCTACTTCTGCAGGAAAGAATAAACCATGTAATGGTCTTGTACATCTGAAATCAGTCTTTCTCAGTATCTGCAGACACCTTAAAAATTGTGATTTAAACTTTTTTTTATTCATCACTGGTTTTAGGTTTAATGGTTCTTTGCATCTGAATGTTCAGGTTCATTTGTATTCATGGTTATCAAGTTTAGCTAGCTAGTTTAAGAATGTTTTTGTAGCTTACAAGATATATTTGACCTATCTTTACTAATCTTAAGTCCAATTTGTCTTCAAGTCTCCAGAAATCATGAACTTTGTTGTATGTTCTTGCATTCCTATGTTATCAGGGTTAGCATATCAAAAAAGTTGCTGGAGGCTCATCTTGAAATAGCAACGGCACTGGTTCCCCAGAACCACTGTGCAAAGCCATAGGGATCTGGCTGTAGGGAACCATATATCTCCCTGCCTTAGTCCCTTATTAAGCTCAAATGGGGCAAGGACTTCACTCAGTATTACTACTGTTACTTTTGAATCAGAAACACTCCATTGTATCACTGTAATAAATTTATAAGAGGTTCCTGACTGATTGCAGCCCAGAGGCCATTTCATGCTATGCAATGATTATATACTTTCTTTAAATCTGCTGTGTACTCTGATCTTATTTCTTTCATCTCTTTCATTATCAATTATGTGATTTGAAATATTTGAAACACTCTGTGCCTGTCTTCAGTTATTTTTGCACTCATTTAAAAATAATTAGATGGGAAAATTGTTAGCCTAGAATTTTAAAAAGAATGCTGTGCTGCAGTGGAAGTTCTTATCCCTAGCTTTTACATCAAAAAATTATTTAAGTAAGCCAGAGGCTGCTAGCACATAGCAATGCTTAAACATAACCCAAAAAAGAAATCGATAATTCTTTAGTTTTCAACTTCATAGTTTAGAGTTTGGAAAACAGCAACAATTATAACTGCTAAAGTTCCAGCAAAACATACTAGCTTGAAGACAATAGAAAACAAACTGTAATCAAATGAAAAAAAAAGCTGAGGTAGGTTCTCTTCCCTGTATGTTTCTTCTTGCCCAAATGCTGCAGGCTTACACTTACCAAGTTAGTCCCAGCATAGTAACTTTTCTTGTTTGCCTTTGCTATAGTAGAGTGGATTGCCAGGCAGGCAGCTCCAGGTGGGACCTCTACACCACCTCTTTGGTGCTGCGCACTGGTGTCCTTCCTTCAGTCTTGCTTTGCCTGATGGAATGATGTATGGGGATCATCACTAAAATAGATGTTTAGGTACAAGAATGCTTATTTGCAAACGTATATTTGTAATAAAAGCTGAGTTACAAAAATATAGAACTACAAGTTATTTTAGCATTATACTGAACAGTAATTAATATTCTTACAAGCTGAAGTAGACACTAACTGTTGAGCTAGTTTGAGTTTGGTCAGTGTGAGCCAAAATTTTCTGAGAGGCATGCTTTCTCTGTTCCTGTATATAAAGGAAAGCTCTAGAACAGGTTGTTTGAGAACCTTCATTTTCTCTGACCAGGGATATCATGGTTTGACTGTGGCTTTCTTTTTGGATGATCCATAGTCCCAGAGATGTCAGTGGACATTATATGATAATATTCTTCCTTGTCTTCCTCAAGTTTCTTAAAAATATTTGTAATGCCTTTCTTGATTAGATTACATTTTTGCCTTTAGGCTTTAAGGTGCTGTCCCCTACCTGCAGCCATCTTAAGTCAGAATGCCTTTGCAAAGTATGCATGTAAATATTGCCAATTCTTTTAAAATCTACAATGTTTCTTAGTATCTTTCCTAATTTCATTGCCTAGATTGTTGTGCAACTAACAATTGCTGAGTTAGCATAAGAACCGCTTAGAGCAGGAGATGACAAAGAATCACTTCAAGGTGTCGTTATTCTAGATGTCTGCTTAGAGGGTGACTTACTTCTTCCATTGCCTAGGATGCTGTATTAGATATCTACCTTACATCTATTTTTAAATATATTTTGTGTATGATAAAAGGTCGATCTGAAGATGGTGGTGTTTAGAGAGCACAGCCTTCACTTGACAGTTTTAAAATTTAGGGCAACCCATTGCACAAGTGCTTGGTTTAGATTAGCATCAGCGTTATCCCAGGAAATAGGGAGATATATAGAAAAGGATACAAAGTACTTTCTAAGATGCTGGAATATAAATTTCCTGAAAAGAATGTATGGATGAGAGAGATTAATGTCAGGGGGAATCTCTTCACAGGAGCTTGACATTTAAACCTGAACTGCCAGAGAAGCAGTCATGAATATGAAATCCAAATGTCACTTCTGTGCATGTGTGGCTTTGTTTCTTTATATTGTAGATAGCCAAAGCTGTAAAATATGTAATCAAATTTACTACAGCAGTAAAGCTTGGGTTTTATTCTTTTTTATTGTAAAGAGTACCAAAAAAAAAAAGTGAGGGAATCAGTGGAGTGAATACTGAATTGTAACTGTCAAAACTGAAAATCAAATAATTGCAAGTGGAAAGCACTTTCTGAAATTAGTGCTGAACATTGTCATTGCTCTTAGTTGGACTTGCATGGTTAAGGCATAATATATATCAATCATTCTAGTTCATAAACTTATACAAGCCTGGGTATCTGTGGGTTTTTTTTGTTTTGTTNCAATATATTCTGATATTTTCTTTAGTATCAGTGTGATTGTAGACAGTGGTGATAGCTGTTCATTTGCTCTAGGTGACTTATTGTACTTACTTTGACAAGAATGGGTTAAATTGAAAACCATTAGGCATCTCAGTGAACAGTCTCCTTAATTCTTTATCTCCATGGACCTGCACTGCAACTTCCTAAAGTCGAGGCATTTCCAGCCACTGCTGACACCTAATGCAGAAGCTAAAGCTGAGGCCAGCAAGTTGACCAAATTATAATGCTACCCAGTGTCTTGTTTGCCTACTAGTGATTCTAAAATCTGAATATCTATGCATAGTTTGTTTTAGGTAATAAGAATATTAATCTGTAAATGAACCTCTGAGATGCAAATAGAATATGCTGAATAAATATCAATTATTATTCATTAAAATGCAAATGAAGATAGACACTTTAGAGACAGTTTAGGTAGTAAAATGAAATGAAAGAAAAGGCAGGACATCAGTAATTAGACATTTACAGGATGTATGTAATATTTTGCTATGATTGCTGCATGCAGACATTGTAAAGGTCTTTTTCTTTTGTCTTTATGTTGCAACCTCACAAAAATTTTTGTCTCCAATGACTATTTAAAATATCCAGGTACTGCAGCTCATGTTTAAATTTTATTAAATGTATTCTAAGGATAACTCTTTCTATGGCAGTAAATTTTAGCTCTGTGACTTGCACTCACTTTAATGAATTCTGTACTTAAATCCCTGTACGCCATGTCAAAAAATCCTGCCCTCAGTTTACAGAGTGGGATGAGAATATTTTAGTTTAGCACTTAATGAGCATATGTTGTCTAGGTTTACACAGGCCTTATACTTTCAGTTCTGTACTCAGGAAAACAGTTAAAGCCCTCTGCACACACAGATGTCAAGTAAGTAAGAAAAATTACAGTGACAATTTTGTGAATTTTTCTTCTGAATGACATGGAAGGCTCCTTACAGTAAGCCCTCAAAAAGGTGTTGCTGAGTTAAGAATGATTTCTTGTGGCTCTTTCGTATTTACAGTGCTATCCCAAAATATGATAATTCAAACACTATGATAGAACAAAGTTCAGGACTTTTGTGATATGGACACAATAGTACAATGTGTTCCTATTAACTTGTAAACAGTCTTTGAGGTTATATATTTGCAACAGTCTGCTAATGGCTGTATGATAACAGAAGTGGCACTTGGTCTGATATCAGTGTTATAGCTTCGTTAAGCCATTTCTCTGTGTATGTATACTCATGCATAATTAATGCTAAGTATAGCCACATGCCAACATTTAACCCTTCATTACCTCTTGAGTTGGATGTTAAAAAGATCAAGTAACATAAAAATAATTGTATGTAATGTTAATTAGTCATCTGTTGAATCCCTTGAATCTAGAAAGAAATGGGATCCAAATATAAATTGAATTGTGATATCCTATCTACTAATAACTGTATCTTAAAGCATATTTATTTTAAATACTCCAGAGAACACAACTTTTTATATTTTGAAATGAATTAATTTATTTTTTTTAGTGAGTTCAAATGACTCTTTTGTGGTCTATTGAAGATCTTGTAGTTATCTTTTCTTTTTGTAGAATATTATTGTGATATTCGATCATGTAAGATCCTCCTATAGGTACTATGAAATAAAGTCTAATAAGAATTAATTGCTTTTTAGTAATTTCTGTTTGCACCAGTAATTTTCTGATAGCACCAAAATGGGATATTATTTTAATGTCATTAGAATTAATTAATGTATATTTGCCAAATATAAATTATGATACAAGTCCTTAGTGAATTCCAAATTGAATTCAAATGAGTGGTGTTTTATAGAGGGCAATATCCAAGATTTTTTCCATTTGTGTCAATCCCTGAAGTATAATGTGAAAGAATCGTTAGGTAAAGTTCCATGGGAATTGTTTTACTCTTTCCTGAAGCCAGGCTTTCAGTGTCATCCAAACCAGATAAGAAGTATACTATATAGTGATCTGGAATTGTAATGATGTGAAGAAATGAAAAGGTATGAGAATTAAGTATTTCATAGCTTCATTCTAGTCAAGTACAGCAAAGGCAAGGGAGAGTTGCAATGAATGCTCTGTGTAAAGGCTGGAGCAGAAGCTGGATGATTGTCCTTTGCTTTTATGTATGTTGACCCTTAAAGTAACTGGTATAGTGATGTTTGTAAGTTTTCACACTGGTGTCACTCACTCTTTGCATCTCTGCCTGTTATAAATGCCTTGAAATAATAAAAAAAATCACATTTTCATACAGGGAAATACTTTGCTCATTTTCTTTGAATGACTAGGCAAAGAGCACAGTGTTCTGTAAATGATAGAAATGGAAATTCTCTTCATAGGCAGAAGGAGTGAAACAGTATCACTATGAAGGCTACAAATAAAAAGTCCCATCCCCTTCCCCCTGGAAGAACACATGGACAAAACTTCATTCCTTCCCTTGAGATTACTTCCTGTAGTAACATCAGGACTTTGCAGTACTTGTAACATAACATTTACTTCATATTACCTTTTTATTCATTCATTATATTACCTTTTTATACCTTCATCCATCTCCTGTGCTCTTACTGTTTCTCTCTGTTAACATGAACTGGTATCTTTACAAAATAGAATATTTCATAATAGATTTAAAAAAATTTATATGATATTTCAATGTAATTTAGAGATGCTTAGGTATGGCAAGCAGTAATATCCCTATAAAAGCCTACTTGGGCCCAAGGAGTCACAGACTCTAAAAATAAATCCAAATAAAAAAAAACCTTCCAGTGCCAAAATGTTCACAGCTATGGTGGGAATTCTGTGATTTAAATTTACTTATTTAGCGTAAGCCTCGCTGTAAAATTGTATGTCTGAGCTTATTATTATTCTTTTCTGATATATGTGTGGCTTGCAAATATACAGTTGTAAAAGTGTTCCTTTATCTCCTGTGTTACAATAAAAAGTACATTTGCAGATGGGGCTATTAGATACAGAGAGTACATACACATAGTAAATGTCAGAAAAGACACAAAAGGAAGAGAAAAGATTCAAAGTGCATTTGGACTGCTACACATCTGAGATACAGTTTCAAGGCAGATTTACATACGCAAAATTAAGAGAGGAAGCTCTGACTTTATACTTCCACTTGTGTTTATTTACATAAACGATTCTTCTCATGAACATGTCAGGTCTATTGTATGTAACATTTTATGTTTCAGATGGGGCTTGTGAAGGCTTGGAAACTTCTTACGTAGTATTCCCAAGTGTACTGAAAAAATTACCTACTCTGTTTCAGCCAAAAGAGGAAAAGGAAAAAGTGAGCTATCGAAAATGATGGGGGGGGCGGGGGGGTCATGCTTTGGATAAATTTGACATTAGAAAATTAAGTTTTCTGTCAAGATAGGCTAGTTAAAAAGAATTGCATGACCTGTATGTATTTGACTCTACAGAAGGTGAAAACACTAGATATTGTAATCTAGGACTATGTAATGGTTCTACATAGAAATTACAGAATGCAAAAGTATGCCATTGATAGTATTGCTGGTGTAACAGTTATTACTGAACAAAGCATCCTGAAAATAAGTATTTTCAAAACTGAAATGAATATGCATGGAAAAAAAAAAATTATGTGTGGAGAAGAACTACCTAGCAGTGCCCATTTGTTTTGGAAATGAGCAGATATGAATCAGACAAACACCGAAAGACTATGTTCTGATTGAAAATGACGTTTATCAAATGATGATCGTAAAGGAAAAAAAAAGCAAATCAGAATGAGTGAAAATAGTGGTAGTTTTGCTGTCAGCAAAATAATGTAAGAAATATTTTTGTAGTTTACAGATAATTTTGCATAAAATGGTCACAAAGGTAACAAGCACAAGTAAAACAAAAAAAAGACACTTCTACTTAGGAAAAGCTGTACCTTTTGAGAAGGAATGTGAAAAATGTATCCTTTGATGAACAGAAGGTAGTCACATCAAGGCTACTTTAAAAAAGTTTGTGGAAGGTCCCTGTTTACTGAGCTCATATATTTTAGTAACTGCAATTATCACACATCAGAAAATAGTCTATTATTAAGGTCTTTAAAACACTCATGTTAACTCATAATCCAAAGTGTAGTAGACTAGTAAACTGGGAGACTTAGGCATTCTAATTTTAATAGTCAGGTTTCTGTTTGCAAGTCAATAGGATTCATATTATTTGTTACAAGTTTTGGGTGCTGGACTGTGTCACGATGTTTTGTTGTGCAGTCTATTGCAGATTCTAGTCATAAATGGCAGCAAACGATGGCCCTTCACTGTGTATGCATTTCTTCTGGATGCTGTTAGTGGCACCACGCTCTGCTGGCAGAAGGCTCAAAACTAGTTTTGTTTTTTAAAAAATGTGGCAGGAAGAGGGAGAGCATCTCCATCAACTGTCTGTTGCATTAAATCATTGGAGCCACATATCCAATTGGAGTCACAAGGGTTGGAATTGAACCACAAGAACATGTCCTTCTGCTTTTGCAAAGGATATTTCTCTTTTTTAAATACTGCTGTCATGCAAGACTTAATAGATCTAACTGGCCCTAGGGATGAACTCTGAAACATTTCACCTTTGAACTTACGAAGGGAAAAGAATCTCAACTTTGTCTTGTTCACAAATTATTTTTCATGTATCAAATAGAAAAAGCCAAAGAGAGTTACAGTTACTGAATGTGAATTGCATCTTATTTCTTAAATGTAAATCCATTTATTTTGAAATGTCAAGAATAGACAATCCACCCTCTGGCACAAATTATTTTGTATGGTAAGGGCTTGTCAGCATTTTGTTATAATTCCATTCTTCAGGCTATAAAAATTTGCTTTAAACTGAAAGCTGAATGTGAAATATTAGCCTCATGATAAACTTAATTTATCAAATTTGGCTGAATTTGGCTTCATTTTAAACAGTTCAGAAATTCAACTAAAAAGGTTTTTTTTGCTTTCAACCACTCTGCTGTTCACATTCCTCAAATTAACTGTTTGTGTGTGGGTGTTTTGTGGTGCTTATGTGAAACTCTTGCACTGTTTGCTTTATATAGCTTCCATTTATGTTGATAAAAAAATGAACACTAACACATGGATGAGATGTATCCCCAACTTACTCAATTACAGTTCTTAATTGTGCCCACTAAGCTTGCTCTAAAATTCTCTGAATTACAGTAAACTTGTGTCATGGTTTAATCCTGGCAGATAGCTCTGCCTCAGATGGCTGCTCACTTACTCCTCCTCAAGTGGAATGGGGAAGAGAATCAGAAGGATAAAAGTGGATTGAGATAAAGGCAGTTTAACAGGTAAAGCAGAAGTGTTGTGCACAAGCAAAGCAAGGAATTCATTCACTGCTTCCCATGGAAAGGGAGGTGTTTAGCCATCCCCAGGAAAGCAGGGCTCCATCATGCTTAACCCTTGGGGACATGAACGTCATCATTCCAAATGTCCCTCCCTCCCCTTAATCCTTTGTCCCCTGGCTTTATATGTTGAACATGATTCTCTATGGTGTGGAATATCCTTTTGTTTAGTTGGAGTCATTTGTCCTGACTGTGTCCCCTCCCAATTTCTTGTGCCACCTCACTGCCCTCTGAAAAGGCCTTGACTCTGTGTAAGTACTGCCAGCAGTGACTAAAACTTCCATGTGTTATCAACACTCCTATCAGCACAAATCCAAAACACAGCCCCATATAAACTACTGTGAAGAAAATTAACTGTATCCCAACTAAAACCAGTATGTTGGTATTAATTCAAAGAAGACTAGAAGCCCAGTAATGTGAATTTTCACTTCTTTGATTACTTTTGAATGGAGGTGTATAACTCATGCTACCAATGAAGTAAAATAAACCACAAAAAATATTTCATTAATTCATTACAGTGGGCTTCTTGCTCCAAGTCCTCAGCTTGGGCAGTGGTGGCATACTGATATATAGACCAGCATTGGTTTCTGACAACACCAGTCAGCTCCTTAGTTTAAATTTTTCTTGTTAAGAAAAAAGTAAAATGATTTTTGGAATGTGGAATTTCGAATAAAGTGTTCATATCGACTACCATGAGGGTACAAAGGACAATTATCTTTTGTTGCTGCAGTTCTTTTGCAGTTGTCAATATAAAACCATAGTGTTATAGCTTAAATGTATGTTGTACAATAAGATCTAGCTTATGTTAAAACTTCTTTGCTTGAAATTTTGATTACATGTATGTTTCCTGAACCTGATTTATCTTTTTTGGTTTCATGACAGTACAAGCTAAAAGAGGGTAGGCAGCTCTTAAATGAGATTAGATATAATACTGAATTTTCTCAGTGTAGGTAGACATGGGTGCAGCTGAAGAAGAAGTCCTTATTGTGGTCTGTCTTCTTGCGTTCAACTTACCTTGCTCTTCTCTGTTTTTCATAAGAGAGAGTAAGAAGGTTACATTAGGAATAAGGCTGGGGATTTCACTGAACTCCAAAAAAGGAGTTGGGACATAGAGCAAATGGACCAGAAGAGAATGGCTAACACTTATAATTTTTTCTGTTTGGCTGGCATATTTCTCCTAGTTAAGAGTATTTTGAGGCGTGATTGTATAAAAGCAGAATAATTCTGTTTACTGGTTGTTGCCAGTGTGCTGTACTTAGTTTACTGGATTCTGTTTGTATCACTTGGTTGCTGGGCCAATTAGCTTTTCAAAAAGTAGGATTTTAAAAACATTTTAATAAGCCTCTGTAAGGATCTAATCTTAATTGTTTGGCTTTGTAATGGCTGACAGGAAACAGATGGTGTTTATTTTTTTATATAAAAAAAATTTCAGACTGAAAATAAGTCTCTTTCAATATCCTCGGGAAGGTATAGGCAAGACTAAGGTGTGATTCAGAGAAATGTCCTCTGAAATTAGAGTTTTGAGATGGATGGAAGTAATGTGCTCAGATGGCATAAATGGAAAAAAGAATGGGAGGAGAAAAGGTTCCAAACAGATGCCTGGCAGCAGTTTTTCACAGAAACAAAAAATGTGTGGAATGACCTTCTAGACATGATTATGCAATGGAGAGTTAAACTTTGGGCTATTCAGGGAAATTGGAAAATATCCAGGCACATGTGGGACAGAGTAAGCTTTGAAATGGGGGAGCCATTAAAATATCCTTACGTTCCTGGCTACACAAAGATACTAATGCTGAATTTACTATTGCTTGTACATAGTTTAGATCATCACAGCATCTCCTTTAGTGAATCACCAGGGAGACTCGTATAGGTAGTCTGTTTAATTTTTGCCTTCTGACTCTTTGTCTGCTTATTTATAGGTTTCCTCTGAATTTGTTACATGGAAGTTTCCCATCCTCATGGTATCACTTTAACATGCTGTGGAATCGTGATGGTTGTGAAGTCCTTCTCTAGCAGTGGAGAATTGATGTTTGTTGTGGCTAAAAGGTGCGTTTACTATCTTACTCACAAACTTTCATATGGAATGTTAGCTTGCCTTTTTCTTATCAACTCTTTGATTCTTCTTATAGAAAATTTGAAATATCTTTTGAATCAATAGCAGTTATCTTTGTTTAACTGAGACAAAATTTACAGATAGAGCTACCATCTACATAAAGCAGTTCTAGAAGTAGACTACTAAAGTGGACATTATTCTTATGTGGATAATGGTGTACTGCAGTTTGTCTGAATGAAATGTACAGAGTTTCTGGTTTATATTTTTCTTGCAGTTATGAATATGTCTGAGTAAAGAAAACTCTCTAAAAATAATATCTGACTCACTATTTTACATTAAAGCTGTGTCTCAAGTCAAAAATTGATTCTGAAATTGTACTATGCATCATAAGTGAATCTATTTTTGGATGACACACCTTTGACTAAAAAGGTAATTTCAGGTAGCAAAAAACTTGTTGTTTTTTTCTGTAACTTGTGTCTGTATAATTTGACCATAAATCCATCAATGATCAAAGTTGAAAAAATTCATTTCTGACAAGTAAATGAAAGAATATTTCCTCTGAAATAGCATGATTTTTATTCAGTTTGTGATTTTTAGGGACAAAGCCAGGAGGTTTTTTGTACAGTCACTGTTTTAACAGTCAGTAGTCTGACTAGCATAATAGTTTTGCATTAATTATATTTCAGTCTGTACAAATCTATTCAAGTGACTTTTACGTCGTGGTTTCTGATTGATTTGCTTTTCCACTGTATGTGAAAAATTTGACCCCACAATAACACGGATACACCATTTTCATAACCAGAAGGCTGCAAACCATTGTTTTTTCCCAAGTTATTAGTTTAATTTTTATGGAAAAGAACTATGGAAACTACAAGAAATATGGGGAAAAAATCCCTTGGTAGGCAGATAGGACAGGATTATCTATAAAGTACTAAAAGAATTTAAATCCTCTCAAACATCCTTAATGCTGTTTTTATATAAACTATATAAAATATGCAGTGCCAGCGATGGTTTAGCTGATGTGTTATTGATAATCGTCCTAATAGACAGATGTGCTGTCACTCAAAATTCATACCAGTAAATCCTGTGAAATATTGCAAGCATTAAAATATTTGTTTATTGTCCTACATAAATCATACATCTTGCATGCTAGTTTGAATATTCTAAAACTTCACTGACTGGTTTTGGGTTTTTTAAAATTTATTTTTGAAGTAAGAAATAAACACTAAGCAAAATGTTAATGATAATGATTGCACATGAGCAATTGAAAATGAAATAAAACGAGAATGTTCAAGTATTATCATGAGAAAAGGAAGGGAGTAGTAGTCTTTTTGATTGCTATACTGTAAAAAATAATTGGCTCATTATCATAATTACATTCTTGTTCATGATATCAAGGTCAACCAAAATAATAGTAGCAGTAGAGGGATGTCATTTTACTGATTCTGGCAGATACTAATTGAGGTAATAAGAATTAGGTGATGCTGAGAAGAGGCAGGTGAATATCAAACCCAGAGGACCTTCACTGTATTGTATATTCTTTACCATCCATGCTGGGAATTCCATATTCAGCCATGGACTGGAAAAAGGTGGAAGGTTACATCTTCTTGTTTTCCATTGAACTTCTTCAAAGATGCTGTTTTCAAGATGATACTACAGTGGGATGTATATATTTTTAATTTGAACTTAAAAATTTGTTTGGGTTTTCTTTTTAACAGAAAAGCATGTTTTCTGTTAAATGTTTGCATTTTGAAGCACTGAGCTCCTAATTTTTTGTTCTGGTTCTACAAATTTTTCCTTGATCATTAATGGAAGTCAGTAGTTTCAGCAAATGAGAGCTGGCTGTTTCTCTCCCTTGTCTCCAAAATGTTTTATAATAGAGAAATCATTTACTTCGACCCATTCAGTGGTTAAAAAAAAAAAAAAAAAGAAGTAGTTTAAAAGATTTATGCCAGCAGAACATGGAGAGTATAAAATGAGCTTGACATTAGATCTAAACCAAATAGATGATTAAGTGAACAGTATTAATGGTTGCTCAAAGGCATTTTGATTAGTCCATACTACCAGCTCAACTTCCTAATATAGAAGGCATGGTGACAAATGTGTAAAAGAACTATGTTGATTAAGCAGTGTTACTGTTTTACGCAGTCCCTGGCAATGTAACAGCACATGAAGTATAAAGCCAAAACTTTACCACCTGAATAAACATGAGAATGATCTTATGCAAAACTGTTGTTGTGATAGAAAATAATTTTTGCTAAGTTCTCCAACATCTCGTTTTGCTTTATCTAATTAAATTTTCAACATTTTTTGATATTAGTTTGAAAGGGCAGTAAGGTTACAAAATCAGAGTACGCATCTTAAATAACGAAAGCAATGATTTTTTTTCTGAGTCCAGTTGGTTAATTTTCTTTAGCTAAAGCTTTGCAAAAATGTCATCTTGAAGAACATATGGAGCTTGAACACATCATCCAAGCATTTGGCAAATGTACCTGTAAGTTTAAAAAGAAATCTTGAATGGAAGCAGTTTTTTGGTTAATGAAATAAAGTTCTGGCTCATTCGCTGATACATCTGCCTTCAGCTGCTCACTAACAATGCAGGGAGTGCCACAAGGGGGTCCAGGGGTCACCTGGGTGCCTTGGGTGGCCCACACTGGTCCCAGCCCTGAGCAGGACAGTAGCCACATAGGGGCAGAGAGGGGGCATTTTTGGCTGTTGGAACTTTGCCCTTAAAAGATGAAGCAGTGTTTGCTGAAGGTGACCTTTTGTCTGGAAATGAATTGGACATGTTTTACAGTGATTGTAGAACATACAGTTTCCCTATGTTATGAAAGTTTGTCTTTTTCATTGTACTGCAGAGCACATCTGCAACTAAGTATGTTCAGTAGCAGACTTACGAAACTGTTTAAATGTGGCTGTGCTAAATATTTGGTCTTTGACACTGAGAGTTTTATTTGTTTGTTTTAGTCCTGTGGGTGTAAGTGAAAGGAAAAGATACATTTTTTTCAGGTCACCCCAAGAAAAGTGGGAAAATAACTGAAAGAGCTGGATGTTTCTCTTCATATGTCTGTGGGTCAGTGCTTGGTTAAAATTATGGCACTTAAACAGATTTACATTTTGAACTGTCAAAAAGAAAGCATTTTGGTTCCAGCTGGTAATTAACCCCTACCACCTCTTCCTCAGCCTCAGCTCCTCTGGCAGGGTATGTATTCCAGAGGGAGGACGTAATCTGTTTTATCCTCTCTAATTTCCCCTATAATGAATGTATGTCTATACCTACTGCAGTGGTTGTGGCTCCATCTTCCATCTCAGGAAGAGAAGATGGCATTACTGAATCATATCTGCCATACCAAGCATTAGGATTTCAAGTTTAGAGTGAAAATGGAATTTTTCTAAAAATTAGTAGGATGTATGGGAAAGGAGAAGAAAGGATATCTAAGAGTTTTATTGTTGTATTTAATTGTTTTGGTTTTGCGTTTTTATTTTTTTTTAGATTGTTTTTTTAATTTTTTTCCCCAGTTTCTCGTATTTGTGCCCTGTAAGCCTGTAGCAGTAGGTGTTGCCTTTGCACAGATTTGAGTGACATGACTTTTGGCCATAGACTGCATCAATTCTCACTGCAATATTTGATTGCTACCTGACCAGGAGCTAACCCTGCTCTCTAGCTGCTCAGTGAAAAAGAGTATCTCATATCCACCCATTAATCAGTGTAATCTGTTACTGGCCTTCTATATTAGTCCTGTGCCTTCAGTCTGCTGACTTTTATTTCTGCATTCGCCCAGCCTGTCAGGTACCATGGGATCTGGGAACCCTCCCAGGTTCCTATGCATCACCTTGTTTTTCACTTGCTGGCAGAAAGAATTATAGCGTGATCCATAGACATTGCTGTGAAATGCGTTTAATGGATGATCATGCTGTCAAATATTTGAAAGTGATGTAGGAGGAATGCTTCTTGCCAGTTTGAGTAAGTGTCAGAAAGCTGGGACTTGCAGTGTTGGGGTTCTCAACATGTCTGGGCAGTAGCTGCCTGCCTGCTAAATCTGGAACTAGAAATTAAACTGTGGCATGGCTGTGCTTATAAAAATGTTAATATTTGCCTGCTGTGTTGATGACAATTTTTAGTTCTTCTTGTAAAATGTTCCCTAATTAACTGCTGGCATGAGCCTCTTCATGGAAATTAGATGCTTAATTTTTCAGAAAGAAAAATTTCTCATCCAACCGGTAGGAATTGGCAGCGGTACCCTAAATCTTGATATTGCTAAATCAGTTATTGAACTGAAATGTAAGTCAAACTAAGGCTTATAAAATTTGCATGGTAATTTAGTGTCCTTCTTATTGATGGGACATGTATGTGATATGCAGATCCACTGAATCTTTGCTCTGTATTTTATGTGGGTATGTGTAAATATGCTGCTTGAGCTGAGTCACATTTCCTTTGTCCTCACAATCCTTCATGAACAATGCTATTAAACAGCTCATGAAGAGTGATATACCAGTAAAATTTGATTTAGGACAGTGTTTAAAACACTTAAAACAGTGTATCTCAGGTCTGTACTGTATCAACATAAAACTACATTAGTAAAGACACACAGCTACTGTAATATGTGTGCCAATTGTATGCTACTATAACACCCCTTAAGAACCTTTTACCTATATGCACACCTGCTTTGTAAAGAGGGGAACTTTTAGGTTAGGTACTGTCTAATTTGTGTTCATACCTGAATTTTGGCACCAAAACTGGTATAGACCGTTAGTCTGTGCTGTGATATGACTTTGATGCTTCTGAATAGTGATTTTTCTATTTCTCAATAGGCAATTGCTCTACAGTGAAAAATAGAGATGTTTGTATAAGATCTTGGTTGGAGTAGTTTTCACTAAGAGGAAAATCTTAATGGGCACAGCAGAAAGCCTGGCATAAGGTCATTCCTGCCAGATACAAGAAAGTATTGTAGTCTCACGGATAATGCTCTTATATAAAAAGGACGCTTCTAAAACAGCTACAAAATCAGGACTTCAGAAATTAAGCAAATGGCAAAACCAAAGCTGTTACTTTGCTTCCTTCATCTGCATATGCAAGGTCTCAGTCTTTTAATGCGCAACAGAAGTACAATCCTGTTTCCTAGGGAAAGGAGCTTCCACATGCCTGGAACTACTTAAGCAGCAACCAGCAAGCAATATGGAATTGGGTTTTCAGTAGCAATGGCTCTTAATAAATTGATACTTCTCATTAGTCTGTTTCTTGTATACATACTATTTAGAGAACATGGTGTTCTCTAAATGCATGAATTAATTATTACATTATTATTTAATAACTATGCTTCCAATCCGTAATGGATGTATTGTAAACTATCTAGGCTAGCTGAAAAATAAGCAGTTTTGAAACTTGGAAGCTGTTTCTAAGAATGTGTGATGACTTGCAGATTTCTTAATTAATTAATTGAAATGGTAATCTTTGTTTTCTCAAAAATGTATCTGGATTAAACATGTGCAACACAGTAAAATATTTGTAAGTTATTTCCTACGTAAAGAGTTTAGAACAAAAAGGATTTGTGTTTCATTACGTTTACACCACTCTGTGTTTTGAATAACATTTTCAGATATAAAGTGACTCCTCAGAAATACTGTAAAATGAGAAAAGCTTAAGGATAAGTTGTGCCGTCCGTGAGCGATGATACTTTTGTCTGGCAGTTCAGTTGGCTTGAATAATACAAAGTTTATGTGATTTATTACCTTACAGTGCTGAAATAGTATCTACTAATACAAATGTTTCCATTAAGAGAGAAAGTGAACTTACTAAATGGAAAAGATAATGTTTTATTAATATTTCTTCTTGGTTTTATATTCTTCTGCCCTGCAGCTCTAGTGCAGCTGCTCTAAGTGCAAATGCAAATACCAACTTGCTTAATGGGGTAATTAAAGGCAGTGGAGGAAAGTTAGGTAATGGATACTCACAAAGTGTAAAATATATTCAAGTCATACCATATGATATTTTAAACTGTGGAATTGTCTCCTGAGGTTGGAAAGGCATTGGACACCACTTCATGAATAAACTTAGCTTCCTTATATAGTTAAAAAACAATGTATTGAAATCCTGGCTAACAGCTGTATTATCAGGAAGACCATTATGGAACAACAGTTTTCAGGAAAAATGCTTTGTCTTCAGACTGTGTTCAGCGTTGCTCTGTACAGCTTTGTGTAGAGCATCCTGAATGTAATTGAGGACAGACCCCAAGGACACAGTGCATTGTGTATCTTAGCAGGGAAATAAAAAACTGCTTGTTTAACATGTTCAGAAATTTGTGATTAGGTAATTGAAGACTTTTGTTTTCAAAACTACAAGGTTTTGAAATAGGACTTCATCTTTTTAAAATTATTAGCAACATTTTGGGACAGTTTCCTATACACTAGACTTCACAAATTTTTCTAGTGAAGTAGTATTTGGGCTACTGATTAGAATTGTAGTATCAGAGTGTAAAATTCAAGTGGAATTAGAAGTGTAACCATAGAGATTTGGTGACTTAATGAAAATAAGCAATGGGATGTTGTTAGCTGCCAGAAATGCTGTGTTTTTGCATCAACTGGAAAGGCTTCTGTATCTTACAAATTTTTTTGTCAACAAGCATTGTGAGTTGAAGAGAAATTGTTAAAATGCATGGAGCAAAGTCCTACAATGGCCTTCTTCATTAGTGTGAAACAAGGAATGGTATTATTTTCTTCTCTATGGTTGTATTGAGGTATTGGAAGTATCTTTCTAGTTTTGTGGTGTATGTAACTGTCAATAAAGTTCAAAGTGTAGGACTGAAGCAGTTAAGAGTATTTATTCATTAACAGTACAAGACATAACATCAATGGACTGGTTAAGAGTATGAATGTTTGTCTTAATACATGATTTTTCCAGCCATGGAGGGTCCTTTTAAATAGCTTCTGGCCACTGGTAGCAAAACAGAGAACTTAAAATTCAAGAATAACAAGTCCTGTTGATTTCTGCTCTTTTTCTGAATAGAATAAAAGAATGTAAGCCCCAAGTGATCATGCATGGATTGAATCACTTGAGTTTCTTCTGTGGCTTTGAAGTTCTCATTTTAACACTTTGAGCTACTTTGTTGTGAGATGTAGTAATTTATTTAACATTTTATATATGTTTAGTGTTATGTCAGAGAGTAAAGGAAGCTTCTTTAGTGCTGTGCTGTGGTATGTATCCTCCTGATCCATGGAAACTCTGTGGAAATTCTGTTTTGAAAGCCAGAGTATTGGTAGCACTTCTTGTTACTGAATCAGCTCATATTTGTATTCAGAACAGTAATTGACACAGGAAAACTAAGGGGTAATTAAAGTGCTCAAATACTGTAGTTTGATGAGGTTTCTTAGTTATTCTGTTCCTGGTTTTATAGAGTTTCTGCTGGAATTTGCAAAGCCAAGTGGTTATTCCAGACTCTGCAGGAGTGATGAGGTCTGAAACTTTGCTTACTGTGCATACTGGAAACACACATATATGCACAGAAGGCAATTTGAGACTAGATTTGCATACTGAAATGTTGTGCCGTTGGGTCTGTTTAATCTCCCAGTACAAATGAATAGCTGTCTTGACATTAAAAGGAAGGTGTCGTGTTGTGTATTTTGGCATGAATTTCCATCCTGTCTGCGTCAGGAAGTTTGAAGGAGATAAAGCATTTGTCAATACAACCAGAGCTGCCAGGGGCTCTGTGCTTCTTAGGACACAACTGCACCTGGCAGCTTTGAGGCACCCGGCTGAGATGGACAACATTCATCTGGGCTGAGGGAACGGCCTACAGCTGTGTTCTTTCCGTGCTGGGGATATTCTGTTTTGCTGTAGAGATCTGCTCCTGGTGCAGTGCTGGCCACAGGTGTTCACCAAGATGTGCTGTCTGGTGGCATCATATGCCCTGTTACCCTCAGATGCTGACACATGTCCTAAAAACCATACCAGCTTCCTTCCCAGTGTCACCATCAGTGCCAGGCAACCACAGCTCCCACCATGCCACTGCCCTTCCTCATGAATCACCATCTGGAAGTTGTGCTTTTAAGCGCTGTATTTATAAACACATGTGTAAAGTCATTACAGATGCATAAGATAACTAAATTTTGGTAGATAGCTGGAGTTGGTAATTAATTAAGAAGAATGGAGTTCAGGCCCAGTGGGGTGGAGAATACATTTTTGCAAAAATTTAATGCAAGACTTTCAACTGAAACATGAAAGAAAGTGTAGACAAACAAAAGGAGATACTCCTGTTGAAATGTTATTGTGTAGTCCAAGTTAGGATCTTCATGTTATATCTATAGCATGCTCTAAATTAATTTTGCAAGCTTAAATTTTTTCTTTGTTTCGCTGGTTTTAGAAATAAGGCAGGTACATATGAAAGCAAGCAAACAGTAATTCTAGCTTTAATCTACCTTTATACATTAGCAGTGGTGTGAGAATGCTACTTCCCAGCACACTTTGTGGAAGGGTCCCATGTTATGTATGTTATGTTATGTTAATGTTCCTTTCTTTATTGGCTCTTCAGTGATTGTCTTTGGCTTCCATATCTGCCAACTAGCCTCTCTGAGAAGCTTACATATATCAAACATGCATTTATATATAGTTTTCAGGGGAATAATCAGGAAAATTAAGTAATAAATAAATCTCCTTGCAATACAAGGTGGATTAAAAACAGCCTTTAGAGGACTTTGTTATGCATATTCAGTCTGTACTTAATCTCAGACATCTCTTGTAGAGCTAAATATTTCTTGTCATAAAGTCTACTATATGAATATAAACATATGTATTTAATTTAAATATTGAGTTCTCTTATTTTTGATTCCTTTCATAATATTTAGTGGCTTCTTATTGCAGTTCACATTTTAGCTCTGTTCTCCTGCATGAAACAAGATCATGTGCACAGTATAGTAACTGAATCTTGATGAAAAGCATGTCCATGGGTGCTAATAACGTAATTAAATCTTTTTCATTTTCAGCATCTGGTTTACTTGGACTATAAATTAATTAAAGCATTATGTAATTCTCTGGGCCTTCTAGTTTTCAGATAGCAAACCCATCTCTGTATTTTTTAATTTGTATTCTGTGCTGCAGTTATTCCATGACTTGGTGCTCATATCGTTTTTTCTTTTTCCAGTGACAGTCATAGAAGTCAGGACTGCAAATAGGGGTTCCATCACTAGCAAGAAATACCTGTATGGAGTTCAATTTCTTTTTAGTGTTTTGGGCTTTCTTTCCCAGTCGCTCATATAATAAATTGTCTGATAATCTGTGCCTTTTTTACTTTTTATCAGTAATTCAGAGTGTCAGTCTGTCTTTCAGGATTAGGACACATGTTTCATTAACTTTCATGCCTCCCTGGCAGCCTTGATAATGAAATGATAGATATTGAAATAACAATGAGAGAGAAGTGTGAGAACTCTCCATTGTACTAACATAATGCCATACTTGAATGGTCTGATTATTTTTCTGACACGGTAAAGTAAAAAAAAAAAAAAAGGAAAAAAAGGTCTTGGTAGAGTGATGGAGTTATATGAATCCGTTTTAATTTGCATGTGCTCTCATGTATTAGTGGAACTGTTTGTAGGCTTTAGATAAGTCATATGTTATAATATTACGACTTATAATTCTGACTTAATAAGAGTTGTAAGCAATCAATAGAACCATGTGTTTGCATTCATTTGTAACTTAGAACTCTCACATTTTGTATAGAAAACACTTGCTTAAAATACCTTTTGTGACAGTGATTGGGAGATTGCACAATTAATTTGGACTTATTCCAAACTCTATTATTAATGTGAAAACAGTAGAAGCTATTTATATATGAATTTCTTAAACTGTAATCTATAATTTCAGATTACTGAAGACTGAAACATTAATAATATTATTTCTCTGTGTGTGGTCAGCATTCTTGAGATGTTTTGTTGGAATGATTAGAAATCTTGGGTTTACAAACAAGGTAGCTTCAGATTATACAGCTATTCTCAGTAAACTACCTTGTAGTGCAAAATCATGAATACTGAGGAGCAGTGCTGAGTGGCGCAAGCCATTTGTTTTGTTTGTGAAGTCCCATTTTTGAACAACTACCAGTGCTGCTTAGTGTTGTTGGTGACATTGGACAGTGGGACTGAACACTGTCCCTCAGCAGTTTTGCTGATGACACCAAGCTCTGTGGTGCTGTCAACACAGTGGAGAGAAGGCACTCTATCCAGAGGGACCTTGACAGGTTTAAGAAGTGTGCCTGTGCAAACCTCTTGAAGATCAGCATGGTCAAGTGCAAGGTCTTGCACCTGGGTCTGGGCATTTCCAAGCACAAATAAAGGATGGGTGGAGAATGGATTGAGAGCATCCCTGAGGAGGACGACTTGGGGGAACTGGTGGATGAGAAACTTAGAAAGCCAACCATGTTCTGGGCTGCATCAAAGGAAACATGACCAGCAGGTTGAGGAAAGTGATTCTGCTCCTCTACTCTGATGAGACCCCTAAATGGGCTTCAGCTGTGTCCAGTTGTGCAGCCCCCAACATAAGTACATGGACCTATTGAATTGAGTCCAGAGGAGAGCTGCGAAAATGATCAGTAGGCTGGAACACCTCACCTATGAGGAAAGGCTGAGAGAGTTAGGGTTGTTCAGCCTGAAGAAGAGGAGGCTCTGGGAGACCTTGTAGCACCTTTCAGTACCTAAAATGCCTTCCTGAAAGCCAGAGAGGGACTTTTTACAAGGGCATGTAGTGATAGAACAACAGGGAATAGCTTTAAACTGAAAAAAGGTAGATTTAGATTGGATGTTAGGAAGAAATGATTTACTGTGAGAGTGCTGAGGCACTGGAACAGGTTGCCCAGAGAAGTGTTGGATATCCCATTCCTGGAAGTGTTCATGGCCGAGTTGGGTGGGGTGCACAATTTGTGAATGGCTGTAGCCTTTTCATAGAGATCTCAAAGGAAAGTTTCTGGTGTTGGAAATACCTCTGAGGGTATTGTAAAGACACAAATATCTGTTCAACAAGAGGTCACTGGAGAAGAACCAGAGCTAATGACAGAATCAGTGTTATGATATTAAAACTCTGCAGACAGAGAGGAAAACATTTAAACAGTCAAGCCAATGCTTTGTTCTAAAATTAAATAAATGTATAAAAAAGTCAAGCTTTTGACAACCTGTTTTTTTTTTTGTTACAAAATATGTTAGAAACTTGAACTTCCACATGGCAGTTTGAACAATCTAGCTGTTGATTTTGCAAACGTAGTTTGTTTATGGCTGCTGGGCATCAATGATCTACATGCCCAAAAGTAAATCTTCTGAGAACTGGATTTCAGAAAGAAGATGTCTGATGTGTATTCAGACTAATCTTGCTGATAATTGAACATTCTTTTAGTCCTTGAAATACATTGCAATAACTCAGTAAATTTTAAAATGCTGTGATGACAAGTAGGAAGCTGTCAACTAAAAATATCACCGTCTTTAGTCAAAATATCTAAGAACAGTCCATACTGTGAGGTACTTAGGAGGTGTTCCACAAAAATAAGGTAATTTCAACCATTGTTTTGGTTACTTTTTCCTAATTTTCCTTTTCATAAGATCTATTATTTTTGGTAAAAATAAATTCTAGAGTCTTATCAAACTGATCAACGTTGAGATATGATGGTAGATCAGTTCAGTTTAGTACAACACAGCTTTTCTGTTGTGGATTTGTGTGCATATTTGCTTGAGCTTGTTGGGTATTAGAACCAATAAATGGGCAGTCTACTTAAACATACCATGTTCTCCTCAATTGGGAGAAAATAGGTCAAACGCTAACATCTACAGGGACTCCTTTTACATTCAGATTCTGTTTTTCTGCTGCAGACCAACTGATGACAAATTTTGCTTGAAAATATTTCGGGTTCATCATCTTTGCTAGTGTTGAGAGAATGGCTTCAGCTTCAAACTTATTGGAAAAGGTAAAAATTGTGTTTTGTGCATTCTCTAGTTGTGTTACATTAAATGAAAAAAAAATGTTTTGCTCTGCTTTACATTAGAAAAAGTAGCATGTATATTAAGTTCTGTTGTTTATTACTCTAGGAGTTCAGGTTTGCTCATTTGGGTCAGATTGCTGCCAGGGTAATATAACCCTTCCCTGCCCAAATGGTATGGTATAAAGATGTCCTTAGCTGGAGAGTACTGTAAAGGTATATATGTAAGTGTTGTGAAGTCCTGCTTTGTAAAGCCAGATACAACTGCTCTTTACATTCAACTCTGTGTTAGTGCAATAGCAAATGGGAAACAGAAGGTAGAAGCCAGAGCAGTGCTACGGTAACCCAGCCTGCACATTGGTCTGAATTATCCTGGAGGTCTGATCTTGGTGTGGCCAGAACTGGTCTGCTTATTTGTAAAGGGGCATGCCTTTGTGGCTTCATTACAGAAGAAATGTACAGTCACCTCTAATGAAAACTATTGATCTCAGAAATTCATAGAGTGACTGAATGCTAGTAGAAAAACACTTCATGTCAGAATATAAAAATATTGTTTGTTTGTGCTGAAAATAATTGTATTCCAGATGTTTTATACACATTCCAAACATTATATCTACTTCTGTGTATTGAAAATAACTGTTTGACAACATATTTTGCAGACAAGTACATAGTAAACCTTGCTTCTCTTTCCCCCATGGTGTATCACAGATGGAGTAAATGGGGCTGTAACTCCCCTGGGTTTTTAAAAATGCACTGCCTTAGTTCAGATGCTGTAGCTGCATCATTGCCTTGCTACTAAAACTGTCTGACTCAGTCTGGCATACTGGATGCAAAGCCCTGCTAGATTAAACTGACAGCTTTGCTTAAAATCTCTTTATGGATTGTTAATCACCAAAACAGAGACTATACTGCAAATATTTACTGGACTGCAAGTGTTCTTATGCCTGGATAATCTGCTAGATTTGAAAGGCAATGGTAAGCAGCTATTCTGAATTGGTGAACAACTACTCTGAATTAAGAACCAGGTGAAATGCAGAAGTAGTAAGAAGAGTTTTGACTTATCTCATTAAAATTCTTATCTATCAACTTGGCAGAGGTCTCTCTTCCTGGAGTTCAAGGAAAAATTCCAGGATTTATTCTTAGAGTTCTCATTTTTAAATGGCAGGATAGATGATTGAAGTGAATAAAATCTTTGTCTAGAAACACTTCAGATGTGTTGAATTTCCTTTTTTATTTATGATGTATGTTGGAACACAAAATGCAGTTGAGATTCATGAAAATCTGTCTGCTTGTACATCTGCCTCCCTTCCTTATTTTTACCACAAACTAATATGTATGTGGATCTGTGAAATCTGTTGTAAAGATTATTTTTTTCTCACCCTTTTTTTTTTTTTTTGTCCCCCTGGAGTGCTCCCCAACCCCTACCCCTTTACCTGTGGTTTGGTTTTTTTTGTTAATTACATAAGTTGATATAATGAAATTTACCTCTTAATTTAGTTAAGGAGGTTTTTCCTGTGAAAGGATTTGGTTTTAAATCTTGGGTCTTACCCTCTTCTTGCCCAATGACAAATATATAGAGGAAATTAATGTGCTAATCTTCTTGGAAAGCACATTTAACAGGAAAGGGAAGGCTATATTTAAAGCAGGAAAAGAAAGTGTTTATTGTAATAGGATGTTGATGAAAATAATTACCATACAGAGTTACCTTATTGTATAAAGTAAGTTATATCAAGGAGGTATGTAAATAGAAGAAATGCAAATTGTGACATATAGTAAGACAAGCGTTTTGCTAATATAGCTCATAGGTTGTATGAATATGTTGTGTTATTTTCATAGTATCTGAATCCTAATGCTGACTGAAGTGTCTAAAAACTTATACCTTCTTTTGTAAAGTTTTACATGCACAAAAAACACTCCTAGTTTTTAATTTTTTAAATTATCTAATTTAGCTAAAGCATTTTCTGTATTCAAAATCCTGCATCACAGCCACAGAAATCCCAGCTGACAGCAATCTAATGGACAGAGATGAGGAAGGCACTAGTTGAGGGGTGCTAGAAAGGTGAAGATAGTTCTCATTTCAATTGTGTGGCTGAGTGCTTTTGACTCAAAGGGACGTCAGGTGTATTTTTTAGCCCATACAAATGGAATGCTCTTACAACTTAACTTCTCTGTGCCCTTTCGAAGTACAAAAATTTCTGAATTACTTCATAGCTTTCCTTACTTGTTTATCAGACTTCCACTGTAGTTAAGGTAGCAGTTTGGAGTAAGGTACAAAATAAAAGGATATTCTATGAAGGTACCATTAATATAAAACTTTGTGGTAAAGCAGTATTTCCTTTAAAGGCAAAGCCCAGCCTCTCTAACATACTGCATGTTTAGTTGTGATCTGGTGGACAGTTGAAGGCTTCCTCATGCACTATCTCATTTCCAGAGGGGTCTTGACACACCCTGCAATCTTGCCTGCTGCTGGGCCCCTTCATCTCATACGTTGTCCTACAAGCCACAGTAGCCCAACACCCTCAGAACTGGGCTGAGTTTCATTGTTTTGCACCATTTCATGGCCTGGTTAGAACTTACTGTTGCAATTTTTTTGGCTCTTTTGTTTTGGATAGCACTAACATACGCCTTGCACTTTTCCTGTGTTGATTTCCGGAGTCAGAGTCTGTGCCAGCTCCCGCTAATATCAGGATTGGGGCTATTCCAGTAATTGTTTTGGATGGAGAGCATAGGAGGAGTCCTCAATTAGGCTCATTTTCAGCAGATTAACCTTTTATTTGCTGGTCTCTCTTCTAATTGCATTTTGTTTACATGGCCCTTAGTTATGGTGTCATTACAATAAAGCTATGAAATTTACATATTACAAAACTTTTATGATCTTTACGAAATAAGATTTGGTGTAATGGAAGCCAACAAGCTCCTTGAAATTCAAGCTTCCGGATTTCTGTGGCTAGCAATCTCTCCTACTTGATGCTTGTAGCTGGAGAGATGTGTTTGTAATAAACTGTCAGTCTGACCAGCTACATGTAGTGAAGGTTCTGGAAGCAATTTCTTTTTAAAGCCTTTGTTTTAATGTTTTTAACATTTGTTAACAGACTGTCAGGTATAGTTGGGTTAACAGCTAAAGGACTCATGACTGTAATCTTAAGCAATATTTAGTATTGGTTTTATTACCATTGTGGCCAGAGTGGATGAAAATGAGAAATGAGTAAGTCTTGTACTTCTGGGACAAGGGAGAACCTGGGGATTTATCAGAATAGAGCTCATTATTTGGTTATCTTCACGGATGAAGATTTGGAAGCTGAGTTGAATATTACAACTAACCCTAGAAGAGCCTCTTTGAGGGGGAAAGGATTCAACAAAGATGTTCAATTTACCTCAAAATGCTCTTCTTAATGTAGTGAAACTGCCTTGTTCCACTTTTAAATTAAAGGCATGTCTAAAATGTGAATTTCATAAAACTCCAGGGTTTTTTTCAATGATTTCAGTATTTTAATTTATGCTTTTATTTTTATGAATTGAGTGATTTAAATATATATTTCTTTGTGGTTTTAAAATTATAGAATTGTATGATAATGAGTGGATTAATAGTATTACTTGGTTACAAGTTACACTACTGGTACTGTACTTCACATATTGTAGCTGGCTCCAATATGAATTTATGTGTATATTAATGTCATGATTTATGAATTGTATTCCCCAATTTAGTATTCCCACTGAAATACTCCCCACCATGAATCCCTCATTCACTCCCCTCTCCCTCAAGGCCAGCTGGAGAGGAGAATAGGCACAAAAGGTAATGATCACGGGTTGAGATAAGAACAATTTACTGGAAATAGCAATGAAATAAGAAAACAAACAGTAAGAGCAACAATATTGGTAATTCGTAAGAGGGTACAGGGGAGGCGAACGATTCACGATTGCTCACCACGTGGAAACTGTCAATGCATAAACCACTACCACACTACCCTGACCTGGAAGGGATCCTTTCCCCTGAAAATGATGTGAGGATGTTTAGAATAACCTCTCGGTCCCAACCATGCCACCGTCTGGCTACTGCAAAAATTAGCAGTCTTGATCTTTGAGATATTATTTCCAAAATATATTTGTTTTCTGACTGTACCTAACCGTGCAGTATCAGATATGTAGTTTCACATTCCATATCTAATCACAGTCTATATGTTTGGGAGTTTTAATATAATGCTCAGGTGTTTTATAAAAGAGCGCAATATAATGAATGCTCTCCAGCTCTGTATAAAACAGTGTGCTTTCTGAATCTCCTTATAAGCATTATCCCAGCTGTATGTGCTTGAATCTTTTGTTGCTTATTTTATAATTACATAAGTTTTATGCACATTTTGAAGAAAAAGAGTAAGGGTCTCTGCTGCAGCTTTGAGAAGAAAATTTGCTCTGAAACATTTGAGGTTATGATTTTTACTGTCTGTTGAGCTAGACTGTAGACAACATTAATGTTACTTCTGTTATGCTAGTTCTGTTTAAGATAATATATATGTTCATGAATTCTAAGACATGTTGTCTTGTTCTCTAACAATAATCTCATTGAATCAGAACAGTAATAATAGATCATAGTTGCAAGTGTCTATTGTGTAGGCCAAACTGATCCTCGGTATTATTACATGAACTTTGATGGGAAAAAATAAAAGTATTATTTTACAAAATGTTAAAACTAAGCAAATATATCTCTTTGGAACAACAAAGACAAAAAAAAAAAAAAGGTAACAGTGCACTGTGTCAGCTATATGATCTTAAACTTCAGTTGTTTCATTTAGTGTTTCATCCTTAGAGATGACATTGACACACCACTACTATTGCAGCCTGTGTCATGTGTCAGTCAGCCACTTGTAACAGTGCCTTTTGTAGGTAACTACAAAAATTAATACCTTTCTATTTTCCTTTTTATTTTTCCTTTTTTTTTTTTTTCTTTTAGTATTAGTTAATTGTTTCAAAAATGGGGGGAAAGAAAGAAGTTTTAAATGGGTAGGAGAGCAATAGATTGGCCCAAACCTGGAAAGTGGAAAGTGAACAATGGAGGCATGTTTTCATTAGATTAGAAATATTATTCTTTGGAATTCAAGGTGCAAATTATGCTGTGCCATAATGTTCTCTTCAAACACACAAGATAAAATTTACATATCTAAATTGGATCAGCTTGAATGGGTTTCCCTGCTGTCTCATCGTCTCAGCTGCAATCTTTCTGAAATGGCCTGCAGGTGGATCCAAATAGTAATTTTTAAGTCTATTTTTAAGAGCATCTCTAAAATAAATATTTTTTCTTTTAGTTTTAAATTGATTTCTTGCAGTGGACATCAGCAAAAATTCTCCTATGCCTCATCTGAGTATAATCTACATGATAACTGGAGGTTTAAATTTAATTGTCCTTACACTGGCTTTAGGAATAGCAATTTAAACTGGCTCAATAAAATCACAACTGTTCCATATTGTTAAAATAATAATATTTTTAATTTTATTTTCTGTTTTAATAGAGAATATCTTAAAGTGATTGTAATTTCTTTATGATAAATGTGACAAATTTTGCCTTCCAAAGGAGTTTGAGGGAAGACCCTGTAAACAGTCTTGGTCTACTTTGCTGGGGTTTTCTTCTGTTTTTTAAAAATAAATTCACTGATACTGTATGGATTCAGATTCTGTTTTCTCCATAAACTTCTTTCTCATAACTTTGATTATATTTTATTACATTAATCTGGATGGAACAATGGATGTTAGGCACATGGTGTAATTTTTGGGTTCATCCTGTACAGGGACAAGAGTTGGACTTGGTGGTCCTTGTGGGACTTTTCCAACTCAGGATATTCTATGATTCTCTTATTTTAGTTAATTTCATACAGCTGCTCACTTTATTTTGTGTTCATTTGGTAGTATGACTTCTTCTGACATATCAAGGAGAAACAGCACATGAAATAATTTAACTTCTGAGGACAACAGCTCAAAGAGAATATTCTATTTCCTGCAAAATAGAATTAAAAATTCTCATGGGAGTATTTTTAGACTGTCTGTTTGATGTATGTAAAAAAGGGGTAGCATAGTCTTAGACTATGGTTTCTGTTTCAAGGAATAGATGACCTCAAGTTTATTTTCATTCATCTATGCTTTAATAGCTATGCATGTATTTTAACAGTGCAAAATTATGGTGTAAGAATAAGGAGTATGCTGTATAAAAGGTCCTTTTGCTGTTTAATGAGCAGATAGAAGCAGGACGTCACTGGAGCTTCACAAGCCTCTGTCCAAGGTGCTGAGGGTTAGAGCTTGTATCAGCATTGTGAGCAAGCACAGCACCTACTGCGGGACTGGATCAAGTGGGTGAACTGTGCTCATCTCAGGGTTATATTCTGGGTGGGTTTGGAGGTTTAGAGGCTTTTGTTTAGGTTTGGGTTGGGTTGTGGAGATTTTGTTTCTTTTTTTTTTTTTCCTAAACTTCTTATGTAGTTTAGGTAGAATGTTGGAATATTATCAAAAAGTCAAATCTGGTTTGGAAGTTTTGTATAAGGATGACTAGAACTCAGTATTTTCAACTCTTTATCAGTTTATCTGCTGGTCTTAACTCAGACTGTTGTTTCTGTTTCTTTACCTGGAAGATTTGGAAACTAGTAAGTTCTATATCTAGTTCTGATTTATGTATGGTAGTTTGTTTCTCTTGTTCTTGCCAAAGTACTTTGAATTTTTATGAGAATAGGCTAGGATTACTGCTGTATCCATGAGGATGATACTCTTATATTACTAGTCAGAGAAAAAACTTCATGCTAATAAGTATTTATGGATGCAACATTAACATTGCATGGTATTTGGAAGATCACAGTAACTGTCTTCTTTCGTCTGATTGATATTCAAGGAGGTGCGATTGGCCTACACAAGTGCAATGACTCTGTGTAACTCATGGAGCCTACACTTGTGTATTATCACAGTAAGAGATTAATAATACCACTTCTGCAAAAACACCTTAGATACGTCTTAGAAAACACTTAAGGAAAAAGAGATAGCCTGGTGGTTTTTCTTTGACTGTAGAATTAGTTCTCTTGCTTTAGACTTTTAGGGAATATGGCTTTTAGGGGGCATAATAGGATAAAAATGCTATTTCTGTTATGGGGAGTGTAAAGTACCAACATTTTATGAGAAGATTCTATGTTGTGATGAGAAGGGAGGGAACTGAACTCTAGATAAGACAGTGCTGTTGTATTCAGTTTATTAGTGGACCAAACAAGGAAGGATGGGTTGTGTGAAGGAAATGTTCTTACACATGCAAACGCAAACATACTCATCCTGAAAGTTAACTGACACGTGTCCCACTTAGCCCTGCAATGGGTTGGCACAAGTGAGCTGGGGCGAGGAGAGAATGCCACAGTTGCTCTAACTGGCCCCAGTGTCAGGCTTTGGGTGATGGGTGGGTGGGTGACAGCCTGCACCTCTCCAACCTTGGGCACTCTGTCTCTGCAAGGTATTGGACCTCTGTGTAACCAGTGTTTGCCTATAATCTGTGTGTGTGTGGTTTGTGTTTGTGTGTGTTACCCAGACAGCCACAGACCACCAATGAAATCAGCCCGCAGTGGTATTGGGTTGCACCATTACAGACTTCTATGTGTTTTTCTCTTGTCACTGATCCATGTACATAACATTTTAATACAAGTGCATAGTTCCAGAGGCCACATCATGGATACTATGTTGTAATTCTGAAAATAGATGAGTAGGACAATTTTGTGCAAGGTTGTAACTGCTCAGCTTCATTTATACGATACCTACATATGTATATAAGAAAATATGTTCACCAAACTATAGGTGTGATGTTTGGCTTTTTATGGGAAGTCTTGGGCAAAATATCATCGTAGCTTAATAATCTGTAATGCAATTGTAATGAATTGGTAAGTTGTAATGAAATTTCTTGCTGTTGTCTTAGTCTTTTAAACTGCATGTATTGCTTATAATTCAGTGTGTTTCAGTTTGGCAGACATAGCATTTGTAATAAGTGTAATTTCTCATCTTTTCTAAGTATTTACCATCAGATAGAATGTGGATCATTAATTTATTACGGAAAATCAGGACACAGAAAAGTTAATGAAAAATAAGAGAACTGATTTTTTGTAAGACAGGAAATACCTTGAAAGTTTTACAAGGATCTTTGTCAGAAACAGTATGTGTGCTTTGCAAAGAAATAATTTGTTCTGCTGTAGTGAAGCTAATTATTCTCAGCACACACTAGCTATGTCAAATTGCAAAATGAACATCAGACTTCGTATGTTGCAGGAATTAAAACACCATCAGTTGAGTTAATGAAGAGCATACAATGAATATGATCTCATTTTTGCAATGCAGTCAAAGTGAAAGCCATTTAAAGAACGGTTGCAAAAATCATAATTTAGGGTGAAAAACAATAAAGTAAATGTTTACTATCTATTTTAATTACTTTCTGCTTAGAGGTATGCATTATGTTTATTTATTGTTTGATTTCAAATTCTTTCTCTTAAATGGTCTAAAAATACAGTGGCTAATGATCCATTCTGAAATCAAATGAGTACAGTCTTCTGTATTCCATTATAAAAAGCCAAATAAACTCATTTGGGACTGTTTCATTATGATATCATATGAAGATCACTACTTGAAATTGTAGGTTAACATAAGGATGGGAATGTGAAACAGAATATGAAACACAGAAGACAATGGGAATTACTGCATTCTTTTTTTTTTTTTTTGGAGAAAAGAGACTAGGTTTCTGAATTATGTACCGAACATGTGAATGTAATGAAAATGCCATTCCCTATTCATATTTTAATTAGTTTTCTTTCTGCCGAATTTCTTACAAAGACAGCACTACAAAAATCTCTTTGTAACAGATGATCTCCTCAAAACTTTCCTAGTGTTTGGTGGAAAGTTCTGTCCTGCCTAAAGGCAATACCAATTTTGTTTTTGCATATATGTGAGAGGAGATTGATTTTCCTCCTCTCTGCCAAAGATCCAAGATATGTGGTTCTTCCCTGTGTCAAAACTATGTGTGTGCCTAGAAAACTTAGAATATGAAGTCAGAAGTCTCAACTCTTAACAGAATCAGGGAACTTTAATTGTATTCACCACTCCCTTCAGATATGAAAGTCAAGACTTAGGAGCTCAGAAGAAGCCCTGCCAAACTGCCTATCTGCAAATCAAGAATAATTTTTTTCTCAGAGATCATTGTAGTCAAATAAATCAATATAGTTAAGTTTCACTGATATATCAGCCAGACAACTGAAGTTGTGTGTTGTGCCTGTATATATTATATATGGGTGCTAAGAGAATTTAGGCTGATGTAAACTATGTTAATATATTGTTAGCATAATAACTTGAATATATGTATTCAAAATCATTAAGATGAAAGGATCATAAATTATTTTTCCTATTGATACATCTAGGAAACAGGTTCTTATGTGAAGTTTGACTTTTGCTTTGTGCATGGTGTGCCTATTTTTTGCACTGATAAATCATATTCATCTCTTTACCTGAACTCAGCACCATTCAAACATTACCACTGTGGTTTTGAAGTTGTGCTTCATTTCTTTAGTGCTCCTCATTCCATCTGTGTAAGTTAAATTTCCTTGTCCCAGGAAAACCATTCTCCACTCATTTGGCTGGATGGTTACAATTGAACTCAGAGCTAACCTATAGACAACTGCTTTACAAGTTTCTATAGTATTTCAATAAGAGTTCAGTAACTGAGAAAACTTCTTTTTTAAATCTCTTCCACACTATTTCTTCCTTCAGTGAAGCAGTATGTCAAAATAAGTTGTCACAGTCTGCAGAGATTGTATAAATGCAACTGCCAGTTATTTAGACCAGTGTTACTTTTGAGTCTCACAGGAAAAACTTGTGGAAATACCAGAGCTCCCACTAACAGTTTATTGTAAAGCTTTTTATTCTATTTTCAGATATGCAAATATATTAGCAATTGGAGAAAACTGGCAATATTTTCTTTTGTCACCATAGAAGAACAGTGGTGCTAATTTAATGATTTTTTTCCTGTCCTGAAAGTGTCACATGACCTTAAGCTTGATTTGATCCCTCTAGTGAGGTTCTAATTTTAAAGTTAATACTGATGATTTGGAAAATATTTTTCAGCAGCACACAGAATCTATCAAGTGCATAGTGATCTGTATACTGAAAATCCATTTATGTGTGATTGTGATGTCAACTATCTCAGTGCATAGATTTGACTACTTGCCTTCTTTTTGCCACAAAAATGTGGGTGTGATGGAATGTAGGAGAGGATGGTGCTGTGGCAGCAGAGGGAGAAGAAAAGTCAGCACTTGAGAGAATGGGAGAGCTCAGTGTTTTGAAGCTAGTCTTCATGGTTTGAAATGTGAACCTGCTTTCATTAATCTGAGTTTAGAATTTGTTAACTTTGTTGCCTTCTTTATGTAGATTTACTTTTTGCATTGTAGTTTGCTCCAGAGTTGACTTTAATGAGTGGCCTATAATTTTCAATAGTAAATCTATAGAAACTGATTTGTCTTTCACCTCCCGGTTAAAGCATCTGCCATATAATGAAAGTATACACACATGTGAAGCCTTTATATAAAAATTAGAGAGTGTAGGATTTATTTTGATATATTACCTTCAGTGTTGTAACTTTATTTATAACCTAAGACTCTGCAAAATGTTATTATTAGTGATCTAATGGGGTTCTATCTTGGGGCTTAGTTAGTTAGCAAATCACAACTGAACCTTGATCCTTAATTTAGAATCATTTAAATCTCACCTCATCTTATCCCATGTCAGAATGGTGTGAGACTGATTAATCAGTTTCCTGAAGTTATACTTCTCTTTTTTATTGATTTCTTCAAGTTAGTGCAAAACACAGAGCTGTACTTTTGGCCAGCTAAGTTAGGACTTGTAAGAAGTTAGCAAATTATTAAAAGCTGTTTCCACCTATATTGTGTTTGTCACTACTACTGAGTCTGTCCATATCTGGAAACCATTAAATGTATTGGTTAAGTTAAAAACCCCTGCACCAATGAAACAACAGCTCACAAAAGAAAGCAGCCTTGTTTAATTTTCTTAATAATTTGTATTACTTAAGTATTTTGAGAATTGATAACAGAATGTTTGAGTGATTTATGGCCTGAAAAAGAAGAGTAACATTTCCCTCCTTGAAAATGGAAATTGGATTGTCAGATATTTAGATGAAGAATGATCAATCAATAGGATTTTAATAAGGAAAAGGTTTAAAATTGACTGAAGGTGGCTTTTGTTTAAGGTGATTTGGTATGTGCAAATTACTAAGCTCTCCCTGGAGACGGTTTTCAAAGGCAATAATGGGCACTGATTTTCTTTGTTTATTCCATTCCCTTTCTGTTCCCCTTGTCAGGGATTTCAATACTTACTTCTCCATTGTGTCTTTGAAATCTCTCTGCCTGCTTTTCAGGCCCTCGTGAATAATTTTACTTATTTGCATGTACAACTATAAGTTTTAACCACTGTTTTTCTCCAGTGAGCTTGTTGTCTGGATAAACATTTGTTTCAGCATAAGTTCATGCTAGGCGTAGAGCCTAGCAGTTCCCATTCATTTCAGGAATACAGATTTCAAAAGTACATGCACATGTTGGAGGAAGAGAGTTGACTTGGAAAGTCCCATTAAAATCATGAGTTTTGGTTACTTGTTGGAAAACCTAGTATAATGGCCCTGGAGTTAAAAAAATGGTTCTAAATGGCAAATATGGTCAATGGGGTTTGTTTGTTTTCTCCATTAGTGAAGTCTGTACTGGGCTTTCTGAAACAGGTAACTAAAGGGAGATTAAAAAAATCTCCATTCTCTGTGCAGTCTTAATCACATAGGTATAGAAACTGTAGATCAATGTCAAATGAGTTAAAAGAGTGAACAGTATACAGCACACCCACACAAACTCTGGTTGTCACTACTTCCTCACAGTATTTTTTTCTTCTGCTTAGATTTCTTATCTTGATCTCAGCCTGTTTTCTTGGCTCTTTCTA
Organism: Scytalopus superciliaris; assembly: GCA_013400415.1. Classification (NCBI taxonomy): domain Eukaryota; kingdom Metazoa; phylum Chordata; class Aves; order Passeriformes; family Rhinocryptidae; genus Scytalopus; species Scytalopus superciliaris. Next base: position 77,850 of record VXBX01006199.1, read on the forward strand.
TCTCTTGCTCTTTCCCAGGCTTTCTATCCTAGTGACTTAGAGGCTAGCTTTATGTTCCAGGCTCACTTTTGCACCCAGTCTTATTTTTTTTTTCCCCGCAGCACTCTGTAAGCAAGCAAATACTGGTACCACAATTACAGAAGAGGTTCTCATTTGTGCAGACTTCTTTTTGGAGGTTATGATGAGAAGATCACACTGATCATATCCAGTAGAAGCAAAGTTCAAGTCTCTTTCCCAAAGGAGAGGTTACCATAAGTGAAAAATTACCATTTTCCTCATGCACGTATTTTTAATTAATGCAGAAAAAGTCATGGAGCCAGTTTTGATCTTTGCAGCCAGTTTCAATCTTTGGATAGGTTCTGCTTCATGCGATTGGCATTGAAGCCAAAGTAATCTAGGCAGAAAGGACAAAGTTTATTCAGAGAGTTTAAAGACAGAAAGTAGGATTAGCTAACTTAATCTGGCTTTCTGCAGCTCTGGGGCCACTACATTTCACAAAGTTATTGATGTATTTAGCCCAGTAGCCTTTCCTTGGTTAAATCATCAAGTCAAAACTAACATTTTTCTTGAAAACAAAGATGGTGAATACACTGTTCCATCATGTATCTTGATCCAAAGCTAGGTGCCCTCCTTGATAAATTAATTGATTTCTTACTTGAATTCCTCTCTAGCTTGATCTCCCAGCAAGCAGTTCTAGATATACTTCCTGGCCTTACCTTAGCATGCCCTCCTTACAAAGAATAATTCTCAAAATTCTGAATTTGTTCTCCAATTCCATGATCTAAAAGAATGATACAAATTTAACAAACAGACGTCGTGATACCTCTAATGTTTGCAAAAACAGTAGAGGATGTGATATAATATCGCTGAAAGGATAAAATCAAGGTCTCTCACCTGCTATGAAAGAATAGTCTATGACATGGTCGAGTGTGACACCTAGAGGCCATTAGTTTAGGATCCCTAAAATACAACTTGCTTCAGCTGCAAGTTTTGCACAGCACATTTAATTTTTCACTTAAAGACTGGAGGTGCCAGGTTTTGAAAAAGGAATTTTTTTTTTTTCCAGATTTTTCATGTTTAGGATATTTTTTGTGGCTTCTTTGGGCTTTCTAGCACTGATATGAAAAAAATGAGAGTGCTGCTTTCTCTGATAAAGAATACTTAGTGCTCTGCAGCAAAGCCTAAGAGACGCCTGTACAGCTTATTCCATCCTGAAGTTCTCAATATATAATGAAAATCTTGCAGATCCCATCTCAGGCTATTATTACAATATACTTGCAACTGTAGTAAAATATCTGCATGAAAGGCCTTCACAAAATACAGAGCTAGAATTTTTGGCTGATGAGTTTATGTCAGGAAATGGAGAGAACAAAAGCTTCTTTTATGTGAATTATTTAGATGATGAGTGTTGCAAAGCAACATGTGGGGAACATGCTACACCTTCCTAACATCTCTAAATGTTAGGTGTGCAACCATACCACTGCATCCCATGAAGGGGATATATCCAGGGGCATCTTGACTGAACCAGATCAGCATGTTACAAATTTGGAGTGATTTTAAGAAATATATGGTACTGTATTATTGAGTGGTCATTGGTTGTAATAAACTTATCATAACTGTAGAGCTAGATGATTAGGAGATAGACATCTTATTCATCTTTGGCAGCATTTGTCATTTTCATACCTAAGAGAGCGGGGGAAGTCTTTGAGATAAATCAAAATGAGCAGGGTTCAGATGAAGAGGACTTTGGCTTTTCTACACAAGAAATAAAATATTTTTCATTCTTTAGAATTTGGATGGGATTTCTGTGGTATTCTACGACTCATACAGAACAGATGGTTTAGTGGGTTACAGTTGTAGAGTTCATAAAACATCTTCTGCAGATCTAGAAAAATGGACTGAAAGTTATCTAAAATTTTCTAGCTTAACCAGACTCTGAAATTTAAGGCAGATGAAAGTGATGCTGGACACAGCTCTTCATTTTGTATTGTTTATTCTAGAAACAAAGTGCCATACATATTTTATACTATCTGCATGCTCTTTGACCTTACTATATGTAGAAATACAACAACATCAGGATGTAATATTAATATGATCCTGAAGCTTTTATTCATGGCATGGGTGCTAGCATGGGACTGCCTGGTAGCAGAAGAATACTAGCAGAGTGATTCCATTTGAAATGTATATCTTGTCATCCTTTCTCTTTTTAATAAATAAAAGGTATGGCATGTTTGTTTTGTCATCCTCTAACTGTTTCATGCTTGGAGATATGAATAAAGTAATTCCAGTATTTCATAGCTAACTCTACCTCATTTTCACAAAGGTCTTTGACGTTAGTCATATTTTTTGCAGGAAAATGAAAAGGTGCTAATTTGTCAGTCATTTGTGTGAGCAGTTTACAGACTTTGTGTAGTTGCTGTGCCTCAAATAAAATAATAAAATCTTTTAATTTGGAAAAGACCATTAATATCATTGAGTTCAGTCCTTGAGCTAACTCTGCTAAGTCCACCACTAAATCATGTCCCTACGTGCCACATTTACATCTAAATAAATAATTGTATCTGCAGAAAAGTCTGCCAAGGCTCATATGTTGGTGCTCTGAGGGGCAACAGTGACACTATTAATTTTGTGATATGGATACTAATGTTGATTGTAGTTTATGTCTATGCTTTGTCTAGAGGTTTCTTCTCAGAACTACTTAACTGTTTCTTTGGGAATGTCTAAGCCATAAACAACTGATTAGTTATAATTAAGTATGTATTAGAAGATTCCAGTGGACTGGCAATATTGGTTGCACTGTTAACTGGAGAGAAGATCCCTGTTCACTGTAGTAAATATGAAGAGAGTAAGAATGCATGGGATACACAGGGGTGGAAAAGGCTAACAAAGCATTTGGGGTAAGGCATGTTGGCAGCAGCTGAAGTTTACAGTCAGGATTATTCCCTCTTGTGTCCAAAGTCTAACTCCTGCAGTTAGGTTGGTGAGGTTGGTGTTGGTGTCTCTCTCTTTGCCTGATCTTTAGCCTGTGGTAGCACTGGCCCTCCCCTGTCCTGAGCAATAGTGTAAGTACTGCATAAGCCATCTAGTGTTTGCCAAAACCAGCTCTTCAGAAATCCTTCATTATTTTTTTTCCAGACACACGAATACTTGTGCATAGTCCCTCCATTTTGCCTCTGTGAAATACTTCTAAACAGTTCTTAATACATCATATCGTCTTACAAACAAAAAAAGATTAAATTATTCACTTGTAGTTCATTGATATTTTTAACCAAAACAATGGTAAATGCATAAAAAATAGTGTGAAAATATTCTATTATAAGAATATCTATTTTACCAGTTTGAAGTATGTGGTCCTATAGTTGTATAAATATAAGAAAATATTTGAGTGTTTATGTACGTGTGCTTTCCCTGTCTCCTGATACTGCTTTGTTCTGCTGTCAAAACCCACTTTGATTCATTGTGCCAACTACATGGATGATCTGTTCCCTGATGATGTTTCCAGATGATCTGAGTCACGTACAAAATATTCTCAGAGGCTTTCTTTATACATTCATAAAAAATTCTAGGTAGAATCCACTATATTTAATAACTCCTAAAAGGGTGCCTTTTCCCCTAGTCACTCTATGAGCTTGACTTTTCCTCTGGTGCATAGCTGTGGCTAAGATATTTTTAATTTTTCAAAGGAATGTGTAAGGTACATATGTTTTAACTATGTAAATCAAGACAGCTATTGCCACAGATTTCCTCATGTTCTTAAAACTGCTTTAAGCCCTTAGAGTCTTAATCCTGTATTTTTCATAAATTATGAAGCTGGCATTGTTTTTATTAGGTTGAATATTCTCAAGTCCCTCTACATAGAATGTTAAATAATGTGTGTGTGATTAACTTAACCCCAAATTTAGTTGTAAAATTGCTATAAATCAGTAAACTCAGAGAGCACTTTGATTTAAAGCAGTGTTTTGTCTAGTTCAACAAAGCACAGGTGGAAAGGGGACCCATGCTTTCTATAGTGAATACAGCATGATGTAGCATAAGTGAATAACATGTATCTCCTGAAGTGGTTTAGCTTAGGGTACAAGTTCTGCATCAGGATGCTATAAATTTGTTAAGATCATGGCTTTCTATGTATCCCTTATCAACCTATAATCTCCTGATTGTTGCCTGTTTTTCAACAGCTGAGGAACAGTAATCCACACTTGCTTATCTCTCTTAATCACAGCCTCATGGTGCTAGAGCTCCCTGAGCCTTTAATTCCCTCTTAGAGGCGTAACAGAGTGGAAAGTAAACAAAGACGAATTTGCAACCTTCAACATTGCTAATTTGCTCTGATGTCAGAATATTTAAACAGGCGAGGACTTGGGAATTATTTGATCACAACTGATTTTAATCTAATGCATGTGAAAAGGCTGAGTCTGGGAAGGTTGTGCAAAATGACAGGCGTCCCAAGAGAGGTTGACTGAAGGTTTCTTCTTTAAACAACAATGGCTCCATCATTTTTCAACTCTGGGTCCTGTGTTCATGCTGCATATTTTTGTTTGTATTTGTAATGTAACTTTTTGAATATGATATTGGTTTTCTTGAAAATTCCTCATTTGCTTCCCAGTTTATAGGTGTCAGAAGCCTGATCTTTAGGCTTGTTATTGCATCTGTTCACTGTGTAGTGGGCGGGAAAGATAAAGATCCCTATTTAAAAAGCTTTGTCTCTCTCCACGTTTTTGTATCATCTTGACAGCCTAATGTATCCTGAATACTTTCATATGTAAAATGATTGATAACTTGATCTTCAAATTATTTTAAATTACACAGTTGACACTTATGTATGTATATATGTGTACATACTTGCTGGATAGGAAAGGATGTTATCTTGTATTATATATTATGTGTACGCTTCATCTAGTACAGAGGTGATATGCTTACACATGCACACTATCATATACATATATTCATCTGTCCTCTTGGCAAACAGCTATATGTCATTACCTGAAACAGATTTGATACATAAGCAAGACAAGGTAGCAGGTTTTTCCTGTTTTTTCTTCTTTTTCTACATTTTCTTCCATTTCCCTTCATAAAGTATTAATTCTCTTTTCATGCATGTGTAATCACTTTTTTTTTTGTTGTTTACAAAATGGTTAATGCAACGTACATATGGTTATCAAAACAAATGTCTGATGCTCTCTTAATTATTATATATTGTTCTGTTTATATCTGTTATGGTTGAATGACTTGTGTTTCTGCAGCATGTCTGATGATGATTTCTTCTTTTCTTCTTATTATGTATCATTTGGGGTATTCCAGGGAGAGACGTGTCTGGGAAGCCAGCCTTTTGCAGTCACTCTCTGCGCTGAGATTACAGCACTGGGCTATTTGTGTTTCTCCTCATCCCTGTTTCTCTCTGTCTCTCACTCTCTCCAGCTGGTGTAAATGACTGCTGCTGCCTCCCAGAGCAAGATAACCTGCTCAGTCAGCTGGAGCCCCCTGCGGACAGCTGTCTCGCTTTCAGCTGATGGAAAAGTGCTATAACCGCTGAATGGAAGAGCGTGGAGCAGCAACCATACGAGCAGGAGTAGCCGCCGCCGCAGCAGCAACAGCGAGCGAGGACTCTATTGTTCCCTGGTGTTAAACAGGTTTTCCTTTTCAACTGCCATGCACAATAGTGGAAGAGAGCTTTCCGCTCCCTTCCTCCCCGTGAAGAAATTCTGAAGAGTGGAGTATCATTTGAAGCCGGTTTTGTGGTCGTGCTGCAGGTTTTGGAGGCAGCAGCAGGCTGCTGAAGGCATGGGTTTGAGTGAGGGGAGCGCTTCTTTCTGCCGTGGTCCAGGGGTTTCCACCGCGCGAGCCCGGTGCGTGGGAGTTCTCGTGCTTCTGCTGCTGGGAATCTGGGATGCTCATGCACAAAGTGAATTTCAAACTTCATCAGTGTATTTGTGGAAGACTGGTAAGTAAGGGTGCTGTGATAACACAACAGCAGTGTATTTAGGTTTTGTTGTAAGTAATAACATTATTGTGTGCTTTGTGTGTGTGGAGGGAGAAAGTTAATCTAAATTACTAATGCTTACTGGCAGGATTATAGGGGGGAAAAAAATAGGTCATCTTACAGGATTCCACCATCCAAGCAAATATTGCAATTAAAAACCCCCACATTTGTGACTCTGTGGTACTGGCTCTGGAATCTCTTATGTGTTTTCTGTGTCTTCTGAGGTTTTTCATTTTGTTTAGCAGCTCTGTGTTGTACAAAAAGGTCAGAGTATTAGTGCCTGTCCACAATGGGAAGGAACGTTTATTACAATTGGAGTCAGCATCATTAACAGTGCTCTAAAAATATTGACTTTTCACAAAGAAAGATGTAATTTGGCATGTCTAATCTTTGTGCCCTGTGCTGACATGTAATATATTCAGTGTGGTAATTGATGGGGAGTTGGGTTTGTTAAATTTAGGTTTGTTGCACAGTATATAGGACACGTGAAAGCTAATGATGGATTACGTGAAATAATCCAAGTGATGCCAGATCTCATAACCAGAGAGTCAAAGGCAAATAGGCTGTGTGGATTCAGCACCACAGTAGATGGATAATTTCTTCTACTTTGATCCTAATGAGTTACGTGTCTGTTTTAAAGATTGCATAGTCATAACAGTGTTTCAGCCTTAACTCTGAATTAAAAATCTGTGGGGAATTTTCCTGTGTCTATTAATATATTGCATTAATTCAGGACTTAAACAGTGATGAATATGTGCATTTTAGTTGTCTTGATACAGTTTTAGTTCCTATGTAAGTAGAGTCAAGCTCTCTTTTAGGAAATTTAAAAATTTCAAGCCAGGAAATATTTCTTAGTGGCTTTGTCAGTTGGCTTTCTTCCCCGTACATTGCCAGGAATAAAACACTACAAAACCCAGTAATTTTGTTTAAGAACTGTTTTTCTGTTGAAGAATAATACAATAGTAAGAGAGAGAGTGCAAATTAATAATGTCTCTGAAAAACAACTTTGAGAAGACAGTCTCTTCCCTGGATAGAGGGACCCAGCCTTCTGCCACAGAAGCAGATCAGTTTACAATTACAGTGATATCCTGAATTTTTTAAGAGGCTCCATCTACCCAGCAGCTCCGGGAGGAGATTAAAAGGAAATTCATTTAAACAAGAAGACAAGCTTTCCAATAACACTAGAAAGAGAATTCTGAAGAAGGGAAAATTCCTTGTAACTTTCACTTCTGACTGAAAGAGGGCTTATACAATGACAGTGACCCTTTTCCTTCTTTTGAACCATTGAGAAATTAAAACCATACTTCCAAGTTTTGTAAATGTTCAGCACACACTTTAAAAGGGATGAAATACATGCACAGGTTTATGCAAAGTCAGAGTAATAATAATATAGCGTTTTCATAAGCATTTTACATTTACCCTGAGTTGCTAGGCATCAGTAGAATAAACTCTCCAGCATGTCTCCATTTAACAGTTTAAGGGATTGTATTGAAAAATGTTAAAATAGTAACATAGATTGAGGCTAACAATAACTCTAGTTAACTACTGCTCAAGACCACGTGCTGTCAATTTGCTATGGACTTAACTCCACTTACGTGGCACATAATACATGTGCCCTGAAGTCATGTCAGTTAAACCAGCAAGAAGGAAACTGGGCTGGCTTTTGTCTTCCTCCCCCTTTTCTCCCTTCCTGACAAACACTGCTCTTAAGAAACTTTGAGTAGAACAGGTATGATTTAATTACTTTGCCTGGTGAAGAGATAGTTCTTCTGTTCAGCTTTCCTTCTGTGAATTCTCCCCTCTGCTTTGCCTGCAATAAGAAATATTGCAGGCATAACATCAGCAATTTGATGATAACATGATGACTAACAAGTCATGAAAACAACAGTGCCTCTTTTCAAATGATGAATGGCAAGATGCAGTGAATAAGGGAGTGCATCTCTGGCTTCGAATTAAAATTTTATACTCTTTTTCTTAGCTGTTTATTGATTTTTTTGTTGTTGTTGTTCTTGTGTTTTCCCCCTCCTCTTGGGGGAGAAAGTGAACTGGGAGGATTTCTGGTCAGTGATTTGAAGGGATATCTAGTATGGGATTTATAAAGTTCAGCTAAAGTATCAGAAGCAATAATAAAGCTGAAGAGTAGTGAGCTCATGCAATTCAGATGGTATTTTGCTTTTCCTTCTGTGGAGGAGACAGGTAAGGGGAATGTGTAGCTGAGACTTTGTCTAGGAAGTCAGCATGATTATATGCCTTTTGGGACCAGTTATGTCCATTTTTTGATAACCATGCTATTTTTGTATTGAATTTAGTCTGTCATGAGGTTTTGTAAGTGCTGTTTATGACTTGCATCAGTCTGTTTTTTCATTTCTAATGATTTTTGAAATAATGTCTTGGTGTATGCTACTCCATGCCTTCTGTACTGGTTTACTGCATTGTGTTTTCATAAGGATGCCCATGACAATAATTTGCAATGGCTAAAAGGTTTGAATTGAGGCATTGTTTCTCCTATAGAATAATAGAGTGAGCGTTTTTTGTTTGGTTGGTTTTTGGTGTTTTTTGTTTTGTTTGGGTTTTTGTTTGCTTTGGTGTTTTTTTCTATTTGTTTGGTTGGTTTTGTTTTGGTTTTTTTCCTTGAGGAGTTGGTATTTTGTTTATGAGGGTTGGGTTTTTTTTTGTTGCATTAGGTGGAGGGGAGGAGTGTTCCTCTAATTCAAATTTCAAGTGTTTGCTTCAAATCCATGAAAATCTCTTGGGGGTCATGACTTCCTGTTTATTACCATCCTCCTGTATACTACCATATAAATCTGAGGTTTTTGCAATACTCAGTTTAACCTTTTGGGTTATTGATTATCTTTGATTCAGCATGGACAATGTTGAAAACAATCTCCTTTGAGCAGGGAGATTGAACTAAAAATTATCTCCAAAGATTCCTTCTTATCTCCAACATCCTGTGATATGGAAGCCATTACTAAATCATTTTTGCTTCTCCAATTGAAACTGCTTTGAAGTTTTGGCTTTTGTAACTTTTTTTGATCTCTTGAGAGAACGTGTATTTACTGTTCTGATGTGTTTAATGGACGTTCAGAGTTCTGAGTGGCATTTTGATGAACATAGTTGATCATAGTTACTAATGTTTAAGCTAAATTTCTCACCAAACAGTGAGATACATACATTCTATATCATGCAGACCTGGTATATGCATTTTATTCAGTTACAAATGCACAGCTGGTTCATTTTGTGTGTTCACTGGAAAAAATCATCCTATTTTTTTGACTTAAACTGAAGCAGTGATGAAACAGCTAGATGCCCCGAATTGAGTCATGATGTGTGTCTGCTTGATGGTATAAGCCAGAGAGCAGCAGCCTTTAGCAACTCATGGAAGAGAAGTTGTAGTACTAAGGGCCAGTAATTACATTGGTGTGAGGTAGACACACACTACCAAGCACTGAACTTTTCAGTTTTTAATGACCTATTCTCTTGCCTTCTCTGATTCTACTGATTTCATTGCAATGAATAGTTGTTTGATTCAGGTTCTACGCTGACACACTGAACTTCTGTGAATTCCTGAAATGTTTTAAATTTTGTTCATATTCTACCTTAACTATTATGATTTTCTTTTGAATTTTACTGAGTATTATTGAATTGTTTCTATGTATGCACAAAAAAAAAAAAGGCAATGTCTCTATGCCACAACTCAGAAAAAATTGCATGTGTTAACTTTCGTTAAAAGTTATTGTTCGGTTTGTTTTATTTTTAGAATGATACTGGTTTTTTTGATCATGGTTCAGTTTATACAACATCAAGTCTGCTGGCGGCAAATGGGGCCTACCTGTCTCAAAGTTGGAAAAAAGATCCTATCTCAGGAGTTAGTAGGGCTTCTTGAGAGACCTTTAAACTAGCTTTGAAGGGGGATGGGGACAGGGCCAGGCTTGACAGAGATACAGTGTGGGAAGGGGAGAACTGTAGCAACCACTCTAGTAGCAAAAAGAGGCTTAAAGAGGAAATACCTCCAACAAGAACAAGCAGCCAAAGACATAATTACAGGACAGGACTATGGGGCATCCCTTTGCACCCCTACTGGGATATTGACATGAGGAAATACTCCTACAAAATGCCTGTACACCAATGCAAAAATAATGGGGAACAGGAGGATCTAGAGATCTGTGTGCAGTCACAGGGTTTCGATCTCAGTGCAGTCACAGAGGCATGGTGGGATAACTCACATGACTGGAATGTTGTCATGAATGGCTACACACTGCTTAGGAGAGGCAGACCAGGAACACGTGGTGGGGAGTTGCCTTTATGTGAGGCAACACTTGGCATGTATTGAGCTCTGTCTTGTGGGTGGATGACAAGAGAGTCAAGAGGTTATGGGTTAGGATAAAGGGAGTGACTAGTAAGGGTGACACTGTTGTGAATGTTTGTTATAAGCCACCTAAGCAGGAGAAAGAAGTGGATGAGACCCTCTGTAGGCTGCTAGAATCAACTTCAAAGTCACAGGCACTGGTTCTTTTAGAGGACTTTAACTACCCTGACATCTGCTGGAGTAGCAACACAGCAGAGCACAAACAGTCCAAGAGGTTCCTGGAAAGCCATGATGACAACTTTCTGTCACAGGTGGTGAAGGAACCCACATGGAATTGTGCGGGAAGCCGTTGACTGAGAGAGGTGAGCCTACAAGGAACCACACAGACACACTGGCAGTGGGCTCCAAATGAGCTANAACAGCAAGAAGGTCTTTTTCAAATCCATCAATTATAAAAAGAAAATTAAAGATAATATGGGCCTGTTACTAGGTGGAGGGGAGACCTTGATAAAAGAGGATGCAAAGAAGGCATATTTAGTGAACACCTTCTTTACACTGGTCTTTACTGATGAGGCCAGCCCTCAGGAATTTCTGACCCAAGAGACCAAGGTAAAGGAATGTTGGAAGGAAGAATTTCCCCTGATCAAGGACTATTGGGTTAGAGAATACCTAGGCAAATTTGACATCTACAAGTCCATGGGCCCTGATGGCTTGAATCCATGAGTGCTGAGAGAGCTGGCAGGCACCATAGCTGGGCTGCTCATGAGCATCTTTGAAAGGTTGTGGTGATCAGGAGAAATGCTTGAAGACTGAAAGAAAGCAAATGTCACTCCATTTTTCAAAAAGGACAAGAAAGAAGACTGAGGGAACTGCCAGCCAGCCAACCTCACCTCAATCTCTGGAAAGGTGATGGAGTGTCTCCTTCTGGAGGCCATCTCTATCCACATGGATGACAAGAAGGTGATGAGCAGTAATCAGCATGTAGTCACTAAAGGTAAATCATGTTGGAGAAACCTGCTTGCCTTCTACAATGAAACAGCTACCTGGATGGATGAGGGAACAGCATTGGCTATGGTCTACCTCAGCTTCAGCAAGGCTTTTGGCATTGTTTCTCACAACATCCTTATAGGCAAACTCAGGAAGTGTGGACTGGGTGAGTGGATTGAGAACTGACTGAAAGGCAGTTCTTGTGTCCCCCGGAGTTTGGTACTTGGGCCCAGTATTGTTGAACTTGTTCAGCAGTGACTTAGATGAAGGGGTAGATGCCTCCTCAGCAGGTTCCCTGACAACACAATGCTGTGAGAAGTGGCTGATACCCCAGAGGGCTGTACAGCCCTTCAGAAAGACCTTTAAAGGTTGTAGAGATGGGCAGAGAAGAACCACCTGAAATTCAACAAAGGCAAATGCAGGGTCCTGCACCTGGGGAAGAATATCCCCATGCACCAGGACAAGCTGAGGGCAACCTGTCCTTCTCTGTGGAGAAGGACCTGGGGGTCCTAAGTGGACAAGTTGTCCATGAGCCAACAGTGTGTCCTTGTGACCAACAAGGCCAATGGTATCCTGGAGTGCATTGGGAAGGGCACTGTCAGGTGAGGTGATCCTGCCCCTCCACTCAGTTCTTGAGAGACTGGAATACTCTGTCCAGTTCTGGGGTCCTTGTTGCAAGAGAGACATGGAACTCTGGGTCAGCAGAGGCCAAAAAAGATGATTAAGGGACTGGAGCATCTCTCTTACGAGGATGGGCTGAGGNAAGTGGACAAGTTGTCCATGAGCCAACAGTGTGTCCTTGTGACCAACAAGGCCAATGGTATCCTGGAGTGCATTGGGAAGGGCACTGTCAGGTGAGGTGATCCTGCCCCTCCACTCAGTTCTTGAGAGACTGGAATACTCTGTCCAGTTCTGGGGTCCTTGTTGCAAGAGAGACATGGAACTCTGGGTCAGCAGAGGCCAAAAAAGATGATTAAGGGACTGGAGCATCTCTCTTACGAGGATGGGCTGAGGGAGTTTGGTCTGTTCAGCCTTGAGAAATGGTGTCTGAGAGGGGACCAAATCAATGTCTGAAAGGAAGGCATCAAGAGGATGGAGCCAGGCTCTTCCTGGTGTTGCCAAGCAATAATGCAAGAGGCAATGGACAGAAACTGATGCACAGGAAGTTCTGTATAACAACTGCAGTTGGACATTTCCCCCTTCTTTTTAATGAAGGTAGAATTTGACATAGGCTTTCTGTGAGTGATTGTGCCATTTTACAATTAGAGTGGAAAAAGAAAAAAGTCACTATTTCCTGAAGAAAGCAACTATATTTCTATGTTTTAATGCTTTTGTTGAGTATCAGTATGTGAGAATTGGTCCTTAGATGATAACTTGTTCAACCTTTGATGCATTTGAGAATCAGAGGAAAGGCAACAATATGGGTATACGCAACATACAGAAGATCACAGGTACTCTTAGGATAGTGGAGGCTTTGAGCGAAATCAGTGTGTCAGGTGGTTTCCATTGGGACCAGAGGGGTATTGCAAGCTCTGCAGTCCAAGAGTTTTCCTTAATCTCTTTCTGAGCTTTTTCAGGCAGCAGCATTTCTATGTGATTTTTCCATGTTCCATTGCCTTTGGAAGAGGACTGCACAAGGGCCTCCTACTTCATCCTTGAAAGCCTGAAAACAAATGTTTTGCTGTTTCAAGGATTTGCTGTGGGATCCTGTAAGCAAATCATGCTTCTTCACTGCTTGATATGAACTTAGATTTCAACATTCCCCTGGTTTTTAACCTCTTGGTTTCCCACTTACCCACAGAGAAGAACAAACATGACATCTGTACCACTGCATCCTTGTCTGGTTTTAGGTTCTAAGACCCAAATCTATTTTAAAAATAGTTTGGTGCCACAAGTGGAATTAGAGAGAGGAGGGTTTTCAACACTTCTGAAATTCCTCTTCTCACACCTTTGGTGTCTAAATACCATAAAATGACTGAATTTTCTTTTATTTTATTCTTTATGGTGACTCTAGGAAAGTCCTTATTTTCATCACGCTGAGTGTTCTGATTTCATATTAATGCCTGAGGAGGATTGAGGTCCTTTCTACAACTGGCAGTCTAGCAGGCATTTCAAAATGTACCCAAATACACACTGACAGGAATTATAAGAAGGGAAGAGGGAGAGAGAAAAAATTACCTACCTAGACCTCTGATTAAAGTACTTACCTTTCAAAGGCTATGTCAGCTTGTTTGTTGAAGCTCTTCCGTCACATAGCTGAAAATTCCTCATTTGTTTCAGCGTTTTATTCTTACTTTTTTTTAAAAGAACAGAGTAAGGACTTTCTGCAGTAATCACAACTTGAGATCAGAGACAGATAAGCCTGTGTCAGTAAGTAAGAAATTCCTGATTTTAAAGAGATTATGAAGAAACTATCTGAAGAGGAGGATTAGATGTGAAGGCCTAGGGAAAATGCTAAATGAGAAAAAGATGTTTTATCTTGAGGCCTAACTGTCAGGAAGGGAGTTCACATATGGTGTTGAAAGAAGGCAATGAGGACCATTTCAAGGGAAAATAAAGCCCTAGGTTTGGTATGGTGATATTGAGCTGGTACCTGTGCATTCTTGAGGAGAGAGTTTGGTCAAGATTTTCAAACTGTCAATCTAAAAGGTGTTTTTGAGGATTCATCTCTTTGATTCTCTGGTCTTCAGTTACAGAATAAGATAAAAAGAATATTAGTAGAAACTGCATTTCATCACCTTTTAAAAGAATAAAAATTATTCAAGCAAAATGTGCTAAACAGATATTACTGTTAAATAATTCTCCAGCATATATCATGATTAAATGTTGGTTATATATGCCCTCAATAATTCATATTAATCAGAATTTACCACTTTTATTGCAGTCTGTAATGTGCATCTATGCAACCACACTGCTCTCTGTCTCCTGGTTAAATCTGACTTTTATGTAGTCAAATGGAGCTTGTCTATCTATGACTTGAATAAAGAAATACTTATTTTCATTATGTGCATTCATCACTGTTGTTCTTTGCCCTAGTTTCTAAAATATCCTTTCAGATTTCTTGTTCAGTAGAAATTTTGCAAAGCATTTATTAAGTCTTTGATAAATGCAAAAGGTTCGTAGTGCAGCCTGGCAGCAGAACATTTGGCAGAGATGCAGAAAATGGTTGCTTTAAGGAAATTATTTATAAATGTTGTTTAGTAATCTATCCTTATTTATCAAAAACAAAGTAAATATTTAAATGTTTGGAGAAAACTGTTGTGCTGCTGAAATTCTTTTTTTTTTTTTTTTTTACGCAGTTACTTTGCCATGTTTGAAACAGCAAAATAGAAAAAAGTGTGACTGGTATTATAAGCCTGTAGTTAAGATAAACAAGTACTATATGCTGGGCTAATGGTTGATTTCACTTGTAGGATAGCATTTGGAAGCTGCCAGAAAAGTGGAAAATGGTAGTTGATCATGTTGTACTGGTAGCAGAGAATGTCTGGATTTAGCAAGTGCCCTGGAGTGCTTATGCTAACTTGATCAGCAGAATCCCTCGGCTCATAGGGATGCTGGAAAAAGAGACTGCCTCAAAAGTTAGAGGTTGTTTTGTTGTTCAGGCTGGCTGCTCCAGTATTGGATTAATTCAGTTTTTTTTAATACCTTGTAGACCAGGATTTAACTTTACAGTTCCCTACTCTACTTGATGTGGTCTTTTGTCCTGCTCATCTACTCAAGTTGTTCAGATAACAGAGGTGTTTATCTTTTTTAATAGAAAACCCTATTCCCATAATATAAACTATAGTATTATCAAAGACAAGTAGTAATCTATATTTTAAGGTTAAATTTGCCGTGGTACAAATTAAACTCTGCATTAAACTTTGTATTGTGAGAAAGTAATTTCTGGGGTAAATGCCAATACATGTATTTATCCTGTTTATTGAAGGTTATGTACTGCATTCACAACTTCACTATATGTGTATTTTTTTTTCTTTTTCTTGTATTCTTCTGTGGTCTGTCCACAAACAAGTCTTCTTGTAACAGGGCTGAGAGGCCCTTTTCCTTGAATCATGTCCAGTTAAAATCTCTATTTCTCTTAGATTAGTGAAGCTGAAGAAAAGTGATGGGTTCCTTAGGTGGATAGATACATTTAAATTCTCTGTAACAGAAGTGAAAGTTCTGGTGGTTTTGTGTAGCACCTCAGAGAAGGCTCCAATGGGAGGCAGCAGTAACACTGACTTAAATTCTGTGTATGGATTTTTCTTTCTTTTTATGTCTGTTTCTGTCTAGTGAGGGAGAAAAAATATATGGAGTTACTGTAATAGTCAAAGAATTAAGAGAAACATATACAGAAACCCCAAAAAAATCTTACAACTGGGTAAAAGTTTCCCTAAATAATCACTAATAAAAATCACTGTATTATATGGATGTTAAAACTTAGTTAAACAAAAGTTCATAGTAAGCAGTTTAGCTACCACTAACACATAATATTCCCCCATAGAAATTCAGCTGCTTACCATTTCATATGAATGGTTTTCAACATTACACTTACCAGTGTCTGGGATTTCACACAAAATCCACCAGACACTAACTATAGCAGTCAGCACATTCTCAGCATTAATTAGCATTGTGATTTTTGGTGTGGCTGATGTTGCTCAAAGTTGTCAGTAGACCACAGTAGCTGGTTTGTTTGTTTGTTTTTTAATTTGCTTTCTGTATTTGTGAGCATCACTAAGATTGTTTTGGGAGTTTTATGCCTGTGGAATAGAGAAGGCAGGTTTGGTGTATTTACAATGATTCAGGGGAGGAGTGCCATTAGATGCAGCCCTTATTGACTTCCTCGAGTGGAGGTTTCTTGTGTGATTCCTTGTGAATGGTGTTGCTAGAATGCAAGCTTTCGTAATGTCCCAATATCTGTAAGAGTTTTCCATAGGTATTTTGAGAGGGAAAGAGATAATATGACTGTTTTGTGTAGTCTGTTTTTATTACCTAAAATGAATTTGAGTGTATTTGTTGAAAATGGTTTCTGATGTAATGAGACATACCTAAACATTTTAAAGATTGATGACTTCTGCTAATCCAGTGAGAAATTTCTTAATGAGAGACATTATTACATTCTGCCTCCTGTATTATGCAAAATGAAATGTTTATATTAGTGAACAATAATATAACTCTCCTTATGTGTGCTGGGGAATAGCTACTTTACCACCAAGCCATTAGAGAAATAAAGAATAGAACAGAGAGAGATTGTTTTATAATAGCTTGTGTTTGTACAGTGCCTAGCACAAATGAATTCTCTTAATTTGCTGGTGTTCCTATGTACCACAGCTTAATACAGAACAGCCTAATTAAGACTTGTTAAAGATGCTGTTTACAAAGATATGAAGATAGATTATTAGCATCCTAAAAGAACACCGAAATAATATGAAGTGCCAAAAGTAGTTCAAATGGCTGATATCAAGGTGCCATACTAGAAGATAGAAGAGGACAAAATTATTTTCATAGTAAAACAGTGTTATGAAGTACCTTGGAAAGGGAGTTGTTGGGAGAAGATGTCTTCAGTAGTAAGAGGAATGTTTTTAAATGTTACTTAGAATTTCCACATTCACTGATTTGATAGTCATCCCCTCTATTTGTGGGTAGCAAAACTCTTGTTTTGAATTTGGTTTGAATGTGCTTGATTATCCTAAAAGATCACTTGTGTTATGTTAAATTTTGCTTATTTTGCAGTTTACTGCTGGTGTTTAATCAGGTGTGCATTGCGATGAATTTTATCCCATCTTACTCTCCTTCACTTGATTTTCTTGTGGTTTTCAGTGAAAATAATTCCTGGATTAGAGGAAGAGATGGAGGAAGAGGGAAAAAAAGGTCATTACAGGGACAGTAAGACTGCTACATCTTGCAATGGGAAACATACACTTTATTTGCAAACTTTGGATTACAAGCTAATAAAGTGGCTGGATCTTGAATCCAGTCTCGGCCTTGCAGATGGTTTGCAGTGGCGATATTGGGACTCTGCTCATCTGTAAAGGGATGTTTACATGAGTATAATTTTCTGTTGATCTGTGCAAAACCAAAACAAGAAAATTTGAGTCTTATGATTTTTAATACAGTTATCAGACAATACCCAAGAAACCAATGCTTTAGAACACTTGAAATTGCCATATTCAAGCAAAGATGGATGTAATGCAAGAGACAAGCACACTTGAAAGAAGGGAAAAAGAAGTTAACATGAGAGGAGAATACAGACATGAAAAGCAACATGGGGCAAGGAACCAGCAGCTTTTTTTTTCTGTTGAAATAAAAAATTGAATATAGATTGTGAGATTGAAAAATGCAGAGGGCTGAGAGAAGGTGAAGATTGCTATATGAACAGATAAGGACATTTTTAAACTAATACGACTTTTCTAATGAATCCCTCTGGGAGCTATTTTCATGCAGTATTTCCAAACAATATAAATAGCTGTGTGTGCATGGTTGCATGTGTTATATGTGTGTGATGGTCTGATACTTTTCTTTTTTTTTAATCCTAAATGAAATTCGCAGTCAGTATTGCTGTTGAGATGGCAGCACTGGAAAGACTGACTCATTCCTGTAAGACATGTCTGGTGCCATGCAGGAGGTAATGGAAGGAAGAGGACAGTGATAAAGTGACAGAGAATGGCAGGAAGATTTGTAGTCTTTAACTTGACATGGATGAATGACTCATGGCTCTCCATATTTCACTTTGATATATGAATGTCAACACCTTGGGAGTAGTTTGGGTACCTGAACCATAAAGCTAGGAAATTCAGGTTATTTTCTGTTCTGTACTTGCATGTCTTTGTACGGAGCTGCAGGACAACGCTATGGACTGTGCTGGAAAAAAAAGTGAGTTCTCTGAGACTCTGCAAAGTGCATACCATGACAGAATTGTATGGCTGATTTACATATTTACTATTGATAAATGCTTAATTTTCTCCCCCTCTGTGCTAAATATACTTTAAAAGCTTTATGGAGGAACTCTACCTGATGAGTATTTGTACTGATTATAACTGTTTTGGTTCTTTGTGAAAGTACAGGTTTAAGCTATTCTACCAGATATATTGCCAATCACATGTGATAGAAGTAACTCTAAAATGTTTTGTTATATGACTACAAGGCAACTTGTTTTTTCAGATAGCATCACATTTGTCTTTTTCTTACCTTAACCCTGGGAAGTTCATTTTATTGTTTTGAGAATGTGAGGTAGTAAATGCCTTCCCTTGAAAATACTGGATTTTCTATCTTACATACTTCATAGTTTCTTCTGAACTGCTTGGTTTCTCTCTTAATAGGAAAGTAACAGTCTTTAAGGATCAGGGTCCAAAAAATCCAGAATTGGGTAGTAAAGATTTTACATTTTGGATGCAGAAGTAGGTTTTTAAAATAGGTGTATTTTGCTGAAACCTCACATATAAAGAGACATTGCTGATTAGAAATGAAGCAACAATTCACTGAACTAAAAATTACAGCTATGTAAGGAGAAAAAAGGCTCCCAAAATGACAGTCTGTTGCTTACATGGTGTCTTCATCACTCATTTAAGAAATAGGTTTGCGCATATCAATGAGAAATATTTTGTGTTACTATGAGACTAGCAACTGACAAAACAGTGAACCAGTGTCTCAGAGGAAATGACATGTTGTTACTGTTCATATATAGATGCTATGTTGGCTGTAAGCCATTTTAAGAAATGATAATTTGCTTATAAAGTAGTTTATATATCTTCTGCAAAGATTGTATGTGTGCCTTCTGAACATGTACAGAATATAGTCTTTATATAATACCCTGAGAACAATGAGTAGCACTCCTAGAGACAGGTGTTTATTAACAAAATATGGATTTAAGGAGAACTTGAGATAAAGAAAAGTTGCAACTTAATTAAAGAGAACATATTAAAAGGAAGTGCAAAGAATGAGTTTTTGGTCTTGTCATGCCTATATTAGTTGCTAATGCAATTCAGTGTTGCAATTTCTTTTCCTTTTAGGATAGACATTAATCACCTTTTATGTAAATGTTGCCAGAGAGAGTTATTTTGGAAAGAAAAGGCAAAATATACTAAGAAGCCATCAAAAAGGTGCTCTGCTTTCTGTATAATGAATCAGATAAAATAATGCCTCTTTGTTAACACCATCTTCTTTCCCCCCCACACATTGAAACTGTAAAAGAAACAAGCTATCATTAGCTAAGTCTTATTAAATCTCAGAATGTTTTTAAGTAGTTTAATCTAGTCATGTATATCTGGAAAAAAAATGCTGAAACAAGCCCATGTATAAAAATTGGAGTGTAGAGCATTAAAGATAGCATGTCCACTTAACAAAACAAAACAAACAAAAAATTCTTTTGTGTTGTATCACTTCACCTGTGTCTGGAGCTTACAGGCAGAGAGTTCATGTAATTTGCATCAGTTGGTTATAAGGGAGGAGTCCACTTGAAGTGTTGCTTTTAGTTTTGAATTTTTAAAGTAAAGATAAAGAAGGCTTTCTGAAGATAGAAACTCATTAAGAAAGCCAAGAGCTTTTGGGAGAAGATGTTCTGTTCAGGGTGGTTTTCTGCTCCCCACTTTGTATGTCTCAGAGCACACTGGAGCTTCTAATGAAAAAATAATGCAGTTCATTAATCTGGAAAAACTTCTGAAAGTAGCTGCATTCTCACAGTATTCTGGGAATTAGTTTGAATGTAATTGGTTGGATGTCAATATTAAAAAGCACTCTAATGAAAAAGGAAATGCTCAAGCTATGATAGTTTGCTGCTTCTGATGAAAAATTTAATGAGGCTGAATAATTAACCCCTTCTCTCTTCTTTCTTCCCACTCTGTCATGTCTTTCCCAATCTCTGTTTTACATTTATTGTAAATGTTTTAAGCAGTGGGGTTTCTATCACTGTAATAGAACAACTGCAGTGTTGTCTGTGTGTCACACCATAGCTAGTTTGTTTTTTCTCTGTAGTCCTTTTTGCCTTTATGTCTGGATTACTTAAGAAGAGTATTTGTCAGTTGTCATGCCCCTCAGCTATCACTGAGCTGAACTGGGCTTAGTGAACTCTAATCTTTCTTGATAAATCAACGGACTAGTGTTGAGCCAGCAGCACAGGATCTGCCATTTACATAAGGTTCCTCTCATTGGTTTAATGTGACTTTTATCTTCTAACTTCAGGTTGAGAATTACTTCCTTCTGAGATGTGATCATTGCCCAAATACATATACTTTCCAGGTACTGAGTTGACTCTTAATCACCTATTAAATAATGTTGTGGAACACACTGACATTTTTTCATGGAGAACCTATTTTAAGAAAATAAACCAACAAAACAAGAAGACCAAAGCAACAGCCCAAGACAGAAAAGCCACCAAACCACATAATTTGAGTGAAGGGCGTTTACTTCTGATAACTAAGTTGCCAAAGAGTGATATAGTATCAGTTTGGTATGTTGTGCACTGTTTTCTTAAATACTTTGATTTCTAGCTGAAGTACACATAGTCAGATGAGAAATGAAACATTTAGACTAGTTCTTTAAAACACAGTAAGTTTTTGTAAATACCAAGATTTTATTGAGTTTTCAAATCTATCATATGATTTTTTCCCCACCTTTTTTGGTAGTGTGATGGGTTGGTTTTTTGTAGGCCTTCCTTGGTAACCAGGGTCAAGATCTAGGAAGTATTCCATCCCATCTCTTTACGTAATCAGGTGTATATAAACTGAAGGAGGAGGTGTTCTCTTGCTTTTTTGCTTCTTTTCCTTCTCGGGCTCGCACGCTGACGAGCTCCCGGTGTTTGGGCCTGGCTTATCTGTGTTCAGCAAGGCCTGCTCTGGGGGTTGTTNATACACTTTTTAGGTTCTCATCCCAGTTTCTCACATGACTTGTATTAGCACTTCCATATCCTACCCCTTTTCTGTCTCAGGGGCCTAATGGATGCTGTATGAGTTGTTTGTCCCTGTGACCTGGGTCTGGTTTTGTTGCCTGTTCAATAACTGCTCAGTGTTCTGGAGAAGAAACATGCTTTTACTGCCATAGGCTCCTACCTGCATCAAGAAATAGTGGTTCCCTTTTTTGTGATGTTCTGTTAGTGCACTTCCAAAGAGAAAAATGAGCCACAAAGACAGTCTTGTTTATCTCATGCCTTCAACATCTAAGAATTTTTATCAAATATGAATTGAAATTAGAAGACAAAGCCTGAACCGTTTGGGTGCTTTCGTAAATGATACTCTAGATCTGTCTAAGTTACAAACTCTGAATATCAGTCACATCATGATGGCAATGCAAACCTGGATTTAATATTCAGCTGCACTCCATAGAGGCATTTGGTGCTTCAGAAGACTGCTGTTCCTTTTGAGCCTGCGGCCTTGAAGATAACCTGAAATGCCGGATAAGGAAATTGATAAAGCTGTCAGTAGTTTGCTGTGCTCTACTTCCCAGGCTACAAGCCACCTTGTCACATGTAATACTCATGATATCATCCAGTATGTGACATTGAGAGATCACAGCGTTTTCCTTACTTCATAAGAAGATGAAAACATTTAGTGTAAGCTTAATGAGCAAAATAAGACACATATCTACACAATCTCCTAACAGGATTATTTTCTTTTTACCTGATTTAATTTTATTTAATAATTTTATACTTATTTTCTTTTCCTCATGTTCAGGAGAGAGGCAAATCTGAATCTTTCTAGCAGTATGTTTAAGTCAGCTAACTAACTGTTGTAATAACACTATTTCTGTGTGGTCTTCCCATTGGAAAGATGAAATTTCTGGGTCCAACCTTATATGCATTTAGGTCTTGTCTCAAGGTAACTCTTCAAGTGCTTAACATCAATTCTGGAACATAAGAATCATGAGGTAGCAAAGCCAACAGTGTTTTGCCCTAAAATAATTTTTAGGTTTTTACAGAGAAAATTTTTAACTAGTATTTTTTTGTTTTAAATAAAAAATGAGATATTGCGATTAAAAACATATAAGTGGAGCTTCTTGTTTATTGAATAGTAAACAGAGAAAAAGTCTCCATGAGATCCTCCTAGATATTTCGGAGTTGTTTCTCACATTTTAATGTGTATTTTATGATAGAAACTCATCTTTCTTCTTTACTATGTATTTTGTAGTATCACTTTAAAATAAAGTATCACTTAAAAATATTGAGCTTTTTATGGCTCAATACACTGAGACTTCCTTTGTTGCATTAAATTTTAATATAGATCACAGTGATTGGGCTTTTCCCCATGGAAGCATCATTATACTTTCTTTCCTACCTGTGTTGTTGGAATTACACCTAACTGGGAGATTGGCCTATAAAACAGCTTTTCAGAGGCTCATGAACTTTCATTTTCTTTTCAATGTTATTTAAAGGAATTTACCTTAGTTGCAGTTGCTGACACAATATACATTCAAACAAAATGCTCACTGTCAATTGTCTTGTTTAACTAGCCATGTTAAAATATACTTAAAAAAAAAAAAAAAAAAAACAAAAAGTTATAAAATGTGTCTTGGTCTTATTTCCTTTTCAGAAGACTCTCAGCTATTAAGTAGATTAGTCTATATGCCTTAGTTAAGGAATAAAACACCTAATCCCTTGAATGACAAGGAATGGGAAACAGAAGATGAAACTGAGCTAGGTGTCACTTTGTTTCCTCTTGGTCTGGAAGAATTTTTGGAAACGTTTACTCTGTTATGCTTCAGAAATATGGGTGCCTTTTAGAATTTGTGTTGAGCATAGTGCCAATGTAGCTTTGTCAAGTAGACCTGATAAACGGAGTTTTGGGTTAACATAATGTATTTTGGCAGGTTTAATTTTTTGTTTCTAATGAAGGATGTATTTTTTGAGTGATAGGGAAGTTTTATTGTAGATTTTTGTTAATTCTTGTAGTTATTGTACATTTTTAGTTGGTGGTTCAAGATCTTGTTTCGTTCTACTGATTTATGTGCACAGCCTATTTCTGTCTCCTTTTTGTTTCTACCTAGAACATTATTCTACGGAATTGAAGTAATGAAAAATGCTACTTGCTCACGTGCCTCTTGCCACCTCCAAGGTGCTTTGGTTTTGTGGGAAAAAAAGAAAAATCAGTGCAGTATAGGCAAAAAGTAATTTACTACTTGCATTATCAAAGAAATCTCTGAAAGTTAAACTTTTCAGATATAATAAATACCTGTCATGTTGAAATCTGGTAGATGAGTATCCTTGGCTTGGCTCTTGGCAGTGATTTTGTATTTAAATAAGCTTTTCATAGCTATTCAATTTCCAAAGCAGAGAATGTCATGTGTGTTTAAAAATAAC